>CM043721.1:8425746-8775037 GCA_023969325.1 Oryzias curvinotus
TTAGCTTAGCTAGGCTAACAGGAGCGGTGATGCTGTGGCAGGTACACAGGAAGGTTAGCCAGTGCGCTTTAAAGCGATTTATTAGCTTTGCTTTGGCTTTTACATGGATAACATTTCTTAATCCTTATTGCCATTAAAGGCTTAACTTAAACTTGCAGCAATACTGCTCGTTTTAATACGTTTAATCCAGCCCTATTTATGTTGACATTAGCTAAACCAGTTAGTTGAGGTATTTATTTGCTAACTCATCATTCCATTTATGACATATATATTAATAAAAGTCGTTGGGGTCCATTGGGATCTCCTCAAATGTTATACAAATGTGTATTATATTTATTTAATGGTCTCTGCCGTAAAACGCAGTTTAGTGTCGTAAACTGGTTCATCATTTTTCTTTTTTTCTTCTGTCTGTCTGCAGAGACGATGGAAATGCTGACAGTAATGTCTGGGTGGGGCTCATTCTGGTCATCTCGTTCTTTCTTGTCATCAGTGTTTTGGCATTTCCCTAATGGTGAGCTGACCACACAGAAACTGGCACGACTCTGCAACATCACACAGAAAAAATATAAAAGAAACTTTAAGTAGTGATACAAAACACATTTGGGATTTAAAAAAAAGTAATAATGGTATTTTCTATCCCAAAATAAATGACTCCTATTAGATTAACAAAAACATTTGTTAGTTATAACTGTTTGCTGTGACATTCACACAGCAAACCAACATAGCAACAGCTGATAAAAAAAAAAGCAAATTTTCCTTCAGACTGGATAAAGAAACCTCATCTGGAAGAAATTTAGGCTGAAAATGTCTGAAAGTAAAAGTTCAACATTACAGATTATGAACTATATTGCTCATTTGTAAAAGTGCATTGTCATTAGATTTTTTTGGAATCCATTGTGACCACTGATAACTTTCCACTGTCATGACCCTCAAAACCAAAGCAATAAAAATAAATTAGATTAGATATTCAGAGGCATTATCTTTGACCTCTATGTTTAATATTTTAATATGTTGTCTTAATTCGTGTGTAGGTCCATTTACTCGACCTCATCCAGCGATTTGGAGGATTGTGTTTGGTGAGCATTTGCTAAAGGCATCCAGGAGCAAAACGGATTTGAGTTGTTGACCTTTTCCCTTCTTAATGCCACTTTTCTTTTGCGTCCAAGGTCTGAGTGTGTTGTACTTCCTGTTCTTGGTTTTCATCATCTTCCTCAATTGGCAGCAAGTGAAACAGCTCATGTACTGGTTAGATCCAAACCTTCGGTATGCCAAGAGAGAAGCAGATATCATGGTGGGTTATGAACGTTCTCTGTTGAAATGGACTTTCCAACGTTGATTTACTCCGTCCATTTTACCTGCAGGAATATGCAGTGAACTGTCATGTCATCACCTGGGAGAGAATCCTGAGCCATTTTGACATTTTTGCATTCAGTCATTTTTGGGGCTGGGGTATGAAGGCCCTTCTTATTCGAAGCTACGGCCTGTGCTGGACCATCAGTATTACCTGGGAGCTCACAGAGGTATATAACCCTTCCAATTTAGTTAGACTCAGATATACGGTATATGATATATGGTTTAAAAGTCAATCCTCTTGTGTTTGTCTGTCTTAACAGCTGTTCTTCATGCACCTTCTGCCAAACTTTGCTGAATGCTGGTGGGACCAAGTCATTTTGGATATCTTGCTGTGTAATGGAGGGGGGATCTGGCTTGGTATGACAGTGTGCCGCTTTTTGGAGATGAGGACGTACCACTGGGGCAGTATCAAGTATGAATTTATGTTTTGGAAATTAGGAGGACTAACCCAAATGTAGCCTGTTTTTTTTATTTTTATTTCTGTTTGTGGACATTCACCTTATCTTCTCTTTTACATATGTATAAAAATAGGTAAATAGTGATTATTTTTATATGTATTACTAAGCCTTTATTTTGAAGGGTTTTCATTTGTTGTATTGATTTAACTTGTATTTGTTTACTGTGTAGGCTTTTTTTTTTTTTTAAATCCATTAGTGAGAATTTCATTATTCTGCTCTGTTGTCCATCCAGAGACATCCACACCACCACAGGGAAAATCAAGCGTGCAGTGCTGCAGTTTACTCCTGCAAGCTGGACCTACGTACGCTGGCTTGATCCAAAGTCTTCCCTGCAGCGAGTGATGGGCGTCTATTTATTCATGATCATCTGGCAGGTAAGTACGCTTTAGTTTCGTCTCCCTTTCCCTAACAGAGACGGAGAGTGTTGCAGTCTAAGGATAATCTGCTGTGTTTTGTTTCTCAAGACTCGATTAATCTAATCGGATCTTCTCTTGCTAAGAAGTAAAGCCGTATTGATCCCTGTAATTCAAGAGTGTCCTGCTGCTGCCGTATTAGAGACTCATCCCTTATAGTTAGACTGGGTAGATTACCTCAGAGCCACTTCCCTGTACTAAGAGATGCCAAACTTCATTCATTCCCTCCAAGTCCCAAGTCAAATATCTGTTGTCTGGTATATCAGGAGGGTTCTGATATAAACAAAAAGCCAGATCATGTTGGTATAATGATGTCATAAATACATTTTATATATAAATGGAACCCATCAGATAACAGGAAGGTCTTACAAAGCCTGTCCCTCAGCCCAACAGGCAGACTCTTATTTTGAAATGGAGCTCAGCAGCAGTAGAAAGCCCTTTTCCAACTTAAGATGTGTAAACTTTAAATTAAAGCGTTTTCACGTTTATTTGTAGACTCGGTTCAATTAAAAAATAAATGAAATTCTAAGTTTATTTTAAAATGTTTCTGTTAACAAACGTGTAAAAAAAAAATGCTTTTTGTCTTTTTTAGCAATCAGTAAATTGATGAAATCCAAAAATGAAATGTACAAAAAGACATCCCCAGAATAGCTTTGGTTATGAGACGGCATGTAATCGCAGCTCCACTGATTTTATTTATTTATTAACATTGCAGTTAAAAGAAAAAGGATTTAAAGTATCCAAGGTGGAAAATAAATGTGTGTGTGAGCACGCATTCTTTCATGGATTGTTACTGAATACCTCAAAAGATATCTTTAAAACTACTGATTCTTTTATGCCTTCTTGTTCATCTCCACTCCACAATCCAGTATTACCTTAATGCCCAAATAATGTAGAATTCTTATTTTCTTATGAATGTATTACTTCTATAAGCAATAAATTCCAACATTGTTTTGAAGTTAAGACATTGGATATATTGTTTTCTTGAAGCATCTTGTCATCTGCCATCAAACATTCATGCACTTAGTCAGACCTCTTCTTTAGATACAACTACTAATCGCTGCTACCATTAACTCTAAAAGCTTATCTGTTTAACGTTTTATAGCTGCATTTATACATTAGTGCTCTGTGTGATGAACCTTATTCTCTACTGATTTGTCTCCTCTCAGCTAACAGAGCTGAACACGTTTTTCCTCAAACACATCTTCGTTTTTCCTGCAAGTCACGCTCTTAGCTGGTGTCGAATCCTTTTCATTGGCATCATCACAGCTCCAACAGTGAGGTACACTCATGCTTTATTCTTTATTTGACTAATGTATTGACTTTTTCACCGAAAAAAACAAAGCAAGTGAACTTTTTGAAAGCTTGTGTGTGTTTTTTCTTTCAGGCAGTATTATGCATACCTCACAGACACACAGTGTAAGAGGGTTGGGACACAATGCTGGGTCTTTGGGTAAGTGATGGTGTGGTGTAGTTTATGCTTGTTTCATCTCTGATTGGAGTCCTAATGTTTGTTGTTTTTGTTTTTCCCTCCCACTGCACTGCACAGGGCCATAGCTTTTCTGGAGGCTTTGGCATGCATCAAGTTTGGACAGGACTTGTTCTCCAAAACCCAGATCCTGTATGTGGTCCTCTGGCTGTTGTGTTTGGTAAGTCTCATTCGGTGTCATAGTCAGGAATGTTGGTTCAAAATACGAGATTTTTTGTTCTTAAACCATCGATGAGGGTCCTTGCTTCACGTCAATCTTTCTTTTTCAACATCCCAATTCTGGTTTATGTTCCTGATTCTCAGCGGGTGATTTGGCTTTGATATTCCTGATCTTTTTTCAGGCCTTCATTACATTTCTGTGTCTGTATGGAATGGTGTGGTATGCAGAAACATATGGCCCGAGAGAAAAGGTACGTTTAATAAGATTTATTTTCATGCATCTTAGGCAATCTAGGTCCTTTAATAAGATTCAGAAATTTGGATTTATTGAGAAATGCAACGTTTTATTAAAGGTTTGTGGGATTTCACACTTTAGTCATTTTTACCGAATGGGTTTGTTGAATGGTTTGAAGAAGCTCTGAGTCTTTTGTTTTAAACTTTGTAACTAAAAATAAACCCCAACATATTTAAAAGTCCTTTACATGAGGCAAAGTTAATCCCTAAACAGGTCAGGTAATGCCAGTATTCAGTGTTGTGGCTTTAAAGGTAGAGGTGCACGGCTGTGATTGCACGGCTGCTCCAATGAAAATCCTGTTTTTTCTGGTCAACATGTTCTTCGAGCATTTTCCTCATGATGGAGGACGTATATAAAAGACTTAAAGATTAAAAATGGATTTCTGAGTATTTCTAATTCAAATTGTGATGGATCAGGCGCAGATAAAAACTTGCCGTGTGAAAAAGCTCCCAGTTGTGGCGCGGCAACTGAAATTGCCGGGCCAATTTCTCCCTGCTCCGTTCCATTCTGATGCATCCAGTTGCGGACAAATAGATCCATGTATGTTTTCATTTTTCACGTCTGATCTGGCATATGGCTCAGAACTGTACGGCTGGACAGCTCTGATGTTGCTCACCATTTTTGTTCCACTGGTAATGTTAAGTTGGGGTTGTGAGGGGCTGTAAGCTAGCAGGAGAGAGTGTAAACAAAAGGATGATGGGATATCAGAAGATTACTTCAGCGCCAACACTCCTGCTCACAACTCAGAGGCAAACTTCTGCTGAACTCCTGCCACTCTGCAGAAAATATTTCTTAAAAATGGACAGTTTTATTTTTATTTTGGCTAAAAAAGGCAGAATTATGATTAAAAAAACACTGGGAACAATTTGACAAAAGATCAAAGTATAGTTACTTTATCACAAGCTACGTTTAAATTACACACTCTTTGACATACCGTGATATCTCTATCATTCATGATGTGGAGAAAAGCAGCTTTTCATATCAGCCTTGCAGCAATATGCAACACATTACAAACTTACAGTGTTGCAGCTTTTCTCCGATACAGAATCACCTCATTTACATCAAGTCTTTACAGAACTTTTACTGTAAAGTGTTGCATATCAGCGCAAGGCTGCTTTCTCCGCTTCAGAATCCGCTGGAATTACGTTAATTGTGTAAACAGTTGAAGAGTAACAAAGTGGAAAGAATACTGGAGCCAAAGCTCCGCCGTTAAAGGGTTAACAGTCGGCTGCAAACCCACAAAAAGCTAATTTAGGTTTTCTATGGATGAAGATGACAGGAGCCTCAAAGGAAACGGTCCAACTCCAGCTAAAATAGACTCCCTACAGCCATGAACATCTTTTGCCTTTTCTTTTCCTATTGTGATTCTTAATTTGAATTTTTTTGTTTAAATATACTGTTATGTTTTAAAACAAAATGTATTTTCCCCTAATCTTTACATTTTTAACAAATGTAATTTAATAATTGCATTCAACTATTTTTTTTTACTTGATTGCATGTATAGATATTATCTTATTTGAATAATTGTTTGGGAGGTTTTCCGTTTGATCTTTATTTAGTTCCACTACAGTGTTTAAAGTTTTTGCTGAAAGAATGACTGTTTATTTCAATAAATATTGTCTTCTGACTTTATATAATAAATAAGATCTAAACCTCTCCTGTTACATTTAGTTGAAATATTGCGGCAGAACAAATTTAAAGCAGTTTGACTTGAACGTTTCTTATTTTCTCCCTTCATAAACAGAGCATCCTAACTAATACATTGATTTGCCACATTCATCTAAAGTTAAGTTGAACATCTAGCACTTTGAAAAATGATGTTAGTCAAGCCCTGAAACAGTCACTGTGAGTTTTTCTCAGATCCATCAGTATACAAGACCAGCTAACTGTTGCATGAGCACTCTGTCTGTTGTTTGACCGTCAACTCTTGTCCCCTCACAGAGCCTCTCTGAATGTGAGGACAGTAACTACACAGAGTCTCCTGAGCATGTGTCAGAAGAATTTAAAGGTACACATACATCACTGTTGTTATGAAAACACAACTTTTACCATGCTCAAGAGTGACATCTAATGTCTGCAGTAGTTTGAAGGATATATGCAGTACAGACCATAAGTTTGGACAGTCCTTCCCATTCAAATGAATGGAAAGGACTGTCCAAACGTTTTGTCTGTACTGTATAATAGATTTGATTTCTTTCATCTCCATTTTTCAGGCAAAATAGATGTGGATGGTGACAGTCCGGCACTGAGAAGAAGAGGAACAGGCTCGGAGAAGTCCAAATCAATCAATGGCTTTGACAGCCAATAGTGATTGAGGACAGAGTTTGCCACATAACTGTCAATTGACTGGAGAGCCAAGCTTTGGAAAGGGGGGTAAAGATTACATAGGTGGAACAGAAGTCCCAAAAAAAACGACCCCACCGGCCATAGAAGAGTGGCACCAGCAGAGAACAAGTGAATGAGCTGATCCATGTAGTGTTATCAGGAGTGCACAGAGGTTTAGGTTAATGCAGATGCATACTGGTGTTTGCCCCAACGCCAACAAGGTCCTCTAACGGCTAATCCCAGGTTTCTTTGATTGACAGTAACTGTGTAGGAGTGAAGGAATAAAAACTGCCTATTCTAGATGTGACTGCATGCTCTTTGTGGCTGATATTACACTTTCAATATGGTAATTGTTAAAAAATAAAAACTGTACATCAGACTGGTTGACACCAGCTTTAGCTACGGTATGTCGGTTCAGCACATTTCACTGTTAAAAAGCCATGATTGTGAATTATTCACTTTGAGTTAGAACCATTATGTTTAAAAGACAGAAGTCCTTTTGTTTTTTATTTACAAACATTTGTCACTGATTATCTATGTAACAGTTGTTCCTGTTTTTAACTGAAATATGGGAAGGATTTCATTCAAGACTTTGCTGTCAGGATCATCAGCGGAGGGTTTTTTTTTTGTTTGTTTTTTTTTAAAAGACACGTAATGATGCAAAGCACAGTTGAAGCACTTTGCAGAATGTTTCCAGAAAGACTGTATTGATTTGTAATGCTTCAGTATTTTTGTGGGTCATTGTGATTTTGAGTGATTTCCCCGTTCCACCCCCCTTTTGTGGCTGCTATCATTTTTATTTGTACGTTTTACTGGGCTGACAAAAGAGGGCGATTATTCTCATTGTTGCATGTGTCGTCAACTTTTTTCCTGTTGGTGTGCTAATGACATTTTTAATATACAACTGCATGACTGCTTCCAATCAAACGGTTTGGTCCAAACTTGTCACACAGATGCACATCGCTTGTCTTTTGTCATCATGTTTTTTTATTTTTTATTTCACCCCTTGTGCCTGTTGTTGCGTAGAAATTCGTTTGTGTGTGTGTGTTATCATTTGTGTGTGTTTTGTTGAAAGTTGATGGTCTTTAACATTATCAGTATCCTCTCCGAACTGACACGACCCTCACGATTCTTGACAATCCATTCAGTGGCTGAAGAACTGGGCTCGTGTTTGACTGCAGACATTGGAAGGGTACTCTGTTTGTGGAGTTGGATTTCACGTCATTTGCCAAAAAAAAATCAGAAATAGATTATCGCTGTTGTGAACTGTGAATTATGGCAGCCCATTAAAAAGTTTTACATTTCCTCAAGTGAGTTGTGCATAATTTCTGGCTCAGGAATTCGATTGAAACCATATGTTCTTTTACTTTAGTCTCTTTTCTTTTATTTTTTCCCAAGAGTAACTTTGAAATGTTCTTCTTGGAATCCAGAAGGGCATTGTGCTGCAAAGAACTTCTGGATTGGCTGACTGGAGCACTGCCCGTCGGGGCTCAGATTTCCCTCAGTCGGCACACTGTGAAGCTCAGACTGAAATAGCTGTTTCAAGTTGACCTACACAGGATGGTTCGATTTTCTTGTTTTGAATTCAGCACCAGTAAAGCATTTTATTGTGCAACAAAATAAGTAGTATCTGAGAGGAACTGGAGTTGAGCAGGATTATTATTCAAATTCTGATAATACATGAATCCATTCTTGCTGTTTTCCACTCTGCTTTTGATCTTTTTTTTACATTTTCCTCAAAATTTAAAGGAACGTTGGTCAGAAACTGACTTTAAAATGTGCAAACTGATTTCCAGTGGAGGGCAGCAGAGAACCTTTGTTGAAATTAAGATACCACGTGACCATGTAGGCCTCAAAGCAGGAGGCGCGTGTTTACACAGTACCAGGGAGGCCCTGTGCTCTCACTATGCATCTCACCGGGCTTTTGGCTGTCAGTCTGTGTGAGCTAACTAAATAATTAAAGAATCCATAGGGGCGTATCAGTCACCATGAACAAGAGTCCTGGTCTCCCAGGATGTAGCTACCTGAATCCAGAGAGGACGCTCGGAGAGATCCGGATCAACTTGCTGGAGTGCAAAGTCTGCTTTGAGCCATTTAATTCTGAGCAGAGAGGAAGAAGACCGCAGAACCTTTGCTGTGGCCATGTTCTCTGCCTGGAATGCATCACGGCTTTGTCCCACCCTCTTCCAGGGAAGCTGGAGTGCCCATTCTGTCGACAGCTGTGCAGTGTTGACAGCACATCTCCATGCCAGGCTCTTAATGACTTGCAAGAACTTGTATTGCCATGGAGGCCTTCTTCCCCAGATCGTCCTCACAGAACCTCCAGTCTGACTCGCGCAGCTCTGCAGCTGCAAACTTCTTTTGGTGGATGGGGGACTCTGGTCAACCCCACTGGAATTGCTGCTTTGGGGTCTTCTGGGACATTAGTTATTGTCCATGATGGAGAGAAAAGGGTGGTGGTTTTCAGCATACTGGGAAGGAAACTGCACAGTTTTGGGAAAAGAGGAAAAGCCGTGGGAGAAATCTGTTTCCCAGTGGATGTGGCGGTGACTCCTGCTGGCTACGTTGTGGTGACGGATCCAGGAGACAAAGCTGTTAAGGTTTTCACCTCCAGGGGGGATCATCTAATAACAATCAAGGACTCCTTCCAGTTGCCCTGGGGTGTAGACACACACATCTCTGGGCACCTCCTAGTCTCAGATGCCCAGGCTGGAGTACTGATCAGGATGAAAGTGGACTACAGTCAACATGTCATTGTAGAGTGTCATAAAGCCATCTCAGATCTTCAGTGTCCCAGAGCGGTGGCATCTTGTCAGCTGACTGGAAACACGGCGGTAATGGAGCACCCAACTGACATCCCACATCCCGCAGAGAGACGCCCATACAGACGGCTGAGAGTATTCACAAAAGACTTCCACCTCATTTACCAGACGGACAGTTTCAGCCTGACTCTGCAGTCAACAGTACAGCTGAACATGTCAGCTTTGAGCTTTGATAGAGATGGAGATGTAATAGTGACAGATCCTAATCAGGGGTTTATTTGGAGTTTAGGGAAGCTTGAAAATGGCCCATTTCTAACTCCTATTGTTGGTAATAATCTCATCAGACCTGTTAGTTTGGTGATACTAAATGACATGCTCATCACTCTGGACGGTGGTGACCATACAGTCAAGATTTTCTCTAATAAACTTGACTAAAGCATACATGCTTACAAAACATGTTAGATCTTAACTCAGAAGAGCCCAGACCCATTTTTCCTTAGAGCAATATTATGTGGGATGTACTGTACCACTGACCAAGTGGATCTCAGACCACATTTCTGAGGTTTTTTTCTTACACATATCGCCATTGATTCTTAACAGTTAAATTGATGATGTGTCAAAATTTGGAAAAAGTTTTCCTGGATGAGATTTGTCCAGTATCATACTGTAGTTCATGTCTTTGTGATAACTTTAAGCCACAAAGGACCTCCACCACTGGGAAATAAGTAATATTTGTAAGGCATTAAAGGGAGTTATCAGTATTATATGCCAAACATGACAGTGTTGGGTGTGTGGATGTAGTTCGCTAGGAATGTGTGCAGTTTTTGGGGTAACTATCACGGAATTCTAAACCATTATAAAATGTATGCAGAAATAAAAATTATTCCCACTCCAATCCTCTTTTGATCTATTGTAAAAGCATTCCAAGTGGTCTTTTATATTGAG
This sequence comes from Oryzias curvinotus, assembly GCA_023969325.1. Taxonomy (NCBI): domain Eukaryota; kingdom Metazoa; phylum Chordata; class Actinopteri; order Beloniformes; family Adrianichthyidae; genus Oryzias; species Oryzias curvinotus. Next base: position 8,435,946 of record CM043721.1, read on the forward strand.
TTTTAGGCAAAATGAAAAAAAAAACAGTCATTTTCTAGGATATAGAGCGACGGTAGATCCTTAGAATTTGCCTCTAAGTAAACAGACATCCTTCTGTTTACACTTTCTCCTGTTAGCTTACATCCCCGTAACATCTCCCAATCTAACATTACTGGTGCTGCAAAAATGGTGAGCAATTTTGCAGCTTTCCAGCCAAACAGTTTTAGCCAGATGCCAGCTCAGATGTGGAAAATGAAGACGGTCATGGATCTATTTGTCTGCAAGTGGATGCATCCCAATGGTGCGGAGAAGGGAGGTTGTGACCAACCAATTGTAGCACCTGCATCATGACAAGCCGTTTTTCCAATGGCATTTTTTTTTTGGTCTGCTTCTGATTCACAACAATTTGAATAAAGTTGTTCACCCCTAGGCATATCCTTTCAGAGGTTGCCACAGGGAATCAACTTTCACTAATTCGCACAGGTGGTTTGGCAGAGATTTTTTACGACGAAAGCCCTTCCTGACACTACCTCTGCCCCTGTGGCTACATAGTTAGGCAGTAGCATGAAGGGTCTGGCCCAAGGACCCACACTGAATGAAGCGAATCATGATTTCCCATGCACCAGTCCTACAACTGAGCCATCCAGCCCCAATGGTTTGAGTAAAGAAATACTAATTTTCTCTAAATATGTCTATGTATGTCTGTCATCATGAAAAAAATGCCACAAGAATATGTTAAAATCACCATAAACACAATTGTTATTGGCATTGGTCTCTTAAAATGTAGAAAAGGTGGTTGAAGAACTTTATTTAAAAAAAAAAGTGCAATAATTACATTTTATTTTTTGTAGCTTGCACAATTATGTAGTATTGTAAATTTATATCTCATTAATTTTTATTTTTAGTTAAAAAAATATATTGTGCTTATATAGATGTATGAGAGCTCGTTTGAGAACAAACGACTGGATGGTGCAGATTTCCACAAGAAAGTAAGGAGTTAAATTCAAATTTGAGTCTTTTTTTTTTAACGTTTCCAGGTTTAAAGGTGCCATGTCCAAAAAATACCCAGAGGGTGTTTTAGTCACTCTCCACTGTGATGAAACTCTAAAAAAGGTTTTAGCATGAGAAAGCTTCTTTGCTCTTTCTTAACTCACTGAAGTTCGCCTTAGCATTGGCTTCCTCCGCCACATTCACTGCTGCTGGATGTGGAGCAGGCTGTCACAGACGAACATTAATGCTTGTTGGTGTTTTCCTCCCGATGAGCCGCGCGGCTCGTCCACCCTCTCTCCCCCCTGAGAGGCGCAGCCTCCCCCGTGTGCCAGAGGAGAGCAGTCGTTGCTCCCAGCGGAAGATGGCGGTGGAGATGCTGTCTGGCGCTGGAGCGGAGGGCTTCAGAGGCACAAGAGGCCAACTCGGATGGATTTAGTAGGGAAGAGCGGGGAACGGAACTTATTTCCATGTCTTCGCCTCGAAGTCTGGAGCATTTCGGGACATTTTTGACTCGCGTCTGCTGCCCCTTTCGCCGGCAGAAGCCCGGGCTTCTTCTTAATCGTCGGGGATTCACGGACTGTCCCCTGAGCTCTCAGACAGACGGGTGGGAGTAAAAAAAATAAGTGGACGAAAATGTCGGATACAAAGGTAAAAGTTGCGGTGAGAGTTCGGCCCATGAACCGCAGGGGTAAGTTAGTATGTCTCCTCGCGCGCTAACATTTACACTTCAACTTTTTCCCCCTTTCTTTCTTCGTCATCGTTGCTTTGAGTTTTAAAACGATGGAAGTGTCGCTCGTGCGCGGTTTACACAAAATAACCCCTCATACACCCCTCCCCCTTAATAATAATAAATAATAATAATAATAACCTTATCTCTGCAGAGATTGAACTGAACACTAAATGTGTCGTGGATATGGAGGACAACCAGACCGTCCTGCACCCTCCACCCTCCAACGCGAAAGGAGAGAACAGGTAACCGAGGCCGACTCCACTGTATTCGTCAAATCCAGTTAGGCTCACACACGTGAGGGGAGAAATGTTGAGAGTCAGCGCGAGTTCATCTTGACACTGGGGTATAAATGTCAGTGGAAGGGCAAGAAAAACACAGGGTTAGTTCTCTAATGAAAGGTAATCTGTCGTACAGTAACTGTAACACTCCAGATGAGCAAATCACCACCAATCAAACTCAATTGTCTGTAGGCGGTTTCTCTGGACTGGAGGGTGGACGTCTGACAAACCCACCAGTGACCCCACTCATGACTTTTGCCCTATAGGAAAAGCACATACCTGTTTGCAGAAGGTCTCGAGATATCAGAGTGAAATCCAAACTATGAAGTGGAGAGATCTTTTCATAGATCTACTGGAAGGGGATGGTGTGTAGATGAATGGATATGAACTTTCTAGCAGAAGTTTAAAAGGGAAAGCAGCTTTTCTCTCCGGTAGATATGGTTGGAATCAAGAAATGTAAGAACAGAGAACAAAGAAGATCGATGAAGAAACTTTATTTATTTATTTATTTTTAGACAAAAGCGGTGCTATCTCTGATTGCATGAATGTAGCTAATGGAGTCAGAATGACAGTGCTCATTAATATGAAATATTTTTATTGGAAGTTCTCCATTTAATACAAATGGGAAGTCTGTAGATTGGTATTGAATTAAACATTGTTTGATTGTTTGCCCTCATAGGTAGTGTTTAAATGCCTAATGAACTTTGTAGGGTAATACTGATTTAGTCTGGAGGCAATTTAAGTCAATACAGGGGTCCCTCGTTGATTGCAGCTTTTAGGTTCTAAAAATAATCTGCGATAGGTGAAATGGATGAAATAGAATTGCAAATGTTTTAATGCTGTAAAAAACGTTAACTACTCACTTTTCTCAGACAGACATGAAGATTTTATTGAAGAGTTTAAACGTTTGTAGAAAAATAAGTCCAATAGGCTGTTATATAATGAAAACAAAGATCTGCTCGCGATTGAAGATTTATAGATTTGGCAAACTGAACTTTGGCATTGACTGTATATATACACTTAATGGTCTTGACACGTGGCATGGAGGAGGTTAATTGATAAGGTCTACAACCAATCAGGACACAGAACAAAGTGTGCCGTTTAAAAATAAAAGCATGCAAAGTTGTATTAATAATAAATCAGCAAGACCGCATAGGGTGAACAACGATACAGCGATGGACCACTGTATTACAAATGCAATGTTTTCTTGTTTTTGAATCAAATTAGGAACGGGTCCTTAAACCCAACACATAATTGACTGTCACTGCGGACATCTTTGCTGCTTTTCTGCTTCATCTCCATCCTTTCTGTAATTGTGTAAATGTCCTGTGTTTACAATATTGTCACATTATAGTAGTGTAACATTCTACGTACCATCAAGCGATCAATTGCTGACAGTGATGGGACAATCTTTACTGAAACAAATACCACACTGGAGCTCACTGGACGTCTTTTTCTGCAAACATTCTTTCCTATTGTAATGGGGTGATTGCACAGCATGTAGATTTAGTGATGACTGAATGCTTGTAAATGTTCTGCCTGTTAGCATCAGTCAGAGATGGGGTTTTTTTCGCCTGCAAAAGCTGCAATGTAATTTAGCTCTTTTTGTTATTTTTACACATGATTGCACACCTGACCTAATATCCACAGGCACGCAGACAATCTAACAGAATGGTCATTATAAGAAAAGAAAAGTCCTTTTGGTTTTTAAGTTTTAAATGAGCAAACAGATCCTTGGGCTGTAAAAAAAAAATTCCCCTCATGGTTACTAGCAGTGAGGTCATGAGAGGCAAATACATAGTCAAGGTTTTCTCATGAGTCACCATGTTAAACTGTAACACTTTTTTTCCTGCTTCCCAATGCAAATACGACTGATGGAAATGAGCTTGCTCTGCCAGGATCTCCTCACACCAACCTGCCTTTAAGGCAATTATCAGAGAAGTAATTGCCACGAGGTGGCTGCGCTCCCAGCAATTAAACAAATCGCATTCAACGCTTGCATATGTGGAACCAGGCGGAATAAAAAGTTGCCCGGCATGAGACTTTGGAGGTGTGAATGCAACTCTTGAGCTCCAGTGCCTGCAGAAGCGCTGCTCATTCTGTTCGGTAACTACAGTTTGAATCTTGACACCACGTCTCTCTGTTCTTACCATTGACTGTATAAGACAACTAGACTGAGTATCCCCTCCCTGCTAGCGTTCCAAATAGGAAGTACCAGTCGGTCTCAAAAAAAAAAAAATACGATAGACGTCATTTGAGAAATGAACAGCTATTACTCAGTCATCACATTTGTTGTTCGAGTTATAAATTGGCTAATCAGATGCCTCAATAAAAGTATGTGGTTTCGTGTTGAGCGTTCAAAACATTTGATAGATTGAGTCTGCTTTCAGTGGAAGGGGTGTGGTCTTCTTACTTGCTGATTATTGATTGGAGAGAGTGGTTGCCATAGAAAGGTAGACTCAGAATGATTCGGACCGATCCCTGCTTACTGTAGATCACTGGTTCCAACATGGCAACGGCCACAATGCAAAAAAAAAATGGCGACTGAATTGAAATCACTTTGATTGAACCGGAAGCAAGTAATTTTCTATGGGTGATGTCTCACTCACTCGGTCCAGTTCTCATATACAGTCAATGATTCTTACCTGTTGAAGGAGAAATAAACATTTCATGTCACCTTAAATGGAAACATCTATGTCCTAGTGTCGCATCCGAACAGTTACTGCTTAGATTTTATTCAATTTATTTTTTATTTTTACCACTTTTATCAGTAGGAACGGTGCAGTTTTCTACAGCTTCTTCATATCTAGGCCATGGTGAAGTCCAGGCATATAATTTTTTGTTAGCATTTCAGTGCTGTGTTGTGTGTGTGTTTTGGGTCAGTGTGTTTAGGCTACCTTGGCTTTCTCAAACCATATAATTTTTCTCTTTGCTGCTCATGGGAGTCTCAACCCTGACTGCTGAGACTTTGCCATGTCTTGAAGGCACCTGTTGATGGGCTTTGGAGATGTGTTGGATTTATCTGGTATTTGCACGCCAAAAATGGTTGCAGGGCCGAGACCATGGGAACGCTGTGCGTCTCACGGGGATGCTCTGATGAGAGACTTTTTATAAAACATTTATTATGATGTTACAGTTACTTGCTTTTCTTATAACTCAAGATTAAACTGTAGTTTACAAACTCAGAGGGGCTGCTGTGTTGTTTTCAGGAGTTCCAATTAATAATGATAGAACTTCAAGAAGACGTCTCGGGTGAGTGTTGGTTTGTTGATCAAATATTTTTTTGACAGAATGTGTTCAACGGAGTGGATCCGTCTTAATAGAAACTTCAAAAAATTGGAGTCGCGTAAGGATTGTTGAAAAGCTATGAGGGATTACCTTTGATGATTGAGCCTAGTTCTTTGTAGTATTATGGCTACAGTCATGACCCACACCCTCCCCTGCTTTCCCTCAGACACGAACACCCAAGGGCAAGTGAAACTTAGATTGCGACCGAGAGGTAGCATTTCCAAAGCTTCACCTTTCATCTATATGTTATGACGAATGGCATATTTGAAACAGGAGTCTGGGAAAGGCCGTTTTTACTTTCATCCTCCAGACTGCTCCTCGTAGGCGTTCAGTCGAGGTGGGAGGTGAAAAGGCTTGGAAATACCTGAGGCCGCTATCTGAACTGGAGAGGCCTAAAGCTCCACGACAAGAAAGGAGTCAAAGACTCACACGACTGGGCTATATCTTCTGTCAAGCCCCAGCATGCCTGTGGATGGGAAACAACTTAATACGGGGCCATTAAGTGTAGAAGGCTCTTCTTTATGCATGTAAATCCCCTCTCTGTGTATTTATGTCGGGAGACAAAGAGCTGTAGCAAGAGGCTTAAAGCGACCACATTTGAGTCACAAATTCACATTAATTTCGTTGTACATCCTGTTCTTCTGTCGCACTGCAGTTCTGGATTTTCAGGAGGACCAGTGGAAACGTGTCTTTATCTGATAATGTCTCTACCCAAGCTTGTAATTTCCCCTCTAATCTGTTCATATCACTGATGGTTACAAGAGCTCATTTGAGGTTATCTCCTCCAGCTGCTGTTATCTTGCTTACTTAGGCATCATGGTGTGGTTGATGCGGAGAGAAACCCCTAATTAGGACTTTCGAGTGTCAGGATGCTCCTCCTTCTTTATCTTTTGATGATCTTGAATCTCTTTGGATCGCTGAGTAATAAACTCCAGGAAAATGTCCTTTCTTGTTGTTCTGTCAGAATTCAGCTAATTCATTCCAACACTTAGACTCCATTGTTTCAACTCTTAAACGCTGAAGCTTTAGCTCCAGTATTGATGCTCTTTTGACAACTGTAACTCAACCGTTTATGTAATTCCAGTGGATTTTGAAACAGACAAAAGCACAAAAGCAGCATTGCGCTGAAATGCAACACTGTGTAGTGAACTACTTATGTAACCAACGTAAATCAGATAATTCTGACAGTTCCCCTCCAAGTCGGAATTAGCAGTTTTCCTGCATACGCGGTCAAAGAGTTACAGTATGTCAAAGAGCGTGTTATTTAGGTGTTGCCGGCAACATCTGCGATGTTAAAAGCTTAATAGTTATGGTACTCATGTTTCAAACACTAACTCTGGAGGCTTCGTTTTACCATCTATCACATCTGTTCAAGATGCATTGACACAATAAGACACAATAAAGGTCTATACTCCCATTGAATGCAGCACAAAATAACTGGTATGTCAAAAACACCACAGTTATTTATTCAGTTTCTCCAAGCTCCAAACCCCCAAGTATCAACGGTTGCAGTTCCTTAAAAGTCCACTGGAGGCAGGTGTCACAAGGGCGCAGTTTCTCATAAACTCTTGCGTTGAAAAGTCCAACTTTATGCCCCAAGTAAACATATGCACAGTCTGGTGTCTGGTATTTTTGCTTTTTTACTTCTCTATTGACATTTGTTTTCCAATAAAGCCACTACAATTAATTCAAAACAAATTCATGCCTCCATAAGAATTTTTATGAACAAATAAAAAGAAATATACATAAAACATTTTTGAAAGTATGTACATTTTTTTTATATTTGTCGCAAGTTCTGACTTTTTAATCTGGGGGTCCATTACACCTGCCTCTATAGTTTTTATTTTTAAGATCTTCAACATTTATTACCTCCAGGTTTGCATCAAATTGGGTAATGGAAGAGAGGGACTTGATCCTGCTCAGTTAATAACTTCGGCATGTTATGAAGGAATATTTCTAGGATCACTTATGGCATCATAGCACAGATAATGAGCTTCTTCTCAGTTTGAGGATGTCTCCTGCTCCATGGTTCAGAAAACAGCTTTTTCTGTTGGTTTTGTTTAGCATCATTCACTCCTAAGTCTTGCATCCCATCGTGAAACATGGGAAATCTTTTTTGGCTAAAGTATACAGATTTATACATTATAACTACAACCATGTCAGTTGCAAGTTATGCATGTACAGGGACATATAAGGTAGCAGTTAACTGGCCCATCAATTAGCAGTGAGGATTTCACTGTTGACCATGAGGTCTTGGTTTTATTGGCGCAGTTGGTTTGCACCCTCCTATAAGCAATACACACGACTGAAAGAGTACAACTTTGAACCAGGCAGTGCGCATGATTTGAAACAGTCAGTGCATTGCTATAGACATGAAGCAACATATGAGCCACCGTGCCTTACACCATCTGTCATCCACCTGTGGCAGTATGGGGCGACACACTAACAAACCATTTCTCCTCTACAGACTTTTCAGGCTGAGTTTTTGTGATGGAAAATTCCCATGAAATATGTATTTCTCTGCCACGCCTTTTATTATTATCTGTGGCTATAAATGCAGCTCAGACATTTGCGTTAAATATAAGTGGTAGTGTTTAAGGTTTTTGAAATCATTATTATTATTTTTTGTCTGAGGTTGCTGAATGTAAGCGGCCTTTCCATAACAACCCCAAATGACAATGCGGTGTTGTGCGGTGGCTTCCCTCTGGAATGTTCTCTTTGTCTTCCCATGTTGCTCGCTATGTGCCGATAATCAACCTTTCCAGTCAGTGTCATCTTGTTCTCAGTCAGCTGGGCCATTATTCCCCACGTTAGCCCACACTTTCTCGCTTAGGTTGTTTTCATGCTAGTTTGAGAAAGTGCTATAGGACCGCGATTACAGAAACAATTGGCGTCCCTTGAGGACCGTTCACTTTATTTATTTAGAGGGTGGGACATTGTTTACGTCTTGATCCGGAACTGAAAAGAAAAATGAAACGGCGCCCTCCTCTTTTGTCAAGCCTGTGCCTGATTAATCTCAGATGTGGCTTTCATACTGGGGGGGGGGGCAACACATGTACATGTACTTTCTGACTTCTGTAACAGCTTTCTTTATAGTTTCCCGTTTGTTTTATTTATTTATTTTTACAAAATTACTGTCAGATGGGTTTTGTTTTTAGTTTTGTTTCTCATCTGGTGGAAGTTGACAAATCCCCTTCCTCAGCCTGTGTCGAATATTCTGCTCATACAGACACAGAACTGAACATTTTCCTCTCCTTCCTTCTGCTAAAAGTGTTTTGAACTTCCTGAGCACGCTCACTTGCAGCAACACTGTGCAGACACATGTGCTCATGGTTTACCCAATGTTTTGGTATGAGCTCCCTTCTCCACAGCCTGCTGAAACGACTTCTCATTGTGCCGTTAGAAATGCCAGAGAGGATTAAATTAGACCCTTCCTGCATCATACGCCATGTTGCTAATGTTTGTTATGGAAACGCGAAGGCCCCATGCTGAAGGCGGCATGAGCATCATGTGTCTTGCCGGTGGCGAGGCTGTTGGATCGAGGCTGTTTTTTGGAATTTGGATTTCGCATTGAAACACTGTCAGAAGAAGCTATTTTGGCAAGAATAATGTCTTGGAGTAGCAAAAAAAAAAAAAAAAAAAATGGGTGAAATGCTTCTCTTTTCTAATTGTTAATGCACTATGCATAGTTTGTCATCAAGTAAACCTAATTTCTCTATTTTCTTTGTGATCCCAAAGGATTTATCCGCATTTAAGGAGTGTGGGAACAATGGCACTAAATGTGCAAACTGCAAAAGGACAAATGAAGTTCAGCCTCATTTGCTGCAGATTTAAATACCTTGTAAATACTTGTTGAATAGTCTGAAAACAATATGTTTTTATTAAGGATTTAAATGTGAGGTATTTACTTGTAACTTTTTTTTGTGGTGTTGGCAAAACAAGGACTATAATGCATAATTTTAGTCTGTGGATTATGTAATGAAGCTTAAGACGCCTTGAAGCAGGAGTGGCTTCCCATGTGAGAATCGTGTAAGAAGTTCCAGACATTGTTTGTGCGGCTGGAGTTAGCGGTCTCAGTAACTTGGATAAGTCTGTTTTTGTCATCAGGCAGCTGACTTCCTTCAGTTCCAAGTCAGAAATTCCTTCAGATGTCCTCCATATAAACCTCCAACATATTTTTTTTTCTTTTCTTGTGGAGTTGTCAGTCTTTATGTCGGCCAGGTCAGTTTTGCATCAGGCCCTAGACTTTCTTGGAATCGTCCTAACTTCAGTCAGTTGTAGGGACGCAGGAGATGTTTGTGCAGCAGGATGACCTCTGCTTTCAGTGGGTGGGGACTGTAGGATTCTGTGCTAAACATACCGCTAGGCTTTTTGAAGTGAAGCAGCCTGTGAGAGCAGAATGCACTGGCACCCAACACTTAAACACACACAGACTCTTCAGTATGGTGTTTAGCAGGTTAGTATAATGGATTGTCATTTTCTTAAAGACCCACTCTCATGAAAAATATGTTTTTGGTGTTTTTAAAATGTTCTTGTGGCATTTTTCTGATGATGTAGGACTTGTATAAAGAAAATTAAGCTAGAAATGCACTTCTGAGTATTTCTTTATTCAAATTATTGTAAATCAGGAGCAGAAAAAAAACTCTTGAATAATATTTGTGATAGAAAATACAAGCCACAATCTCCCTGCTCGGGGCTCTCAGCAGCGGGGAGGGGAATGGGGGCGGGGTTGCTCTACGCTTACAACTCAGCAGCAGATTAAATTAAATTAAAATGAAATCACACTATCTGTCAGGTGTGTGATCCATCCCCTGGAGGAGTGGTGAGCTGCAGACACAGCACAGCCATGGTGGATTTAATCCCCCAATCCAATGCTGAGAGTCAATCTTTGGTATTACTCAGCCTGGGTTTTGAACCCACGACCTTCCAGTCTCAGGGCGGACACTCAAACCACAAGACCAATGAGCTGGTTAAATTTCTAATGAACTTACTGGCACTCTGCAGAAACTGTCCTAGAAAATGATGTTTTATTTTTTTTTTTTTAATTTAGCTAAAATCACAATAAAAGAACACTAGGAATACTTTAACCGTCAAAAAAAATGATTGGAGTGGGACTTTCCAGTATGTTGGCAGCTTAACATGAGGAAGTCAGGAAGATGTGGGTCAAGGAGGCTAAAGGGTTAGAGGAGGCGCGGCCTCTGCAATAGAACAAGAGGTATCTTTTTGAAAGTGCTAATAAAACATCTAGAATGTGTATGAGTGCGCATAGAGTTGTGTTGTGACATCTAGAACAGTTTCCACATGAGCTTCTATTTTAGAAAAGAGCATGCCATCACAGTTATGGAAATACTGGTTCCTGCCAAGCGTGTAGCTATGATAATTGTTTTTTCTTGTTTTATTAAAGGCTTTATTCACTTCAAACTTTTATTTTAAGGCTGAAAAAAAATATTGTGCAGAGCCAGTCCAATCTGCTTGAGTTTGACTAAATGCTTTGTAGTTTGTAAGACTAGAAAAATGCTTTAGATGTTGCAAAACACAACAGATTAATCTGGTGTGTTGCTCTTTGGTTTGAAGAGTTTTTGGGTGGCATAATAACACAGTGGCCTTAATCCAGCTCCATGACAGCAGGGGGGATTCCACTAGGGCTATTCCAGCTTCTATTTCTTTTTATTTTTTTCCAAGTAAGGACAAATCCTATGGAAAACAGCAAAAGATGTCACGTTTGAACTCTCTATCCATACTCGCGGGATTCCTCTGATAAGTAGCGGACATGTCTGGTGCATGTCAGTGCAGCCTAAGCTTTGATGCTCCAAAGGCAGACCCCAAAAGGAGTTTCATCATTCAGGCTGCAGCAGCCGAGTGCATCTGCTGCAGCCAGAAAGTCAGAACATGATGCGCTCTGGCACTTGTGTGTCACACATGTGGGTCCCGTTTTTGGGCCATGCAAAGGCTGCTCCTTTTAATAAGTGGTCAGAATGTGATTAGACATGCATGCTGATAGTCGCCTGTGGGCTTCATTCTTTCATCTTCACCGCTGCTGAAGGATTTCTTGAATAGAACAAAACAAATGAATGTGTGCTCCGTTTTTTTTCTTATGTACTCTAAAAAGTTTGCATTTTTACTGTACGTGTTTAGTTTACTGTTTTTAAATAAATAAACACAAAAATTATGAGTTAGGAGTTTATTTTTTAGTTAAGCGCTATGCTTGGTGTGTTGATTTTTGTAAAAATAGTCAAATATACTGACATGATTAAGAATGTTTTTTTCAATGTGAACACCAAAAAGCTAGGAGTGACACACATTGTTTAAGTGATTAGAGAGATTACATCCAAATCTGTGTGGGTGTATTTGGGTGGGCCAGTCATGTTGTGTTTATGAAGACTCAGGTTTAAAAACAAAATCCCCCAAAAGTCTTGTGAAAAAGTCTTGGAAAAGGATAGAGTACACCCCTCTTTTTTGTAAAACCAGTAATATTATGAAAGTTCTGAACGTGTAATGGCAGAAGTGGGGACACATTCACAGATGGATAGTTTGATGAAATATTTCACATATTAATTTTGGTTTAAATGTCTTTTACTCTGCACTTTTGAGAGCAGACCAAACCATGTGGACACATCAGACACACCAGGTCTGTAGAAAGGAGCCCAGACCAGCTTATAGTAATGAGGGACCACCATCTCACTACATCTACATCACTGATGAGACATCTTGCAACCTATTTGTTATTGAAGCTCGTCTGTTTAAAAATCCTCTAATGCAATCACTTAATCTCCCGTTTACCTTCACTCCTTATTTTTTGGAATAGTTCTATCCACTCACGCTGTGGCTAAACCACAACAGGGTTCATTTTTAGGTGGACCCATTGACTGAATCTGAGAACTGGACCATGTGAGTGTGACATCACCCATAGAAAGTGGCTTTTTTTCCGACTCCAATGAAATGAAATCAATTAAGTCGCCATTTTGTTGTGGTTCGAGCGCCCCCTTGTTGGAACCAGAAATAGTCAGTAAGCAGTGTTTGGCCCAGGTCGGTCTGAGTCATCAGTCTTGCCAATCAGGAGCGAGCTTGTTGGAAGCCCACACCCCTACCACTTGAAATCTGGCCCGGGAGAAACTGTCAATGAAATGTTAGATGTGAGACCACATCATTTTATTGAGGTATCTGATTGGCCAGTTTAGAACTTGAATAACTTACACTACAGAAAAAATATCAGGAAAAAACATGAACAAGAATGGTGACTCTGACATACTTAAAGACTGAGTTGTAGCCTTTTTTCTTTGTTTTTTTTTTTACTCTTAATTGAAATCTATAGGATTTTGGCTACTTGGCTACTAACCAGTCGATACTTCCTATTTGGAACATAAGGAAGAAGGGGTCACTCAGTCCAGTTATCATATACAGTCAATGGGGGAATCATATTTGTTTCATTGAGCCTTCAAAACTGTCAAACGAAGTGGACTATCTGAGATGATGAAATCTGATGCAGAGCAGTGTGAAATGGGTTTTATGGAAGTGTTCTCAAATGATTAAATTATGATATGTACCAACAGCTTAAATTCATGTTTTCCTCTAAATCATTGATCTATTAATTATTGCAGATTTTTTCTATCGTGATCTCATTGGAAATTTAGCACATTTGAGTTTGTCCATGACCCACCCTTAGTGCATCAAGAAGTTATTGCATATTCATCCTAAATATAGCGAGTTGCTAACAGTTCCTCCCATTGTCATTTCCAGAATTCTTTGCATCGCTAAATGGGCCGTATTAACTGTACATACAATAGGATTAACAATGAGACAGAAACACTAAGTGACACCAGCATCTGACTGACTGCTTTCTGTTGGAAGGACAACTTCTGCTACTTCCTGTCCTTTGTGCTCCATGAACTCTTATAAAGGAAAACTGCCTAAACATCACCACTACAAAGCTCTGCTTTCTCATCTGTGTGTAATATTTCCTGGATGTCTCATGTCATGGAAGGACAAACCAGAGGACGTCTCTGCAGCAGTCTTAGCACTCTGCCACCGTGCTGCCACTGACTCACATTCAGATTCAGGGAGGCTGAAATCGCACAACCCTCGTCTACCTACTTACTTTAGTCTCATCTTTTCTTTATATTGAATCTTCAACAGCTAATGGCCTAAATGTATGCAACTGAGAGGGTTCCCTTATTTTGAGAGTGTTTTGCATGAAGACAATTAATCTGGAAGGAGTATTTAACCCAGCAGCTGTGTGGGGACTGGGCTCAGATTTGCATAAAGACTCTGGTGCAGGGTTTCATTTGTTCTGAAGAAGTCTGCACAATATTAGATGCCTCATGAAGGTGATGCCCTCCTCTGTCTCAGTGCCAGCAGGCATCTACAGCAGGAATCTGCTGACAGTTCAGTGAATGATGCACATACTCAGGGACCATGCTGGTCATGGGTCTGTTGGACTCTTTTTTTTTTTTTTTTTTTTTTCTGTTTTTGGCCACATGCAGAATAAACTTTGTGTTTTGTTAAGGAGCAGCATAGTTTAAAGACCATTGTCATTTGGGAGAACATCTTTGCATACGTAACTCCAGCACATGTACGCCCCTTTTGTTCTTATTTCCGGCAGCCAGCAACGCCGAGTGAAACCTCCCCAAACTGGCCTCTGTGTTAAGTCCACAGGAATAAGAGCTATTTATTCAACAGAGTCAGTGGGACATTGAATCCTAAATCTCTTCCTCTTCCTCACGCTCCACTGGACCAATTATGAACCCAATCACAGCAGCAGCTACCCCCAGGACCTGCCATGGATTGTGGGATGAATAAATACAGGAGTGATGAAGAATCTTAACGCTTTACAGGATTAAATGATATGTTTGTTTTGGAGGACGTTTCTTTAAGTTTCAGTTGATGCTAATTGTGTTGTTTCCTGTTTCCGGTGGGTCTCTGGGTTACTTCTGCTGGGGACGTACACTCGGCTTCATCAGGAAACAGCCTAAGGTGCGTATGTCATAACTATTTAATTGTTTTCATTTCTACAGGAACCACTGCTTATCATCATGACGTTTGAAAGGTCTCTGATGATAAACTCGTGACAGATGTCCATGTTTGACTTGTGGCTGAGGCGTCTGCACAGATTCACTGTCTCACATTTGTGACGTTGTCTCCGGGGACATGATTGAGAGCGTTTTGGTGGTTTGGTTGGTCAGCAGGAGCCGCATGGATGTCCGTGTGAATGTGTCAGCCATCTAAGATCCCCTGAACTCTCACAAAGGCTCTACAAAGAGAGAGGGATGAGCGTGGACATTGGGGCTGTGTGTGTGCGCTCATTCAAAGCTGCATTGTTGGAGTGCACACCCCCCCCCTTGACAACCCTCTGGTGACTAGCTCGGAGATGTTTCACACACTGGGGACGGGCTTTGTGTGGCCTCCTGACTGGACCTGGGGCGCTCCCGTCTGGGCTGGACACGGTCTCTGGGGCATGTGAACCTGAGCTGCCCCGTTACAGCCCTCCAGCCAGACGAGCAGGTTGCTGTCTGCGGTCAGGCTTTTTTTAATCCAAAAACTGATATAAATATATATATATTTTGGTTTATAGCTTGTTATTTTGATTGCTGGTTTGTAATATTTGTCCAATCAGCAGCACTGCATTGTGCTGTCACACCCTCTGGCTGGACCAAGACAGGTCAAAGGACAGTGAAGCCCCAGTTACCAAGCTGCTCCTAATTGAGAATGATGGCACTTTTGTTTCTTTGAATAGCACCCACTCACTGGTCTGAAGTCACAAGAGGTCTTGCTTTCATAGCGCTCCCCGATGGCGGCTCTTCTCATGCTGACGGTGCAGCCTCTGGCTCCATGGCCTGTTGGATCTGTTCTGATTTAAAGGGAGTTCTGGTGTTTGTGTCAGGGGAAATGCTTCAGTACAGCTGCAGCAGCATGTTCTGCAGCATGACTGTGAGGGTGAAACTCCTATACAGTCTATAAACAGAAAAAATGAACACTTTAAAACTGTTTTTTCTGTCTTCTTGTCAATAATTCAAACCTTGGAAACAAATGCATTTGCTTTTAATTTGGCCATTACTAACAGTCCTAAGTTGTCTCCTCAAACTGATGAAAATAAGTGGAAAACTGTTAAAGAAAAAAAAAAAAAAGAGAGAAACAGAATAAAATAAACCTTAATTTTGTGTCAGAAACCAGTTATTTGAAAGTTATTCTCAGGGTTTTAACAGAATGCTGTGCATATAATGAAGTCTTGCTGTTTAAGATGAGCGTTTGCTGAAAGAATACATTCAAAGATGCTGCTTAACCTGCTTGTGGAGGAGTTCTGCTGTTTCACTTTGTGTGATGAGACACACCATGGAGTGTCTCAAAGGGGAGCAGCTACAGTTTCCCTGGAGATGAGGACCACCAGGTGCTGGAATTTTTCTTCTGTGAGAGCCCAGATTTATGAATTCGGCTAACTGCGGCGGTGACGGGACAATGGTTCGCAAAGGCTCATGCTCAGACAAGTTCAGCCAAGTTTACTGTACAGCGCTGTCATCCTGTGTGTTCTTCAGATTACAACTGCTGCTAAAAAAAGCCCAGGTAGTGTTACTGGCACGGACAAATGTGAGGATGCGTGCTCACACACTTTATGCTGTCTCATTGCAGGTGTTTGCGTTTGATCACTGCTTCTGGTCCATGGATGAATCCAACATTCCCAAATATGCCGGTGAGTGGTTAAGGAGGAAGCGTACCCCTCACACTGTCAGATGTGCGATCATGTGCATGGGCTGAAGGGGCATTGTGGAAGTTGTTTTTTTTTTTTTTGCATCACAGCACAGTGTGTTCTGGACATGCTCAGTATGAGCTCTAACTACAAAATGAAATTAAAAACGTTTTCTTCATTCATGTCATTGGCTATATAGGGTTTATTTATTGTGTTGTGGAGAAGATACATTTTTAAATCATCAGTCGTGGTTTTTACTAAAATCTGTGATGTGCTGAATTGATGTGCCTGTTTAGTGGCAGGCCGTCTCCAGCCTTTGAGCCAGGGCTTTATTTAGCCCATTTAACAGCTGTCCCATTCACACAAGACATTTCTCTGCGCAGCGTTACAGTTTCCACATGATCACACAGGAATCCGACACTTTTTGTGAATCACATTCACTCCTTTCTGAAGCCTTTCAGTTCTGCATCTGAGACATCAAACCACAGCAGATACTCCTCTCAGCTGTTCCTCTGTTTACCTCCACCTCCCCTTGACAAACTCTTCCTCTGACAGGTCAAGAGGTGGTGTACAAGTGCCTTGGAGAGGGAATACTTGAAAATGCATTCCAGGGATATAATGCCTGCATTTTTGCCTACGGACAGACAGGTAATAAATTACATAAACAAAAAAATAATATAATATTGTAAAAAAAAAAAAAAAAAAAAACGCAGCTATTACTCAGTTTTTACAGTGAAATGTTTCACAGCATCTGTGCATTACTTGTTTTTAAAAAATAAAACATTTCTCACATAAAATCTTCATGCAGACCTTGGAGAACTTGAATTTGCAAATATTCTTTACATGCAGAACACACACATGATAAAGTGTAATAAAGGGTGTGTATCTCCTTCCTATGACTTTATGCTGTATGTGACCAGATAAATGACAAAGTAGAACATTCAGTTCTATTTTTTCCATCTATTTATTAAGAAGGAAGATTTTTGTTTTTAATCAATAAATCAAAATGAACAGAAATGAAAAATTGCTTCATTGAATTTATGAACTGAATTTTTAAGGCAAATTTCTGTTTTGTCTGGCAAAGAACAGCATTGATTTTAGTTTTTAATGTTAGCATTTATTATATTACAAAGGAAAAGGAGTTTGGTTCTCATACATAGCCCCAGTTTTATTTCCTTCAATGTTTAACATAAAAACTGGGTCTCATGCTGAACTGTTCAACCCCCCTTTGCCACAAGCTGCGCAAGAAAAAAATATCTAAGTTTAGGGATCAAAATTCAGGCTTTGGGTTTAGTTTCAGACCTGAAAGTTATTTCCATTATTTTGTACTTTCTATCAGCACAAATAAACAAAAAAGCCATAACTCTAACATTTTCAATCTATGGTACATGTGAGTTCATTAGTCTTGTTTTTAGAGCTGGCTTTCTCTGCCAAAACGGATTTGAAGTCCATGAGTCGATTCCTTTTCTGATTCTATTCAATTATATGTCAATTTTATGCTCAAACCTCTCTTAAAAATTATATTTTTAGTTATATAAAAACACTTGATCATTTCTACAGATCTAAGCCAAAAGAAAGGTGGATTCTTTCATTGATGACATGATGAATTCTCACATTTTAAATCAAATAATTTATAGAATTCGATATAGATTTTTTAAGTTAAGATCGATTTATTGTGAATTAATAGACTTATTATTTTGACTTCTAACTTGTTACTATAATCTGTATATAAAAGTAATCATCTATTCTGATCGTACTTAGAAAGTAGCTACAGGTGCTTGTTTTCCACACACCTGCTGGCAGGTCTGTAACTTCTCCATCCTGCAAACGTTTTAATGCAAGATGATCCATGGGGTTGGGAATACATTATTAATCTAATTAGAGGACTAGGTTTAGTCTCAGTTGAGGCGACCCAGAGTATTTTGTCAAAGTAGTTCTGCTCATGTCTACTCTGTTTTTGCGTCCAGGTTCAGGCAAGTCCTTCTCCATGATGGGTAATGGAGAGCATCCAGGTTTGATCCCCCGACTGTGCTGCTGTTTGTTTGAGAGGGTCCATAAAGAGGCAAACGAGTCCCACACTTTTAAGGTAGAGGTGTCCTACATGGAGATCTACAATGAAAAAGTGCGGGACCTGCTGGATCCCAAAGGGTGAGTCGTGTGCGGGCGGTTTGGTGCTCTTCACATGCTGGTAGGATTCTCTCACGCATTCAGGATCGAGTCACTCAGTTGAACAGAATCAGTGACCTGTCGGCTCTTTGTGCTTCACTGCTGTCGGGTTTGGGTGTAGTAGCTTGAATAGTCTGAGTAGGAAGCGCTACCCAGTCATTTCCTGCAGCAGCGGCGGCAGCCAGCATCATCCTCCGACACTGTTGCATTCTTCGCCTCTGTGGTCTGATGTGGGTTTGGCGGACAAAGTGGGTATGGGCATGTTTCAGGGACATCTGCTAGTGAGGCTGGGAGCAGGAGAGCAGTCACAGCGAGAGGATACACTGCAGGCCTCTGTGTGCTGCAGATGCCGCTACCTTCACTTTGGGGAACAACCACTCTTTCTTCCCTGAGAGATTCTTGCTCTTGTGTTCCTGCCTGGGTTACTAAGCATCAGCAATGCTTTTAATTTTGTGGGTTCTTAGTATGACTGAAGTTCTGCTGTGGCTGCAGATGCAGCAGACCTTCTCCCTTCTGAACAATCTTCCTGTCTGAAGTGAACCTCTTTATATCATCTAGAGATCAACTTATATATTGGTGTTTCAGCAGCAAAGAACTCTGTGGTTTATGCTGCTCTGCAGGTCTTCATTTCTTTTTCATCAAGTTCCTGTAAGTTGAAGTTTTCAACCAGTTTAAAGCAGCTTTATTTATACAGCCCTTTTTATACTGATAAAATGTAAAATGCTTTATGGAGAGACAAAAAGCTTCCGTGAAACCTTTTGAGATAGATTGGAAGCAACAAAAAAGCAAAACCAAAAGAAAACAATCCAAAATAAAAGTCCTAGATATTTTTAGAAAAAGAAAAAAAAAACATTTTCTTGAGATGTTATTAAATAAAGGGTTTGTATGGAACATTTTTGAAATAAAAGAAATAATAAGACAACAGAAATATATAAACAGCAATTTATTTGTACTAAAGTGATTGGAAAACCTTTGGGAAAATGGTTCAGTGAGTCATGACTCCATAATTGGAATTCTTAAACTGAATACTCTATCTAACACCGAATTCATTTTGAGAATCTTTGTAGTGAAATGCACAAAAAATAATTAGTGTAACGACTTTTTAAGTAGGGACTTTTCTCATAGATTTTATAAACCTGCAGGACTCTCTGTAGTGCCACTTTAGTCACATGTTCATATTGACATTTAATTTTTTGACGCTTTTGTTTTTTCCCAGTAACTGAAAAAGAAAGTACAGAAAATGATTCATATGAATACATAAATGAGGTTCTTTTCTTGCAAATAGAGGTTTCAAATGACCTTAAACGTTTTTAGCATCCTAGTGTAAAACTGATGTCAAATCTTAAAGTTTTTTTCTTTAATTTTGATGTATATTTTCTTATTCAAAAGGGGAAAAAAACATGTATTGTTCTTTTAAAAATATAATTTTTGAGAGTAGTGGTAGTTTAAAGCAGACAAACTCTGTTGTTAGCACACTATACTTGCTATAGTAATTAAGTCAGACATTATATGTTATTTTGTCACAAACTGTAAAACTTTCTTTCACCTTCTTTTGTGTTTTAAGGAGCCGCCAGTCTTTGAAAGTCCGTGAGCACAAAGTCCTGGGTCCGTATGTGGATGGTCTGTCCCAGCTAGCTGTGACTAGCTTTGAGGTGTGTCCGTCACTCGTCTGTCATTAAGCTGGAAGGATGACGCCGGCCGCACTTTTCCCTCACACTGCAGTGTCTCACAGGAGTAATTAAAAACAGCTGTGAGGACCCTTTACACAGCAGCTTCTCTCCCTGTCAACCCTCAGATTTAAGTCGCAGTGAATATTGAGGTTAACTTGTTCCTCATGCGACAGCTTTCATGACCCCTCCCCGGTTCGGCTGCAGTCATGGAGCCTGCGTGGAGTTTATGTACCAACCCTTGGCAGATCCTTCCTCGCTGAAGCAAAACATCTCCACCCTGTTCCTCTGCTCCGCTTGATTTTAGTCCAGTGGATTTCCCACAACCTGCTGAGACCGATTTAAATGAAATGAATCATAGCCACATGTGGATACCTCCCACATGTGCAGTATTCATAAAACTACACACCATGCAGATTATATTTATGTGGTTTTAGGCTAATAAAAACATAAAAAGTAAGAGCGCGTAATAACATAAGGCCTCTTTCTTTATGCTTTGCTTTATTCTTTCAGGACATCGAGGTGCTAATGTCCGAGGGGAACAAATCTCGCACAGTCGCAGCCACCAACATGAACGAGGAAAGCAGCCGATCGCACGCCGTCTTCAGCATCATCGTCACACAAACGCTCTTTGATCTACAGTCTGGAGTTAGTCTTTTGTTGTTGTGTTTTTCTCTTGAAACATATTTTCACTTTTTCTGTCATTAATTGCTTGTGTTTGTGATGATCAGAATTCAGGGGAGAAAGTGAGTAAGATGAGTTTGGTTGACCTGGCAGGAAGCGAACGCGTTTCCAAAACGGGAGCTGCTGGAGAGCGGCTCAAAGAAGGCAGCAACATAAACAAGTGAGTGTTGGATTTATTGTCAAGTTTGCCGGTGAAGCCTGACCGTGTGACGTGTTTTGGGTATCCTTGGGGGGCTTCTGTATGGCTCCAGGTCTCTCACCACATTAGGCTGTGTGATCTCTGCTCTGGCTGACCAGTCTTCAGGAAAGGGGAAGCCCAAGTTTGTTCCTTACAGGGACTCAGTTCTCACGTGGCTTTTGAAGGTTTGTCCTCAAATTCCACATTTTTAACATTAGTCTTTTTCTTATCATAATTGTTGTAACTAGCTAATGTTGTTTTTTATTGGTGTTTTTTAGGACAACCTTGGAGGAAACAGTAAGACAGCAATGATAGCCACAGTGAGTCCAGCAGCTGATAACTATGAGGAGACGCTATCGACGCTGCGTTACGCCGACAGAGCCAAGAGAATCGTCAACCATGCAGTTGTGAATGAAGATCCCAACGCTCGGATCATCAGAGAGCTCAGGGAGGAGGTGGAGAAACTCAGAGTCCAGCTCTCCCAGGCCGAGGTGAGACGACAGATGGACCATCGCAGATTGAGGACGTTCCCAAGTTCTCACAGCGATTTTCTCCCTCAGTCTATGAAGGCTCCAGAGCTGAAGGATAGACTAGAAGAGTCCGAGAAACTCATTCAGGAGATGACAGTGACATGGGAGGAGAAGCTGAGAAAAACAGAGGAGATTGCCACGGTACGTGCACAACTCATACAAACTCTAAAAGCTGCAGTCTTACCGAGCGGCTTCTATTTGCAGTTACTGTCATGACCTGCTTTAACAGGAGCGTCAGAAGCAGCTGGAGAGCATGGGCATCTCCTTGGAAACCTCTGGAATTAAAGTGGGGGAAGACAAGTGTTTCCTTGTGAATCTGAATGCTGATCCTGCCCTGAATGAGCTACTGGTTTATTACCTGAAGGTAACACAGTTACAGTTTTTTAACTAGTGTTTCTACTCCGCTTGTTTTTCCAGTTCAATAAAGCATGTTACACAGTTTGGTCATTCATGTAGTTTATTTTATTTTTAAAGGTTTTTCCTTTTGTTTATTTATCATTTTTTGCATGGAGGGCTAAAAAATGTTATTTATCTGGATGTAAAATATAAATTAACTTTGATTTCTATTCATTTGGAGCAACTATAATAGTTCATGTGGTAATCTCCTTATTTGTCTAATGTTTATGTATATTAAGCAATCTAACTTCGTTATTTGACATTTTGAAAATGTATTTTTCCAACACGTCTAATGACACTTTCTTTTTTTTATTTCTATTTGGACAAAGACCAGAAGTGGACAAATAGGGAGAAAATGTTCACCCCTGATGATGATGATGATGAATCTAACACACTTCTTAGTTTCCTTCGGTTGCTGCATTCCTCACAAACTTTACCGGAGGATGCCAGTTCCTCCATTCGTTTTTTTTCTGCTGGAGTATATATCTTTTTATGACTAGTGTTTACCGTTGACTGAGGCCCTGCAGCACGTGAGCACATGTTGCAGTGAGTCAGATGGTGGTGGGAGAGCAGAGGATGCACACCGGGAACAGCCAAGCAGCTCCTTGGATCTGTGAGAGCAGAGGCATGTGAGGAAGTAGTCCATGCATCCTGCAGAACAACAGGCCTTTGTCTGGGCTCTGTAGGGGCTGTGAGGAGTGAGTGCTTATATGAAAGTTTGTGCATCCTCTTGAAGGTAGAAAATCCTCCTCTGCACTTTCAGCAGTCCACGTGGCTCAGTTTTACATTTGATTCGGCTCACCTGAAGATGAGTTCTAGTTATATTCACAGGTTGATGGCTGTTATGTGGCACATTTTTGACTGAAAATGCTTCAATGTTTATGTGTCTTGAATGTTTGATCATGCTGTCCGGCAGGAGCACACGCGTGTGGGCGCAGACACGTCTCAGGACATCCAGCTCTTTGGGATCGGGATTCAGCCGGAGCACTGCGTCCTGGATCTCTGCCCAGATGGTGATGTCACTCTCACATCCATTGGGAATGCCAGGTGAGGTGTCTGTTCCTCCGCCTGTCCTCAATGGACGACTTCTTCTGAAAGCTTGCCATGAGCTCATTCCTGAGGAATCTTTTGATCTAGGTTCATAGATTTCTATGTCAAAACGATGTTTATTTCCGTCTGCCAAAATATAATTCATGTTCAGTCAGACGGTTTTCCTCTTTCAAAGCTGAAGATTAGATTTGATCTGTCTCTGTATTTTCCATAGGACTTGTGTGAATGGTACCATAATTGATTCCTCTGTGCACCTGTGGCACGGAGACCGTATTTTGTGGGGAAACAATCACTTTTTCAGGTACAACTCCTCTTATTTTTGCTGCCAGTCTCTAAAACTTCATGAAAGCGCTGACTAGATATTGCTCTGATCTGTAGGATAAATCTGCCCAAACGAAAGCGGCGGGACCGTTTGAAGGAGTTGGAGAGAGCATCTCCCAGGGAGAGCTTTGTTGAGGCAGATGTAGAGACAGCCAGCGAGGCCTCCTCTGAGCAAGACTACAGCTACGAGTTTGCCCAGATGGAGGTCATGATGAAGACTCTTGGAAACAATGGTACGTGGTGGCGAGCAGACGGGGGGTTGCCACGTTTGTGTTCGCTTGGGAGTATAATATAGCAGATGTCTCTGTGCCCTTCTATGCAGATCCCATGCAGAACGTGGTCCAAGTGTTGGAGAAGCAGTACCTGGAGGAGAAGAGGATGGCTTTAGAGGAGCAAAGACTCATGTATGAGCGAGAGCTGGAGTCGCTACGGCAACAGCTCTCTCCAGAAAAGACCCCGCAGCATCAGCATCATCGCAGCAGCAGTGAGCGACTGACCTTCCCAACACACACACCGCATGGCAAGATGCCGGTGTGGACCGAGGAGAGGTCAGAGGAACACTATTAATGCACGCCATGAGTCTATCTTTAAGTCCTCATTGAATGTACATTCAGTGAAAGAGGTATTCATCCTCCTCAGTGAATGCCTGCCTTGTAATGCATGACTGTGTCTGTTTGCCTGCATGTGTGGGAACCAGGGATGAGCTTTTTCGTCAGAGTCTGTCTCGGCTCAGAGAGCAGGTCGTCAAAGCCAACACTTTGGTGCGAGAAGCCAACTTTTTGGCTGAGGAGATGAACAAAGTCACTGACTATCAGGTCACGCTTCAGATTCCTGCTGCCAACCTCAGTGCCAACCGCAAGGTAGGCTTGCTCACATTTATTATATGACAAATAAAATCTAAACCTTTCTTTTTTTTTTCCCCGCGTAAGTAACTGAGCTACTAATTATAATATAAAAAAACTTGATTTCTTTTTAGCGTGGAGCTATGGTGAGCGAGCCAGCCATTCAGGTGCGAAGGAAAGGGAAGGGGACCCAGGTGTGGACCATTGAGAAACTAGAGAACAAGCTGATAGACATGAGAGACCACTACAGAGACTGGAAAGAAGGCACAGAAGAAAGGGTTAGACACTGAAGATCTTTGAAAGAAAATAAAGGAACACCAAATAAAAATGACTAATTTTGTTCTCCAGCACAACAAAGGAAATGGTAAACAGGCGGATCCGTTCTATGAGGCGCACGAGAACCACAACCTGATCGGAGTGGCCAACATTTTTCTGGAGTGCCTTTTCCATGATGTGAAGCTTCAGTATGCTGTCCCCATCATCAGCCAACAGGGAGAGGTGAGGGCTCACCACTTTCAGTCACAACCTGGTGTTCTCAGCTCTCATGTCCGTTTCCAAAATCAAAGAATTTTTTTAGAGTCTGCGTCAAGCGAGAAGTTGTAAAAAATTTGTAGAAAAACAAAAAACAAAAAAACAAATCCCACTCTTCTTTCTACACAGGGAAGTAGATTAGTGGATTCCAGCTGCTGCTTCTGCATGAATGAACATCAGCAATAAAGAGAATCACCTTAAAAATAGAGGTTATTATTCTGCAAAACTCATGTGGAAATATAGATGTAGAAAATCTTCAAATATTTTTTCAAAGCTTAATGATTCATTGGCTGTAAGGAGGTTATTTACCAACTGAAATGATGTTCCTATAAAAAAAATCCCTAAAGTTTGAAGTAGTAGAGAAAGAAATACAAGAAACTGGAGACGGGACAGAAACTTTGATTAGTTAACAGAAAATAAGCCTGGAAAACTACATAAGTGTTATAATTAATTATAGCAGTAGACAAAGGTTATTTTTTCACACTTCCTTGATTCAAGAATTGCTAAATATAGACAATACATTTAGAGAAATCAATGCTTCATTTATTGTTGTATATATTGCATATGACGTTTATGTTTTATCTGGATCGCCTCACCTTAACCCTCCAGAATAGATGTTTGTTTCGATTTGAAATGCAAATAAAGTTGCTAAATGATTTTTATTTTAATATGTTGATTACACTAAATAAGCCAAGCAGGAGGAGTTTCTAAGTGGAAAAATAGCTTTAAGCATTTTTTATTTTATTTTTACATTTCAAAATGGGTCAATTTGACCTAGAACATAGCAGGAGGGTTAATCAACCCTTTGTGTTTATGAAGATATCCAACTTCTACACAAATCAATAAAGTAAATCAATTCTGGCTGTGTTTGACTCAGTTCTGCTGTGTGAACAGGTAGCTGGCAGGTTGCACGCTGAGCTGATGCGAGTTAGTGGAGCCGTTCCTGAGCGCCTCTCTGGAGGAGATGACTCATCTGAGAACTCCAGTGAGAGCAGCTGCTACGAGGTTATGGACACCAACGGAGAGATCGTGGTCATGGCCAAGAGGCTCACCTGCAGGGTGAGGACTTCTTCTCCTACAGGCAAAAACTTGATGAGAGATGAAACCTCAATCCATCTGTGCTTGTGTCGCTGCTGTAGGTGCGGATCAGAGAGGCCACAGGGCTGCCGCTCAACCTGTCCAACTTTGTCTTCTGTCAGTACACTTTCTGGGATTACTGTGAGCCCATTGTGGTTGCTCCCATGGTTAGCCCTGACAGACCCTCCCCTCGGAGTCCGGACGCTCAGTTCACCGTCCAGTTTGATCACTGCAAGGTAGCACACGGGAGGCGGTATTCCCTTGACTTGAACTCCTTCCTTCAAACCCATTTCTTCTTTTTATCGACTTTTAATCCAGGATTACGTAGTGCCCGTAACAGATGAGTTCTTAGAGTTTATATCAGATGGAGCGCTGGCTATAGAGGTGTGGGGCCACCGCTGTGCGGGGAAAGGACGCCCACTGTGGGAGCTGGATGCACTGGAGGCTAAAACCCGGACCCTCAGAGACAGGTCTGCATTCGTTTACACCTCTGTATTCGCTCTGTGACCTCACTAACCCCAGTGTTTTCGTGTTTAAGGTGGAGTGAAGTGTCCCGCAGAATCGAACTGTGGGCCTCCATTCAGGAGCTGAATGAGCAGGGCGAATACACCTCTGTGGAGCTGCAACCTGCAAAAGACATCAGCACGGGGGGAGTGTTTCAGCTCCGACAGGTCAGAGAAAAACCCAGACACTGTTTTGCTAAAACCTGCCAGCCTACACTAACCGCTGGCAATGAAATGCTGTTTTGGAGAGCAGGGTCACTCCAGGAGGCTGCAGGTGTGTGTGAAGCCAGTCCAGAACTCGGGCACTCTGCCTCTGCTGGTGGAGGCTGTGCTGTCTGTTTCCATTGGCTGTGTGTCTGCTCGCTGCACCAAACTACAGAGGCCCCTCGACAGCTACCAGGTCTGTAAAATGCAGCCTTTGCAGGCTTTACACATTACCCAGAGACATTTTTTTGAAGGAGATGAGCGATATTTATTTTCGCAGCACTAAGCTGTTTCAGCCACTTTTTAGTAGCTCTTGGGTTTCATCTTTATCATCTTAGATGACTTTTCTGAAGTCAAATAAATAAAAGATTTCTTTGGATCGGTCGATAGGTTTTACCTCTTTTGAACTGGTTTCTGCACATTTGACCAAGTGTCTTCTCTCCTACCAGAGAGAGGTGGAAGACGATATGGATAGTTATCAGGTACCCTCTAAGTCTCCTGCTGTTGTCCCCCCCTCCCTTGCAGCATGAAGAAAACCCACTGACTGTGTTTTTTCACAACACCTTGTAATCGTGGCAAAAAGTGTGCTGACTAAAGAAAGTGTTTTTATTAAAACCGATGCACATTTGTAGTTATCAACCACCCCAGCCTTGCTATGGCAGTCCCCCCAGTCGGCGCAGCACGTCTGCCCGGCTTTCTCATTCATGCTGCCGTTTGCTCATCACAGCTGACATCATTTCAACGCCACTGCATGGCTGCATGATTTCCCAGCGCTCTGCATGGTGAACCCTTTGCAGCTTTCAAATGCATTTTGTGGTTAGATTTGGGGTCTGTTGAGTGCAGTGGGGTGAGTGGGTGGGTGGGTGGGTGTGTGTGTGTGGGGGGGTATCTGCTGTCTGTGATTCTCTCAGGTAGGAATTTGGGAAGCTACAGTTGTGTCTGAGTGTGTGACAGTGTGAGTGTGTGTTATTAAGGGTTGAGACTTTTTGCTCTTGTATGTTTCCAGGATTGGTCACTTTGCTGCCCGGTCGGCTGAAGCTTTGATTATTATTCTTTTTTACCATGTTTGGTTGTGGAGAAGATAACCTACTCTATCTTATTAAAGACCCACTTCCATTAAAAAGTGATTTTTGTGTTTTTCTCTGATGATGCACATATTTTATGAAAATTAAGCTCCAAACTGCATTTCTGAACATTTTTTTATTTGAGTTGTTGTGAATCAGGAGCAGACGGAAAAAATAGCATTGAAAAAAGCTTGTAGTTATTACATAGAAGCTACAATTGGCAGGCCAAAAGCTCCCTGCTCCGCGCTGTTCTGATGCGGCCACTTGAAGACGACTAGATCCACGTACGCCTTTGTTTTCCTCGTCTGAGCTGGCATCTGGCTCAAAACTGTACGGCTGGATAGCTCAAACATTGCTCGCCTTTTTTGTTGCTTCCGGTGATGTTAGGTTGGGGGTATGAAGGGCTGTAAGCCTTGTGGGAGACCACATAAACAGATAAGCGATAGAAAGATACACCAGAAGAGGTTCGGAGTGGGATTTAATTAGGATATTGAGCTTCGTGAACACTCAACCCTCCCTGCGAGCATTTCTCGGCACCGTCATCTTTCTCACTCATCCGACTGACCTTGATTCCAGCGTCTGTCTGCTTCCAGGAGGAGGATCTCAACTGCATTAGGGAGCGCTGGTCAGACGCCCTTATCAAACGCCGCGAGTATCTTGATGAGCAAATCAAGAAAATCATCAACAAACATGGTAAGTTTGGTGACAGTTGAAAGAACATGATCAGCGTTTGAGATCAAAACGTTCCGTTCCCAAACCGCTCGCACCCAGAAAAGTCTGAGGAGGACGTGGAGCGTGAAGCTCGGCTGGTGGAGCAGTGGGTTGGGCTGACTGAGGAGAGGAATGCAGTGCTGGTACCCACACCTGGAAGTGGCATCCCTGGAGCTCCTGCAGACTGGTAAGGAAAAAAAATACGTTTTTTATAGTCTTTTGTTTTCTCCAATCTAACTTTCTTCATCTGCATAAAGGAACCCGGCTGCAGGAATGGAAGCCCACATTCCCGTCCTCTTCCTGGATTTAAATGGTGAGTTACATGGATGCTTTCATTCCAGGGTGCTGCTATGCAAGCACCTGAAAAAAACCACTTTGTGTCCCCAGCGGATAATCTGACTGTGAACGAGCAGCTGACCGGGCCACACGCCGCCGGCGTTAACTCCATCCTGCCCAAAGAGCACGGCAGTCAGTTCTTCTATCTGCCCATCATCAGGCACAGTGACGAGGAGGTGAGCCCGAACTTTACTGCCCTTATGTGGCCAAAAAGAGAACATTGTTTAAAAAAAGCACCACATATGCTGTTTGAAGTTGAAGGTTGAGAATTAGAATCCAGTTGGTTGAGCCCTGTAGGATAATTTCCTCTGGAAAGTTCAATTTTCAGTCATTTGTTGAGCCACAATAAAAACAAGGAAACCGCACGAGGCAGTTTGTAAATAAGTACGGTAGAGAAATTAAAGAATTACCTAAATGTAGGACACTGTTTTGTGGAACAGTGTGGTACTACCTCTCCATCCATTGCAGGTTAACATCTTCAACCAAAAATTAAACTTTTTTGCTCTTAAACTATATGTCTCTCAAGTTGCAAATGACTTGAAAAATTCTGCCTTGAAAACTGAGTATTTAGAGCCCTGCTCTCGTGTCACAATTCTCTCACTTTCACAAATCTAGACAGGTCCATCACCAATCTGCCCAGTGAAAAAGATTTTTTCTTAAGGAAGAAATGAAGAACCAACAACGCATACCATCGTCGTACGACAGAGTATTTGGACTACCAGAAAAATCCATTTATGAGAGTAAAGTCGTCAAATTATGAGAAAAAAGTAATTTTACGAAAAATAAAGTTGTAATATTGTGAGAAAAGAGGTCAAAAATTTACGAGGGAGAAAAAATAGTCGTAATTCTACAATAAAAAATTGGAAGAGTCAATATTCTGTGATGACAAAGTTTTATTATTTTAAATGGATGAATAGAGAATTTACTAGATTATAGTCAAACATTTATCAGGCAAAAGTCTGTTTACAAAGAGAAATATAAAAAACAAAATAGAATCAATCTTGTGCTTGAGTATGAAGGATGTAGAGCGCATTGCAAGCGGTTCCTTCAGCAGTGGCTTCACAAAGTCGTCTAGTGAGTCAACATTGACTTATCGTAAGTATAAGACATTCAAAAGAATTTTCAGGCAGGGGGAGCCTATTCCGAAGACGATTCTTGAGCCACAAGAAGTGGATTTTCAGCAGGTGCACGGTTTCCGTCTGCGGTACAGTTCCAGACACATTATGACACATGGATTCCTATGACAGACTAAAGCCTTATGGCATCACCAGAAGTGGGTGCATTGATGGATTTAGTCGGCACGTAAAGTGGATGGAGGCTTATATAACAAACTTGAATTTAGAAAAAGCATGGCTATTTCCTTGTAAGATTACGAGTATTTTTTTCCACATAATTTTATGACTTTTATGCTCATAAACGTATTTAATTTTTATAGTGACTTTAATACCAGTCGTACCATCCAGGAAAAGCTCACGTCATGTTTTTCTCAACAGTAAATGTCCGTGTTTTTTTTTTTTTTTTTTTCCATTTTTTGTCAGAACTTTGAATTCTTTTTCTCCTACTAATTACCACATTTTGATTACTAGAAATCGTTTTTTTTTTTTTTTTTTTTGGTATGTGTAAGTTTGTGGCCAGGTGCTACTACGGCACCTCTTCAGGAAGGGGGGGATTTGTGCTCACATTTTATGTTTGGGTTTTATCACATATTAGTGAAGCCACATTTGAGCTTTTTAGCTTTGCTTCACATTTGAAGTTTATCATTAGAATCATTTGGGGCTGCGCGGTGGAGCAGTGGTTAGCGCTCTTGCCTCACAGCAGGGGACCTGAACCAGAACATCAATGGGGGACCTTCCTGTGTGGAGTTGGCATGTTCTCCCCGCACATGCGTGGGTTTTCTCCAGGGACTCCGGCTTCCTCCCACCATCCAAAAATATGCTCCATAGGTTAATTGGTTACTAAATTGTCGGCAAATGTGTATGGGTGTGAAACTGAAAGGGACAAAACGGGTTTAGAATATGGATGGATGGAAATAAATCATTTAAAAGTTAAGCCAATTTTTCCATCCAGTCTCCCAAAAAAACACATTTGTGAATGATGGCTGTGTATTTGATTAAAGTATCTTCAGTCTGAACTTGGAAAAATTCACTTCTATTAAAAATGTTCTTTTGTTGCTACAAAACAGCCTTTTTGATTAGTAAAAGCTGAACAATGCTGCAAACTAAATTTAAAATACTGATGTGTTCATCAGTCCTCAAAAGTGAAAAAATATTTTTGTTTTAGTGTAAGACTGCTGCAGCACCTTTAAGACACCACAACATAAAGCTCTGTACTATCGCCTCTGTGAAGCATGGTGGAGGGAGCATTATGATATTAAAAGTATTTAGACATTTTGGTAACTAAGCATTCAAATGTATTATTTTAGTAAAAAATATAAATAGATGATGTTTTAATTTTACTTTTATGGTTTAGGTGAACATTTTTGTCACTTTCAATGAAGTAAATAAAATGTTCGCAGTCTAAAAAAAACTATCCTCTAAGAACTGTCATGTTTATCTTCTTAGTGGTTAAGAGAAACATGTAACATGTTTTGGTTATTATAATAGTGAAATGAAAAAAGAAAAAGAAACTCTTAATGGTAATACTTGTCTCATCCACCAGGTGCTGGCGGTTTGCTCCTGGGATTCCTCCATCCATGATTCTGTTCACCTCAACCGGGTCACTTCACCAAATGAGCGCATCTACCTGATCATTAAAGCCACGGTGCAGCTCAGCCACCCCGCCTCCATGGAGCTGGTGCTTCGCAAGAGGATTGCAGTGAACATCTACAACAAACAGGTTAGTACTGGACGAGTTGAAGACAGTCGGCCTTCAGTAGAGGAGGCATCAGCAGCTGATGAGATGCTCCTCATTGATCAACGTGGTTGTGATTCCCTGTCATGTAGAGTTTTACTCAGAGCCTCAAGAGAAGAATGTCCCTGAGGAACACTGCTGTACTCCTGCGGAGTGACTTATGAAATTGTTTCCAATATACCAAAGGTACAACTCTTCTCAAACTGGACTTTCTCTAAATGCGCAGCATCCTCTTCCTCATCCCCTGGCTCTGTTTCATCCAAAAGGCCTCCGAGGAGCCAGAGGAGAGGGAAACCTTGGCTCTCATGGCTGCACGCGCAGACAGCGAAGAAACTCAGGATGGAGAAACCTACATTGAAAAGTACACCCGGGGGGTTCTGGAGGTGGAGAACATCCTGAGTCTGGAAAGGCTAAGACAGGTAGAAGATGAAGGTTTTGCTAAATGTAGGTCAGACAGTCACAAAGTCAGAACCTGATGATTCAAATGAACTGATGGTCTCAGATGTGCTCCTGAAGCAGCTTTAGGCTTAATTAAGAAAAGGGGGAGTACAACTTTCCAGCAAATGAAAGAATTGAATATTCTGATACTTCATACATTTCACCACTTCAGGAAAAAATAAGGATGGGGTCACCTTAGGGTCCTCACCTTTTCTGCAAAAACAAAAAACCCAGAGTAACTCCTAACTGCCAGGTTTTCTCATTCTCAGTTGGCAAGCCCCCGTGTCTTTGACAGAGGACTTTTTCAAAGAGTTTTCCCAAAACCACATTTCTATGTTTATCGCAAGGAAGTACAATCTGAGGCCACTGCCAAAATCTCTTTGCTTGTACTTTTTCTTTTTCCAGTTCCAGCTCTGGAAAAAGAAAAAGTACAAGACTCTGTATGTATAAAATATATGTTTTTTATGTCTGTCCTCATGTTTTACATTTAAAAATAATCAACAAACTGCAGAAACCAGCAAAAATCTGTTGTTTGCAGGCCGTGACGGTGAAGGAAACCCTCGCTGCCAGAGGGAGACATTTGAGAAGAAGCATCAGCACCCCAAATGTACAGCATGTAAAAAGCACAACCCTCACTGCGCTGTAACCATGTGGACAATGAGCGTTTGACCTTATGAAACAGATGACCTCTTGTTGCTCTTTTTAGGCTTCGTGTAGCAAAACCGACCTGACTGCCTGTGAGGATGAAGACTGCAAGGCACGTTGAACATCCTTTGGCAATATTTTAGACCCATTTTCTGCACAGATTTCTTTCTCTTTCATTTGAACTTGGGCTTCAGAAAACACTTTATTGTGTGTGTTTTCATTATTTATTTACATTTACTCTTAAATGAAACTAAATCTGTTCTTGATTCCCCCCCCCCCCCCCCACTTTAGATAATTTGGCATATTATATTGATTAAAGCTGCATGTTGTTCTACAGAATCCCTGCGAGCATGTGGACAACACCTGCTGTCACCCTCAGGAGGGCGCCCTTTGCACCACACCTGTCAAAAACAAGGAGAATGGAGGTAAAGCAGAGCAGCCCTATGAAATTTAAGCTGGGCCTCCATGCAGGAAAACTTACCAAGCTATCTGTGCAGGTGTGCCTCCAGAAAGTCCTACTTTTTTCAGTGTGAGCCCCTTCAAAGTTCTTTCGCCCCAGCCGCCGAAATTCCTCAAGTCTTTACTTCCTGTCAAAGAGGAGAACAAGACAAAGAAGGCGCAGGAGGTCCGGCCGCTGCTGGGACAAGAGGTAAAGAGGGATCACTTTTTTTCTTTCTTTCAAACACCTCTCAACAGTTTTTTTTCTGTTTATTGTCAATCCGGATTTTTTTTTTTTTGCTTTTGCTATTAAGCACATTTTTTTTTTACATCCAAACTTTTTTGACTTTAACGAACTCATTACATCATCCATTTCAAACCTCAAATGACCTTTGCATCACAGAACTTGTCAGAAGTTAACACTGAAGCTTTATTTTGTGCGACAAACAGATATTTTCCAGATAGCTTGTGGCTCTTTCCATTTTTTTTATTAACTGTTTTTTTAATAGAAGGTGGTGCAAGGACTTAAAGTGACAGCAAAGTGATTCTGAAAGAAAAAACTGTGCAAAGACACAGCCATGGAAACATAAAAAAAGGTGTGCCAGCTTTGGCTTGTGAGGTAAAATCCTCTGAAAATCTCAAACCCCACAAATGCAGAGCAATAGTTGACCCATCACATGCATTCTTATTTCCTGGATAGAAGCTAAACCAGATTGCAGAAACAGTCTGTAAGGTGTTTAAAACACTACCTGGCAGTTTAAGTTTGGCAGAAACTGGGTTAACCTTTTATGATTGCATTGTTTTCATTTTTAGGTGGTGAGATAAACTTCAGTTATCAGACAGGACTACACATTTCTCTAAAATGCTTTCTTATGGGTTACAGATTGTCATCACCTCACCACCGTGTATCCTGTTGCACACGAGCTGTGTTCCAGCTCTCACTCACAGAACAAAAACCTTTACTTTTCTAGAAGTGGCTATGGTTGAGGCTTTGCATTTTTGTTCAATAAACATTCATTTGTTGTTGCTCGTTTGGGGCAAATTTACAGAGCTATGAAACGTTAAGAGATCAGACGAGAGTTTAACTGCAGTCTTTAAGGCACTGCCACCAGATAAAAGTTATTCCCGTTTAGGACCCCTCCGGCCCCGGTGCCTTGTGATGCATCCAGCTGCATGTCACTAACTGTGGAACTGAGCTCCATGCATGTTGTGTGTGACTGTGAAGTGTGTGTTGTTCTGACCCGTCAGCAGAGCATGCGCTCATGTGTGGACAGCCCTGCACTGCTCCCCTCTCCCTGCCCCTGGCGTCGACCCAGGGCAGGCAGCGAGGGCCACTGCAAGCCTTCCACTCCCACCTCCACCCCCACCAGCAGGCAACTCAGCCTCACACTGCCGCACACTGCAGTAAGTGCTACACGTGCACGCAAACACTGGTTGGCTAATACTCAGCATGGAGAAAAAAACAAAAGAAAATCAGGGTTTCCTGAGCAAAAGTGAAACATTCAAAGAATATGAATACAGTTTTGATCTCCGGACTTGAGTAAGTACAAAAATAAACATGGAAGTGCGTATATAAGCCCTTCCAAACGTGCTTAAGGAGCATGTTTCTTAAGCATGTTTGGAAGAATTTAATCAGAATAATACACTTTTGTCTTTAACAAATGGAATGCTAATCAGAAAACTATGCAGTCAAATGCTTTCTTCTCAACCTACTCTGCAGAGCTTGCATGTACTCACAGCCTCTAAAACAGCTTTTTTTCTCCATCGTGGCAAATCCAGGCGCTCAATAGCAGCAACGTTTGGAAGAAAATTGGGAATTTCAGTTAACCCTTAAACACCAGAGTTGCAGCGCCAAGTTCTATGAATGACTGTAAACCCTGAACCATTTACACAATTAACATAATTTCAATGGATTCTGACGCGGAGAAAAGCAGCTTTGCGCTGATATGCAACACTTTACTGGCGTAAAATGTTAATTGCTCAAAGCTGCTTTTCTCCATTTCAGAATGTTTTAAAATTACTTTAATTTTGTTAATGCGTTGGTTGAAGAGTAATGGTATGCCTAAGACCATGTGTAATGTATTTGATGCCGGTGACATCTCCGGTGTTGAAGGGTTAGAAAACAAGTCTGCCAAACGTGTAACCAATGTGGACTCCACTAAAAATCAAAGTCTTTTATTCATAAAACTGACGGCTGACGAGAATTATACAACTATGTTAGTAGTAGTGTGTACTCCTGGGGTTTTATCTCCCCCAAACAAGTTCCAAATAAGATAATTACATGCTGAAATCTCACGTTAAATGTGACTTAATTTGGATTGGATGGTGTTTATGTAACATCCTATCTGGGATGTAATCTTCAGAAATGAATATTAGGAAGAATGGTGAGTAGTTTTTCCTGTTAACTATTTGATAAGTATGAAACACATCTAATTACAGCATGTACTCCAATGATTACTTTTTTGTTTAATTGAAAAGAAAAATTTAGAATTTTTTTTTCTTTTGGAGGAGAACATGTTTGCTTTCAGCTGTGTTTTTTCCCTCCTTGTTTCCATGGATACAGAGAATTTGCCGCTTTTAGCATCCTACTTTGAAGACTATTGCATATATTATTTTTATGTTGGGATAAGTTCAAATGAAGTTTTAAAGCAACAAAGACACACGTGCACAGTCCAGTTCATCCATTTGTTCATTTGTCATTATCACCTTTTTTCTTTTTTTTTTACCATTTTCACCATTTTATCTTCTATTTAAAGTTCTCAAAAAATGTTTTTTTTTAACTCTTTTGCCAAAATGTCATCTTTGGAGTTGCTTTTCTTACCGCTACTGTTTGGATCAGCAGGACTCAGACGAGGAAGAACCCAACATGGAGGTGACTCGGAATCTACATCCAGGCTCGCAGGACCGAAGCAACGTCCAGCCTTACATCCCAGAGGACTTTGCAAATTTTGAAAACTACAATGCCACCCTGGACAACCAGGAAAGCGCTCGCTCTGACCCGAAGGGTAGCCACTGCGGAGGTGGAGAAGTATCCCGAAGCCCCACAACCAGCAGCTGCACCAGTGGCTACTTCTCACACAGCGCCTCCAATGCTACTCTGTCGGATGTGCCTTTCAGTGCCAGTGAGAGCTCTGACCGCCTAAGCTGCACCTCCAGAGAGTCCCACGACCCTCCCAGCTGCCCGGCAGGCAGCAGCTACCTCCAAGTCAGAAGTATTTCAGCAGGCAGTGAAGCCCAACAGCTGCCCCCTTCAGCTCCCCAGCTCAGTCCGTCTCCCTCTGAACCAGTGAATATTCCTAGCTGCACAGATTCACTGCCTCAGGACTGTGTTCTCAGCACCAGCCAGGAGTTCACTGACTTTAAAGGAGCTGATGATGGTGTTGGGGAGGGGGAATTATCACATTTCACTCAAGAATGGGAAAAAAAGGGATCCCAGTTTTCTGAAAAACACCAGAAAAGAACTGACATGGAATTATGTCACACTGACGGTCAGCCCTGCGGTGACGTCGCTAATAAGACTTCTGTTGAGGGTAAAGCAATATGCAAATGTTCCTCCCCTGAGGACAATGCAAGTGTGTCTGTGCTCAGCCCAGACTCCTCAGTCAAAGCCCCCAGCCCAAGCGCCCCGCTTTTAGGTCCCGCTTCATCAGCACTTTCAGCATCAGCACCATCCTCTGCCAGAGCTCCAAGAGCAGGTGGAGAACCTCCCATCCAGGAGCCAGCCCAAGGAGACCTACCCCACGGGAGTCCCTGCCCCAGCCCAAACCCCAGCAGCGCTGAACCTTCTGGGGACTCCAGCGGCGATGAGGGCACCCCTGTAGCCCAGCTTCCTGACTGGATGGCACCGGGGGAACAGGTTTGGGTGGGGAAGAGAAGGGGAACAGTCCACTATGTTGGAGGGGTGGAGTTCGCGAAGGGAATTTGGATCGGCGTAAAGCTGGACCTGGCAGTAGGTAAGGCTGCTTCTGTTAGTGCAGCAGTGTTAGGAGCTGATTCCAGCTAAAACTCGTTTTTTTATTTGTTCAGATTGTTATCAGGCATATTTTTTCCCTAGAAACCACTCAGTCAACACTGATAAAATAATACAGTCCAGCCTTTTGTGTCTGAAACCGGCTAAACGTTGAACCTTTCTGACCCTCTTTTAGGTAAACACAATGGGACTGTGCAGGGGAGAGTGTACTTCCGCTGCCCTCCGGGTCACGGTGTGTTTGTGAAACCATCTCGACTCACCAAAGGGCCGCCCTCAATGGAGACGGACACCCAGACTCTGATCAGATAGGACCCAAAGAAGGACTGCGGAGCAGCAGGGCTCCCCCAAATGTTTCCCAGATCTCTGCTCTGACTCCAACTCATTGAAGAGCTGACATGATCTGCTGGCCTGGAGGCTTTGCTGGATCATATCGTAGCTGTGCATTTAACCAGGGTGTTTTGTAGTTCACTAAAGAAATCACTATGCACAGATCTGAGTTTCATATATGGTCATATTTTTATAAACGACACAGGTTTGAACTCTATCATCCACCTGCATTTCTTTAAGCAACAAACATATTTATATATTTTATATTCTTCTAACGAAGCAATGTGGGATTTAAAGATCAGGAATGTACTACTGTTATTATACATTGATATTTACATCAATATATGTCAGGGCTAACCAAAGAACTACGGTTCCATATCTGCTGTTACATGTGATGTGCTATTTTTTTTTTTTTTATAACATGCATTCATGATGAAGCTTAGTGCCATATTTCTAGGAGTTGCGCCGCTATGGTGACATGGAATCTGCGAAAGCAGCTTCCTATGATCCGTACTGTAATGATCCCCGCCGAGCAGCAGACTGTTGGGAAGCTTGCACTGGAAAGGACTCCTGGAGCGTTCAGACCGTCTCTTGGACGGCTTAAAAAAACGAGGAAATGAAGACTTGTGTGTGGCCACTCCAATCAAGTAAAGACAGGCAAACTTGTGCGAAGCGTTGGATAAACGGATGCCTTAACGTCAGGTTTGCTCATAAAGGCACATAAAACCCAGACCGCTCGGTGACGACGCCACCGAGTCAAAAACTGTTTGGACCTGAAACCTGTGTTCAGAATCCTTCTGTGTTGTGGACCGAAGAACTGAATACCTGTTTTTAACAGACTGTTAAAAAGGTTGTAGGTTTTCTTCAGCTGCAGGATTGAAAAAAACTTCTAATAGTATCAGAATGTTGCTGCAAACTACTTGTAATGAGAGAAGGATTTGTCCTATGAGCTTTCTTTGTATGGAAGTGATGAACTGTGGAGCTGACTAGACATAGTTAAATATTTGAGCTAAAATCTCAAGTAAAAAGAAAGAAACCCTGAGACCTTACTTTATAGAAGAAACTAAGCTGCTCTCCTCACAAGGAGCTGTAAATAGAAATGTATTTGAACATAGTATTTACACTTTTTATGTACAGTATTGTATTTATGATGTACCTGTTTTAACGGGTATTAAATGTTCTAGAATAGAACATTTACAATCAAAGTGTGTGCTGAGCCTTTATTCCACTCAACTTGTGCTTTTTAGTATTTTTTTTTAGATTAAATATGTGATAACTTTGTTTATCTATGAGAATTTTGAAGTGACAAGAAAAAATGATGATACATTATAAAATAGGCTTTTTACATAAAAAAAGAGAAATACTAAGGTAAAGGTAAAGGGGTATACTTAAATAGCACTTTACTGGAAGGACCAAAGCGCTTCATAGTCCCATTGGCCTTTTCTCACACACGGATGACGGCTCCGCAGCCGGACACTGGTGCCAAGTATATTTTGATACATGGATGGGTAAGGTGGGAACAGAATCTGGGATTTTCCCATCAGAGGTTGACCGCTCTACCCCCGCACCACAAAGGCAAGAATCAACCAGAAACATTTGTTACATTTCTATCATTTTGTAATGCCCCTTTTCCCCCCCATTTACTCTTTTGGGATTTTTAACCTTTCAGAACCCAGACCATAATTATGTGGGATATACCACAGACCAAGTGGACCAAAGGACACTTTTCTGAGGTTTTTTTCTGTTACACTGGTGTCAGCATCAGTTCTTACAGGCTAAGGAACATTTTACAAATCCTTTGTTTTTGACCCTTTGAAAAAGGTTTTCTGCATAAATGTTTATTCAAATTAAAATTATACAGCATCTAACAGAGTGATGATTTTTTTTTTTTTTTTACAGAACTTCTACTTTGTGACAATAAAAAAATACTACTAGTATATAAACAGTTTAAGCAAGTTATTTCAAATGAAAAGCAATGAATACTAAATAACTGTGGCTCAAGTGTCTAAAAACCTGCTTGGCAGCTGAAGAAAACCTTTGAAACGGAGCCACATTAGCAAGGAGCATGCTTTTGAGGAGGGGCCATCATACTTAAAGACCAGCTCCAATAAAAATTGTTTTTTTTAACATTTTAATGTGACATTTTTCTCATGATAGAGGACATATAATAATAACATAATTTAAGCTTAAAACTGCATTTCTGAGTATTTCTTTATTCAAATTGTGAATATGGAGAAGACAAAACAATGCAGTTGGGTACAAGGCTGTAGCAGTGATGTGGGGGCTACAGTCGGGGGCGACAAGCTCCCTGCTCAGCTCCATTCTGATGCAGCCACTTGCAGAGGATTAGATCCGAGGACGTCTTTGTTCTCCTCGTCTGAGCTGGAATCTGGTGTAAAACTGGACGGCTGGATAGCTCAAATATTTTCTCGCCATTTTTGTTGTACCATCTTTGTAATGTTAGGTTGGAGGTGTGAGGGGCTGTAAGCTTGGGGAGAGAGTGTAAACAAAGGGATGATGGGAAGTGAGGGAAGGCTTACTCCACGCCAACAGTCCCTCCCACAATTAAGAGACGAATTTCAAATGAACTAAAGAACTAAACCTAAAACTAAACTTTCTTCCAGAAGACAATGCAGGTTTTTTTTTGTTTGGTTGTTTTTTGCCTAAAAATGATGCATAACCGTAATCAAAACACCATTTGGAACACTTTGAAAATAGCTTAAAAGATGATCAGAGTGGGACTTTAAAATCTAAATTTGTTTCTACAAAATAAAATGCTCTTCTTTCCTTTTTTTTTTTTTTTTTTTACATTTTAATTGAAAGTAGGTCAATTAAAGTTGGAACACTAACATATATATTTTTTAATTTAATTTGTGTGGGATCCTTTTTTTATGGATATTTCATTCCAGTCCCTTGGCCTTTACGTTAAAACATTAAAAGATTTGCTTTGCAGAGAATCTTTGCACTTTTATTAATTGTTCAAACTGTTTTACGACATCAAACATGGAGGAGCACGTGGTGCTCGGAGCAGCTGTGCGGCAGTCGGAGCGCCTGCACGAGGAGGTCCTGATCTGATCTGATCTGGGTGGAGTTAAGTTTCTGTGTCACACGCGCTGACAACTGGCAAACCTTCACAACAAACTAACAGGTGTCCTCCTCTTCCTCCTCCTCCTCCGTCAGACCCACAGTAAGTCACGCCGCTCGTGGGGGGCTGCGATTTCGCACACATTACAGAAGCACACAAAAGAAAACTTCCTGAAACTTCTCTTCTTCTTCGCGTGAAAGTGACCTAAAAGCTCCGGAGGAACACATTTCCACGCATGATGCACTCGGCGCAGAAAGACACCACCTTCACCAAGATCTTCGTGGGAGGCCTTCCTTATCACACGACGGACTCCAGTCTGAGGAAGTATTTCGAGGTGTTCGGGGACATCGAGGAGGCTGTGGTGATCACTGACCGGCAGACCGGCAAATCCAGAGGTTATGGATTCGTGAGTATCAGCCTGGAAAAGTGGATTTGGAAAACTGGCACATGCGCACTAGAGAGCCACTTCAGTGAACTTCTGCCTCCTCTAACCTGCTAGATTACCCCATTTTTTTTACTCTAATGTT
Source organism: Oryzias curvinotus (assembly GCA_023969325.1). Taxonomy (NCBI): domain Eukaryota; kingdom Metazoa; phylum Chordata; class Actinopteri; order Beloniformes; family Adrianichthyidae; genus Oryzias; species Oryzias curvinotus. The sequence continues at coordinate 8,476,429 of CM043721.1, forward strand.
GATATTCTGTGAAGTTTAACTATATATAATTTAATCTGTGAAAATAGACTTAGATGCGATATGACTTTATCTCAGTTTTAGTAACATTTGGTGACATAATATGGGGATTTGAATGTTTGTGTAGGTGACCATGGCAGACCGGGCCTCAGCAGACAGAGCCTGCAAGGACCCCAACCCTATAATAGATGGAAGGAAAGCCAACGTAAACCTGGCCTATCTTGGGGCCAAACCCAGGGTCATTCAACCAGGTAAAGAAGGAATTTAGGCAAACACGCAGGAATTAAAAGATTGGGATTATCACCACAAAGAGGTGTCATGTTTGGGCTTCTTTGTAATGTTTGTTGCTCTCAATTCTAGGGTTTGCCTTTGGCGTACCTCAAATCCATCCTGCATTCATCCAAAGGCCTTATGGGTATGTTGACTGATATAACATCCTCATCTCTTGTTAAAAAAAAAAAAAAAAAAAAAAAAGTGTGTAAAATCATATTAAAAACTGTCATTTTTGTGTTCACATAGTTGTAAATGTTTTCATTTATTGTGGCCTCAGCCCTCTCCTCCTGAATGAGGACATGTGAGTGTATGGTCCTCTCTGGGGGAGTGGGGGGGGGGCTGCCTGTGAAGGAAGTGCGTGTTTGTCCCCCCGGCCCACACAGGAGTTGACTTCACGCTGTCTGTCTCTCTCTGATCTGACAGGGTCGGTAACGGTTAAAATAGCTGATGAGGGGGACATGATGGTTTGAGGAATAGCTGAGTCTGCATTGGGCAGAGCACTAAAGGGTTACCTGTATTCTCTGACATACACAAACGGGCTGAAATGGTGATTAGATGCATGGAAGTCTTTTGTTGTTGTTTTCAGTTTTCCTTAGTTCATAGATTGGTGTGTGCCTTGTTTTCGGTATTGATGTGGTGTTCAGCTTAACTGTGTGCCTATTTCTATTTGCAGTGGGGCGTGCAGGAGGGGCTTTTTCATTTGATTTCACAGAACGTTTTGATATATAAAGATGTATAACTCTGCAATGGAGTGTTGACTCTTTTCCCCTTTAATGATTCTGCTTTAGCCTGTGGTTCACTTTTTTTTGTTTTTTGTTTTTCCAGTTTCTAGTTAACCATCAGTGTTTTGTTGTCAAATGGAAGGGGGCGGGGGCAATTGCTCTTAAGTGCGTTCATTTAAATCCCAATCCCCTGCAACAAAACAAAAAATAAACATTGGCTTGCATGCAGAGCTATTTCTTTTTTCAGTTTCCCTACTCATGACATTATTTTCTTAATGCTTTTTCATTTGCAGCCTTAATCTACAAGCACAGAGAACCTTTTCTTTCTGCTAAACCTTGTTTATTTGATGCTTTGTTCAATTTTTTTGTCATTCGAACAGCTTTTTTTTTTCCTCCAAATGTCAACAGAAAAAGACTCAAACTTTCATAAGATTTGCAAAAACGATGTCAAATTACAGTTAAATAAACCTAGTTTTAGATGATGGCAGAACCTCCATTTCTTTAGGTTTTTTAAGACTCTAACTTCAGTCGTAGACTTCAGCAGCTGCTGGATACAGTTATCCGACCAGCCTCTCAATTTCAGATGGAAAATAGGAGTCGCTCAGCCACGCCGTTAATAATGTATGGCGCCACACAGGCCTGCTCAGCTTCGGACAACAGGTGGGCCAGGACAGGCGCCCGTGAAGCCTCTCAGTTATGTTCTTTGGAGGGGGTGGATTACCCATGTGTCCTGGTGATTTACAAAGCACCTTTATTTAGACCACAAGCTGCAAGAAAAATAAATTGTCGCTACTTGCTTTTGATTAACTTTTCTAATATAGATTCCACTTTTTGGACTTTTTTGAGGCCTTGTCCTCTCATGAGTTGTCGATTTCCTGCTTGAGATGCATCCTGTAGATGATCGGGGGGAAAAGACAAGCACTGGAACTTCTTTTGGAGGCTGACTCCATCCAGCTTGTTCAAACCGGGATGGGATAATAAAAAAACTCAGGAAAGTCAGTGAAACCGTAATGCAGTGAAGGCAGCAGAGGAGCACCAGACCGTGTGCTGCTGCCCAACAAGATCAACTTGTCCTTTGGAGATGACAAGGGGAGCAAAAATAGCCCTCTTCCAGCCTCTCTTGTCAGTCAAACCACAGCGTGTGTATTTTTGTGTGGGGGGGTGTATGTCTATAATGGGGAGGGGGGTTTGTCAGATATATTTCACACCTGCTCTGAAGTATTTTTACTGAGGGTGACTTCAGCACCAGTTAGAATTTGATACGTTTACCCAGATACACAGGTTTGCATGTGTCCGTTTACTCCCTGATGTGCTTCTGTTATTGCTCCTCCAATGATAAATAAAAGCTTTTTCATTTATTAAATTAACCCCCTACCTAAGATAAATGCACACTCTTCAGAACTCAAAAGAATCTATCGCCTTACTTTCCAACGCTGCAACACGATTTTGAAAGCGTTGACATTTCTCTTAAGATGCAGATAGCCTACGGTTTTGGCCTTTTCATTTGTTTTCAAAGACCCATTAACATGTGTGAGCATGCGTGTATGTGTGCTGTTGTTGTGGACAGAGAAAAGCCCACTTTGATTGATATGTTGTGGTGTTTTTGTGATAAGCTCGCATTGTGCCAAACCTGGACTTTTCAGTCAATCACGGTGGTGCAGAGCTTGGCTATGTCTTCCTTTGATTGCTCCTCATTGTGTTTCAGATTGAGGCACCTTTTTTCTTCCAATTAAATGCTGCACTTGTGTTTCTTTTGTGGGTTTTGCTGCTTTTTTAACGGTTTTATCTCTAGGTAGGGCTTTAAGTTGGTAATGAATGGATTTGCTGTGCTCTGAGGACTAGATTGACATAATTGGCACCTGCTTTTATTTTTTCCAGTTTTTCCACGGTGTTTCAGTTTTGGTAAGATGGTCCATTTTTGTGGCTGTTCTCTGAACTTGTGTGTCTTTGTGTCCTGCAGGATCCCTGCTCACTATGTCTACCCTCAAGCTTTTGTCCAACCCAGTGTGGTGATCCCTCATGTGCAGCCTTCTGCTGCTACTGCAACAGCTGCCGCCGCTGCTGCAACCTCTCCATACCTTGATTATACCGGAGCGGCTTACGCGCAGTATTCAGCCGCTGCCACTGCTGCCGCCGCCGCCGCCGCCTATGAGCAGTATCCTTACGCAGCCTCACCAGCGCCGACCAGCTACATGACGACAGCAGGGTATGGATACACTGTCCAGCAGCCGCTTGCGACCGCTGCCACCCCGGGAGCTGCTGCAGCGGCAGCGGCATTCAGCCAGTACCAGCCCCAGCAACTCCAAACAGATCGCATGCAGTAAATGAAAAACAAGGAGACTACCTTTAATGCAGGAAAACAAAGAGGGGCAATCGCCCCCTTCAGTTGAAGAGGGGGGTAAAAAGGAATCTAGCAGGGAGAGACAGAAAATGTTTCACTTCAAAGTTTTAATTTCCACAGAACTTCCACCAAAGAGGCTGAAGAAAAAAATGTGGAGATTTGGAGTATTTTTTTTTCCTGTATATTTTATTCAAGGGAGATCAGTAATGGATATTATAAGAATATTTAATATTTATTCAATATTAAACATGTCATGCTCACTGAAGTGGATGTCACATGAACAACTGCAGGATTTTACATACACAGCTGAGTGGAATTTTGGAAAATCTCAAGGTCGCTGGTGTCCCACGATTGGCGTTCTTCCGTTACATCCTAAAACCAGCACTACTTGTGGTTGAGAAAAATGGCTACTGTTACCTTCCAGATTCAGTATTCAAACATTTGGACTGTTTTTATGTTTGGGCTATTTGATGGGGTATTTAGTTACATGCGGAATAATACATATCGAAACATCTTCAGAACATTTTTTAGTAATGTAGCTGAAGTTGGTAATAGTATTCATTTTTTTCCTCCAAGAAAACTGAACAAAAGGGAAGAACAGCTGCTGAATGTGAACCTCTCGTCTTGATAAAACTTTTCACAGTGTGCCTTTTTAAATGATGCTATTTATATATTTATTCTGGAACATCACAGCAATGAACACGTTTGTTTTCACATGTAAGTATGGAACCTGTTGCACCACATGTGCTGCTGGATTTCTCTCGAGTGTTGATAGTTTCATAGAGCGTTGGCGTCTTCATAGAGAACAAAAAAGTAGATAAGTAGCAAAAAAAATTTGTTGTTTTGTTGTCGTATCTAAGATTCAGAACTCTTAAATGTAGTTTTTTTTTTTTATTTTATACTTGACCAGTTTGTTAAAAGACAGGGCTTATGTGAGCTGCTAACTTTTAGAATTTCTCATGTTCCACGTCTTTTGACATTCACGTTTTCTAATGCAAAGGCACCTCCTGTTTTGCCTTGTAATGCATGATTCCAAATAATGTGATTTGGGAAATAAATTGAAATGAGTATTTAACTTTGGTTGGCAGTGTTTCTGAAGCCTGTGTTGCTCATGGCTTGATTAGTCAAAAATAAATTATACAATTTTTTTTTGGTGCGGTAATAGTGTGACACTAGGGGTGTGGGGTCTCTAATATCTACTCAAAATGTTCTTGTCAGGCACATGACTTCAAAGGTTGCTTTCTGTTTTTAATGTGCGGGGGAAAATGATTCATCCTGTTCTCTGACTGTTTTTTTGTGATACGTTCAAGTCTCCCGGAATTTACCCGTTCCATCTATTTTTTTATTTTTATTTTTTTATTAATTTTGAAAAAACGTCGAAAGGTTTGACTCGGTAATTAAGCTGAAATTCGGTTTGTTTTTCAAACAATAAAAAGTATTTAAAAAAGGAAAAGGGGTCCGCACTGCAAAGAATTAGTTTCTTTGTTTTGTTTAAAAAGTCATATACCCCAACACTGCTACTATTTAGACCTTTGGATTTAGCTAAATACTGTATATTTAACAATTTTATTTTTCATAAAAATCAATGAACAAATCTCAGGCATGTGGGGGGGGGAGGGGGGAGGGTCTTCGTCTAATACTCCTGTCATCAATGCCAATGTTTCCCTTAGCCCTATTTGCCTGAACGCAACCGTTTCCAAAGCGTAAAACGCAGAAACGGGGATAATGTCTAACTGTGAATTGTGCGCAGTTTTGTCATTCTTTTGTCTTTAAAATCAATATTAAAATATGAATACAAGGAAGAAGCACATGGCCTACTTCAGGAGAGTCAAACAGGAGCTACACGCTTATTGCAGGTATTTATTATTATTATTTTGAAATATTTCTAACATTCTAAGAAATGGATTAAAGTTCCGTAAGCCTTAAATAAACCACTTTGACCTATAGTTAATTATGTAACATCGTTTGATTGCAAAAATATATCAATAGAACGATTACGTAGGATTAAACGTTGTTTATTACCATTTCTTTTTCCTGAAAATGAATATATATGACCTATAGTTGTCGTTAGACTTGTGGGAATCGGTGTAGCCGTTACGACATAAACATAAAGTGAGAAAATTATACTTTTTGTGCAGCAATACATCATGAGGTGCCGATTGGGTTAAATTGTGGTAGAATCCACTCAGCTTTCTGGAGGAATTAATTAACAAAAATTCAAATGGTCCAGGACATGACTTCAAATAGTGCTACCCGATTTGTATAGGTAGCGTCTCATAAGATGTATCAATAATATATATATCGATGGGTGGGACAAATGATTAACCGGTTCTATGTTAACTGTGGCATTTAACGAGGGTTTTCCGTGTTTTCCTATAGAGTTTTGGTCGAGACAGAACTTTGTTTTGATTGGTCAGCACTGCCATCGTGGCCAATCAGATGTGAGGATATTGGATCATACCATTGTGCAAAACTGAGAGAGGGATGCTCAGACATGTATATAGCGCTGGCAAGATTTCAAAAGTCCTGTGAGTTTTTGTAAGACTTGAGGGAATGCATGTGCTACTCGTTAGTATATAAACTGTATATATGTGGTTAACGGCGAAATACAATAAAGCAGTCAACCCAAATGTGTATGTTACTAAAAAGAAAAATTCCATTGGAGAATTGTTTGTAGAAAGGAGGGCCGGAGAGCACAAAACTGTAGAAACGAGGAGAAGACACAGGAGGACTTTACAAAGAAAACCCATGTGGCATGGCGGAACCAAGGTGGGGATCGGCTTAGAGACACAACACATCTGTAGAAGGGTGAAAACCAAACAAAAACAACTGACAAGAGACACCTTCATTCTAAAGGTGAATGAATACCGGCCACAGTTTCCACAACAAGGGTCTTCTTGTCTACAGTGGTCCTTCAGCTCACATTGTGACTGACGACAGTGCTTTTTTTTTTAGCATATGATTAGACCTTCCATCCTTGGAACCAATAATGGATTCAGTAGGATGACACAGAGAAAAAACAAGTAACATGCTGAGGAATGGTGATGCCCTGATCAAGCTGATAAACAGCAAAGATAATGCGGCACCCTTGCATTTTCCAGTGCCTTGCTGGTCCCAGAATATCCACAGAGCATCTGGGGCAAAAATTCCACTTAAAAACATGATGATTCTTCCTGATGGTATAACGAGCTACATGAAGGTGGACTCATTTACCTGGACGCTGCAACTAAACAAAAGGAAACTTGTAATGCTGCCTGGGATGCATGTTTTGATCTAAAAAGCTGGTATGAAATAAACTGTAACTATGGTGATGTACTCAAACTTAAGTAAATGGTATGAAAATTAGAGGCAAAGTCTGTGTGGTATTTGTATGCAGGGCAAAATGGCATAAACATAAAACAGGGAAAGAGACTCTCTTAACCTACGTGGGAGGTTCTATTTCCCCAGAGTTGTTTGAAGAGTACAAATGTGCCATCATTTTCACGCATGACCTTTCAGGCACCATTTTATGTGTACTTTCTGCAGAGCAAAAACAAAGCAGTTCAAACAGTTTCTTGCAGGCACAGTATGTTATGGCTAACTGAAATGTCTCACATCAGACAATGGAACAGAATTTATTTCTGAGGAGAACTAGTCACTTCTCAGAGATATTGTAATCAGGCATGAGATTCTTACCACAACAGCGGGCCTTATCCCCTTGAAACACACTTGTCTCTGGTCAGCTCATCAACCTCTTTCCATACAAAAAAGGCAATACCCACAGGTCAAAATGTTAAGATTCAATATGGCTCCTACACCAATAAAAAACCACATCTGTCCAAAATGAGAACGTTTGGCTCTGAATGCTAGGGGTTTTAGGACTATCAGAACATGACCTGCTCCCGATGCTTTGAGTATGAATATTTGCTATGTCCATGATCGCTGAGTTGCAATATCTATGAATGTAGTAGAACGTGATAAAAAGACAATTCAGGTGCAATGTATTTGTTCTCTTTAGTAGTGACCTGGATGGACAGGATCAGGCATGAGAACATCAGAGGGACAGCACATGTTAGAGGTTTTGGAGATAAAGTCAGAAAGGCCAGACTGAGATGATTCAGACGTGAACAGAGGAGAGACAGTGAATGTATTGGTAGAAGGATACTGAGTCTTGAGCTGCCAGACAAGAGGTCTAGAAGAAGACCAAAGATGAGGTTTATGGATGCAGTGGATGAAGACATGAAGGTAGCTGGTGTTAAAGTAGAGGATGCAGAAGACAGGGTTAGATGGAGAAAGCTGGTTCGCTGCAGCGACCCCCAAAGGGAAAAGCTAAAAGGAATTTTAAAAAGTTTTATGGACTTCTGTGAGAAACTGCAATATCATGCTTTATGATTTCCTGGTTGAGAATGGGATTGTACAAACTCCAGCAAACTTGAGTTATCATGGTCAGAATACGTTTTATCCTTTTGTTATTTTTTTAGATGATTCTTTTAGGAGTAATTATGGTATTATTAATGTCTCCTTTTAAATCAGAGATGAGCACCAATAGGACCAGATGCACCCTAGAGCAGATGAAGCCCCTTACTCCTCCACCCTCAGAGTATCCACAATTCCTTTACCCTGTAACATGAACGTGCCTGACCAAGAAAGGTCCAGAGGACCCACCGTGCCTGATGCTGACTCTTTCCTTCCACTGTCTTACAAAATGGTGATCCAAGGAGGATACATAGCGTACCCGGCTTCTCAACCGTCTTCCCCACCTGACCCAGTCTCTACCAACATCAATAGTTGTTAGTGCTTATGTTCAGTTTAGGACTAATTTATATTTTTATTGTTAATTTCTATTTGATTTGATTCCCTCAGGTGATGTGGACCATGGTGAGGAGGCAGGATATGTAGGTTTTGGTGACCTGGATTCTCAACTTCTGTTGGAATAGTGCCAGCTGCTGCTCTGATAGCCTTTGCTGGATTCAACCTTGCAATGTGGTCGCATTGGTACAGCTTCATAAACAGGATCTGCTATTGTACATCCATAACTTATGTTTTAATTCATCTTGGCTGTCAAAACTCAAAAATATTTGTTTATGAATCATGTTTACTGTTGAAGTGAAAGTGCAGCTTTATTTATTTATTTATTTTTTTTCAGTCCATCCTGACATCATTCATGTCCTTCATGCTAGGAATGAGCAAGTTTCCATGACACTGGGTGGTCATGGCAGTGGGCATGACAGTTGTTGTGTGCTTCACAGTTGTCCTATTCTCCTTGCAGGTTTGTATCGGCAACTTCTTTGTCTCCAGATTACAGTCGGAGAAGAAAGTGATATGAAAACCAACGGTGTCTGTATTCTCACAGTCCAAATTCAAATTCACTTTCAACTACGGAGTGCTGTTTGTCTTTCTGAAGTTTCGGATCGTATTTGGCATCTTCAGTAGTGCCACACAAAGTCTTGAAAATTGTGTTTGCTGGAGTGGGAGCATTAATCTTCAGCTGTGTAAGATCTTGCACCTTACTACTGTGGATTTAATATGGAAATCTGTTAAAGAAGATACATTATTTCAGTAGTATCACTCGTCAGAGAGGAAAGGAAAGAAACAGACAAGAACAGAAACTTCAAGACTAAAACATTTTGTATACTTTACAAGAAAAGTTCATGCTGGTATCATTAACACTAAAGATTTCCACTGGTATATACATTGCTACTTAAGATAGCTTTAACTGTTAGATGATACTCAAGGCTTTCTGTCTTAGCCTTAAATGCTTATTGTTTTGTCACCTGAATAAATTCATACACTGAACTAATTAAAACAGTCCAGGAGGAAAAAAGGCTCTGCATTTCTTTTCCAACATTCTGAAGTTAAAGTTTCATCAAATTGGTCCACATCTGGATCTTTGGAATAGTGTCTGCAGAAATACCTTTTTATGCTGTGCAAAGCTTAACTACTAAGTTACATTGCATGAATATTTTATATTAAACTTTTGAATCTTGACAATCGGCAAGATTAAGACAAGGTTTTTGTTGCATTTACTGTATTTTTATGTTTTATACATTTCTGCTATCTTTATGTTAATTATAAAATGAATGAAGAAAACTTGTCTGTTCTTTGTATGTAATTAAAAAATGAATACAAATACTTCAGAGAAGTTTTTTTTTGTTTTTGTTTTGATTCAATCTCCAGTTCTCGGTCAGCAGTGTCTGGAAGGTTGTGAGTGTTTGTGGTGTGGGAGCTTCAAAATGGACCAAATCATTAGACATTTGCAAGCCAAAAATGAACAGCTCACAAAGGAAAATGATCATCTGAAGTCTGTGGTCAGCCAGCTGAAGGAAAACACAGAGCTGGGAGCCAGGACGCAGGCTTAAACAGTGTCAGCATGGATGAAAGCACAGGCACTGTTTCTCTTCTAACCACTGGGTGGCAGCTTCAGTTTGATAAAAACTTTCAAAGTCTGTGTGAGAGAAAACAGTTGCCTGTAATTTTGACATACAGGGATGCCCAGTTTAGTTTAGTCTGTTTAGTTTAGCCATTACCATTACTGTCGGACAGCCAAAAAATTCATACCCAAGGGACAATTTAAAAAGAATAGTATAATTTGACTATTTGAAATGTGTATTTACAACTCTTGAAAGTTAACTGGCACCTGTACAAATTCCGCTATTTTTTTGTGTTGCAATACAATACAGTAGTGATGGTTTTTAACATGAACTGAGTTACTCTTGAATAATTTAAATTCCGTATGCCACAGGAGAACTAGGGTTACTTCCCGCATTTGGGAGAAACAATAGTCCTGTTTTCTATAACCAAAATATAGTTGAATTTGACAACACTTGCGTCACATTTCTTTCGATTTCAAGCAGAAGCTCAACATGATGGTACAAACTATTTTATTTCATAAACAATAGGTGTTTAGTGATGCCTTCAAGTCTCCCGGAATTTATCCTACCATGACAATTTAATGTGGTTTTAAAAGGAATTATGTGATAAAATGCCAACAAGTACTACTACAAATTTAAGCAGATTTTTTTTTCCGGTCAAAAAAAGTATAGGCCAACAGAACCTATCACTGCAAGGAAGTGCAGTGATAGGTGAAAATATATTGAACTGCTGTTGTGTTGACATTTGTATATATCTAAATACTGTATCAACAAGAAATATTGATTCACACTCATGAACAAATCTAAGGTGGGTAGGAAGAGGAACTTTGTCTCATACATAAATCGCCCGAAATCCACAATTTCCTCACAATCCTCAACCTCGTGAACGCAACCACTTCCGTGATACATAGAGACGGTAGTTTCTTCCTCACTGTGGATGTGTACTTTTTGGCAGCTTTATTTCTTATAACAACGAAGAAGGAGCACCACACACCCACTGTGAAAAAGCCAACTTGGAGTTACAAGCTTATTTCAGGTATATGTTTCCTTTTTCCATCAATTCTGACATGGTTGATGAAGCCTGTGAACGTTAAATTAACACGCCACCTTAACTTATGGTTAAATGAACTAAGTTGCTAAGTGTAGATCATAAACTATTTAATTCAAATATATATTAATAATAATTATGCAGTTTTGAAAGTCGTTTCTTGAGATTTCATTTTCGGAGTGAAAGTAAGAAATATGTGGCCTACAACAGATTTCGTAAATCTCGCGAGTTTTTTTGTCAGATTCGCGGTAATGTAAATGCCACTCGTTGGTATTTTACCAATATTGACTAAAGTGTACATATAAGGTTATCTGACGTTAATATCTCCTTCCATCGCGATAATTACAAATTTTCTGTTGTGATCTGCTTCGGTTTTATGAGGGTTTGATGCCAACCGGAAGTTAGCAATGTCACGTGATCTCCCCCATCCAGTTAGCAGCTTTTACTTTCACTGTCTGTTTTGTGCTCTGTCCTTTGTAATTTTTTATGTGTATATATATATGTGTGTATATATGTGTGTGTATATGTATATATGTGTGTGTATATGTATATATGTGTGTATATATGTATATATGTGTGTGTGTATATATATATATATATATATATACACATATATATGTGTGTGTGTGTGTATATATATATATATATATATATATATATATATATATATATATATATATATTCTCTAACTTCTTGAATATCTCCATCTAATCCAGACATGAACACTGAGAAGAGCCTGTACACCCCCTCGCAGACGGGACCACATGCTTCTACTGCCTATCTAACGTTTCCAATACCGAATGACATGAGCGCGCCTGTCCAACAAATGCCCAGAGGACCTGCCGCGCCTGGTGCTGCCTTCCCTCCACCATCCTATGGAATGATATCCAGCGCACCTGATGCAACCGTCCCTCCACCATCCTATGGAATGATATCCAGCGCACCTGGTGCTACCTTCCCACCACCATCCAATGGAATGGGATATGACAACCCGTGTTCTCAACCATATTCCTCACCTGAACCTGTGTTTTCCAATACTTACGGGGGTTAGTGCTTCAATCAGGTTCATCTTAGGACTTATCTATATTTCCAATTTCAATATATCTATTTAATATGATCCCCTCAGGTGATGCCTACCATGGCGAGGAAGCCCCACCGGCTTTCCATGACAATCAAGACTTTCTTCTCGGATTAGACAACAAGAGCATCAGAAGGGCATTCGTCAGAAAGGTAAAATGCAGTTAAGACGTCCGCTTTAGTGTACCTGAAGAGTTGGTCTAATATAAAAAGAGCCACTTTAAAATAGCAAAAACGATTCTCAATATCCTCTTTTGGTCACAAGGTATATACAATATTTGAATTTTAAAGTCATGTATGTTTTTATCAGGATTTCATAAAGCTTTTTTACATCCAGCATGTTGGAATTTTTTGTTTTGTTCTAATAGTATTTTATTTTAACTGCATTCATTTTGAATATGCTTCTCAAATTCTCCTGAACTTTACCAGCCCATTGGTCATTTTATTTTTAAATACAGTTAATGCAGATAACTTAGTTTTTACAGCAGCTTTAACTGTTACAAAAAAAGCTCAAACCTCTGCGTCTGATGTCTTGATTTGCAGGTGTTCCTGGTGTTAACGGCGCAGCTGATGGTGACATTTGCTTTTGTGGCTATTTTCACTTTTGTGAAAGAAGTCAAGGCATTTGTCCAGGTGAACATTTGGACTTACATCGTGTCATACGTCATCTTCATCGTCTCGCTTTTAGCCATCAGCTGCTGTGGGAATGTTCGCCGGAAACACCCTTGGAACTTGGTCGCTTTGGTAATACAGCTTCTTACTAAACAGGATGTGTTTATTGCACATCTTAGGGAAGCTAAGAAACCAAATCCTCTGTTGTAATTGATCTTTTGTGCTAAAACTCTAAAATACATCTGTTTATGAATTATATTTACTGTTGCAGTGACCTGAAGGCACCTTTTTTATTTTTTATTTCAGTCCATCCTGACACTAAGCCTGTCCTACATGGTGGGAATGATCGCAAGTTTCCATAACACTGATTCGGTGATCATGGCAGTTGGCATCACAGCAGTTGTGTGCTTCACAGTGGTTATCTTCTCCCTGCAGGTTTGTATCTGTGACTTCTTTGTTTCCAGATTACAGTCTGGCGTGAAAAGTGACATGAAAACCAACGGTGTATGTGTTCCCACAGACCAAATACGACTTCACTTCCTGCTACGGAGTGCTGTTTGTCTGCCTGATTGTTCTGATCAGTCTTTGGCATCCTCTGCATCTTCATCCAAAACAAAATCCTGGAAATCGTGTATGCGGGACTCGGAGCATTACTCTTCACCTGCGTAAGATATAAATATATATTTGGTATTGTGGTATGATTAATTGAGCTTTCACTAAACAATTTTAAACAGTCTTGGAGGTAAAACAGCTCTGAATAGATTTTAAAAGTTTATTTTTTAGTTTCTAAGTTTAAAGTCTTGTCAATTTTTTTGCTCCAGGTCTGAATCTTTAAAACAGTGTCTCCAGAAAAACCTTTTTAAATGTTGTGTAAAGCAAAGTTATATAGCATGTACATTTAAATTAAGTTTATACATATGAACTGTGGTAATCAGCAAGATTCATAGACCATGTTTTTTCTTGCATGTGTATTGCAGTTCCTGGCTGTGGACACTCAGCTGCTGCTTGGCAACAAAGAGCTATCCCTGAGCCCAGAGGAATATGTCTTTGCCGCTCTGAACCTTTACATGGACATCATCAACATCTTCCTCTACATTCTGGCCATCGTTGGAAGAGCAAGCAACAGCTGAGCAGAAAGCAGGAACCGGAATATTTTGAAACAGAAATCCTTGGTTCACAGATCCTGTTGTCATGCTAACAACCTTTTCTGCTTTTGTCCTACATGTTATAATTACATAGTTACAGATAACTTTTATGTAACCCCATCTGAAGTACTTGGTCCAGAAATCCTCTTCAGGGTGTGCTCTAAACATATTCTTTGATTATTGTTTGGTTGTGTCTCTGAAATCTATATAAATATAACCTGCAGTGGGTATTAAGTTTGTATTCTATGCTACTCAGAATCAATTTAAATGTTAAAATCGGACAAAACGCTAAATTCATGCTGCCTGGTTTTTTCCTAGGTTTGTTCTGGTTCACAGGTTTCATTGCCCAAAACAGTATAATATGATTAAAAAACAGAAATGTATTATCAGGTGTGACCTGTATAATTTTACTTTAAATTTTATTTTTTGCTGAATTCTGTCAAAAAAAGCTTAGAAATGATTGTTGGTGTTCTGTAAAATCCCAGTATGACGGGTCAGAGAGAAACTTTGGTTACAAGAAAAGAGAATAATATGAAGAGCTCGAAATATCACTATGATCTTAAATCACATCTTAGTCTTCAAGGCAACTAAGTCATTCACAAATGAAGTGATATGAAATTTATTAAGTTTTATACCCGTTTTCTTGAACTAAATCTGCTGTAAAAAAATCCTTGCAAAATGATTCCTTTTGTCTTTTTATAACTTTCTGTTCTTTGTATGTAATTAAAAAATGAATACAAATACTTCAGAGAAGTTTTCTTTTGTTTTTGTTTTGATTCAATCTCCAGTTCTCGGTCAGTAGTGTCTGGAAGGTTGTGAGTGTTTGTGGTGTAGGAGCTTCAAAATGGACCAAACCGTTACAGATTTGCAAGCCAAAAATGAACAGCTGACAAAGGAAAATGATCATCTGAAGTCTGTGGTCAGCCTGCTGAAGGAAAACACAGAGCTGGGAGCCAGGACGCAGGCTTGCAACAGCTGCAGCGTGGATGAAAGCACAGGTACTGTTTCTCTCCTAACCACTGGGTGGCAGCTTCAGTTTGATAAAAACTTTCAAGGTCTGTGTGATAGAAGAATCTCAACACTTGTTTAGAAAAAAAAAAGAACAGGAACAAGATTCAATTTTATTTTTATGGGATCATGTAACTGTAATGTCTGTATACAAGCCTCAAGCTGTTTCCTAGCAACACAGTTCTAAGTCAACATTGTGGCCAACAGTTTGGCACAGCTTGATAGTTGAGTAATTCAAAAAAGCTCATTTTTTAAATCCTCTGTGCACTGAGTGCATAAAAACAGTTTATTTAAGCTCAAATGGAATCAAGCTTATAGACATTTCAAGAGGAAAATCCACAAACACTTAATGACTTAGTAACTTTCAGGTCTTAGGGGTGGAATCTTTTGAGGACATACATTCATACACACATACAGTGGAGCAAAACAGTATTTAGTCAGCCACCAAATAAAAGAGAGCAAGTCACAGTTTCATTTTTTGACTTGATTAAACCCAAACATGTCCACACCTGCCTGACGTTTGCTAGATACCATCTGGATGATCCAGAGGAGATTGGAAGAATGTCATATTATCATATGAAACCAAAATACAACTTTTTGATTTGAAAAACCTGCATGTCATGTTTGAAGAAGAAAGAATGCAGCAGAGTTGCACCAAAGGAACATTGTCATGCATGGGGTTGGAAGCATGATGATTTAGGGCTGTTATTCTGCAAAAGGACCAGGACAACTGATCCGTGTAAAGGGGCCATTGAAGATGAAAAGTGCCCAGGCAATGAAGGAAGGGGCTTTGTAGGAAGCATTTCAAGCCAGACTCCAGATCTCGAGCCAAAAGAAACTCTTTGAAGGGAGTTTATGTTGGCCAGCAACAGTCCCAAAACCATCATTACTCTAAAGGAGATCTGCATGGAGGAACGGGCCAAAATACCAGCAACACAGTGTGACATCTGTGAAGAGTAAAACTTTTTCACTGTCATAATATATTTTTATTCTGTTTTTAATTTAGCTTTATACTATATGTAGCTTCTTCTTCTTAAATTATTGTGTCTTATTTCTTCAAGAACATTGACTGTCAGGGGACTGCAGATGAAAATAAACCTGTGGGTAAAATCTGGCATTTGATATTAAAAGTTCATTAATATGTAATGTCCCTTCATTAAATAAACATTATTATAAATGTTTGACCAACAAGGGTATACAATAAAGTATTGAGATGAACTTTTATTAATAAAAAAAATGCATTATTTACACCATAATATTAAAAAAAAAGTCTTTCAAAATCAGACAAAGAGAGTTTTCTGGATTTTTTTCTCATTCTGTCTGTCATAGTTGAGGTATTTCTATGATGAAAATTACAGACCTCCTTCATCTTTATGTGAGAGAAACTGCACAATTGGTGGGTGACTAAATACTTTTTTTTTGCCCTAATGTACAGATTATTAAGCAAGAATAAAGAGAGTAGGATTCAGGCCATTGTCATCATCTTAAGGTGGAGTTCTTAAACTTGAATCAATCAAACTGATATCATCACATATATCTAGAAAATGGACTAATCAAATTAGGATGCTTTGTTTCCCTGGTTAAAGCTTATATGTGGACAGAACAGTCACTGTTTTTTTTTTTTTTAAATAGCAAACTCTGATAATGATAACTGATACTAGCTTCTTTTCTTTCTTCAGCTCAAGGAGCAAAACCAAAATGTCACTTGCCTAGCCAATTAGATGAAGGACAATTCAGGAGAGACTTGGGACAGTCCACATCCAGACAAGAGCAACGAACATCTTCTCCCACCAACTTCCAGACTTTCCTCCAAACCTCTGCATTTAGAGACACAGATGGGTCGGAGGTCTTTCCAGACTTCCTTAACACTTCCTTAGATCCATCAGGTATCACAGTCAGAACAAGTGAAGAGCAGCAAAAGCACTGTAACAGTTTCTGTCTTGTCATTAATTCTGGTTATTGTGCCACAGGTCCATCAAGGCTTCTTGGAGAGATTGCCTTTCAGCTGGACAAGAGGATTTTGATGCACATCTTCCAGGGACAAAAAAGGCTCTACGGTTTCACACTCCTAAATATAAGGGAAAAGATCATAGAGGTACAGTCAAAATCAGAGATGATCATGAAACTTTAGCATATTTGTGGATTATTGACAGTGCAATGTAAACGACTGTAAATTATAATCTTTATTTATTTTTTAAATTTCTTTTAACATCTCTTTTAAACTCTTTTGTCAGGTTAGCACACATCCTGTGACAGGAAATGTGGATAAAGGCTATCAGCTGTACCTTACACAGAGGTACAACACCCTCATGAACAGACTGAACCAACTTGGGTACAAAGCAGCTCTTCACCCACTTTTCTCTGAATTTGTCGTCAACACCTACGGAAACCTGAAGGAAAGACCGAATGAAAACAGCCTCCATTTAGTCAGTCCTAACACCCTGAGGAAGGTGATACTCACTGCTGCACCAAAGAAGCTCCAGAAGGACCTGCTGCTTCTGCTCAGCTGCCTGTGTTACATGGCAGAGGCGGACAGAAAGCCCCTATTCTTCTGCTAACCACCATTGTTTTCAGGGCAGTGGACTAAAAGAGTCACAATAAAGCTTTATGGAGTAATCTCTAAAGATGAAGAAAGGCTTTTCCCTCCATTTTTATACTTACTAACCCTGACAAACCTGAAAATCAAAGGCAAGTAGAATAAAAATGGTGCTTAAGCAAGAAGTGTTTTTTTTATATTACTTAAGTAGAAGTAAAAAGTATTCATTCAAATAACTACTTGAGTAAGAGTAAAAAAACTTAAGTACTAAGTTATAGTGGAACTTATGTGGTTATAAGTGAAAAAGTAAAAAGTACGAGTAATATATGAGTAACAGTTAAAAGTATGGTGCAGAAAAAATACTATAAAAGGTACTTTTAAAAAAAATTACTTGAGTTAATTGAGTATGAGAAAAACATACTTAAGTACTAAGTAACAGTTGGTTCTTTTATTGTTTTTAGTGAAAAAGATAAAAAGTACAAGTATGAGTAAAAGTAAAAAGTACTGTACAGAATCAATACTACGAGGGATACATTTTTTTCTGATCAAAAGTAATTTATAGGTTGATGTAACATCGTATGTAATCGTTAGTACCCCCCCTCTGCTGACAGTGTGGTCAAAGTAGTAATTTATTAGTTTTTTCAAATATATTTTTGCCTTTTCATGAAATTCCTGCAGTAAATTAGATTGTTTTCACAATCTTAGCTGTTCTTTCAGCTCAGTATTTGTTTTGAAGGGTGGAGCAGACTGGGTGGTTTCAGTTACACTTCCTGGTCTCTATTTTTCCTCTGTGCAGGATTCTTGATCGCACCTTTGGACAAAAAATAAAATTAAATAAAATAAAATAAAATAAAATAAAACTAAGTAGTCAAGCAATTTGGTAAAAACTACAACAGTTGCTGCTAACTTCTCCTTCAATGAGATGTCAGACAAGTCTGGCACCATAGCAACGGCACGGAGGGGCGTGGCTTAATAATGCCTCTAGCAGCCCAGCGAGAAGGGTTGATCTTCCTTACGTCTACATCAGTTAATGTGGTTTTCAGCTTAAAGCGCACTGATTTGGACTGATTGCGTGACATTCCAGAAATTAAATGTAATCTAGGAAATAAAAGAAGTGCATTAACAGATTGACAGTAGAAAAAGGGCTCCACCATTCGTGCTGAGGTAAGACCTGCTTGTCAGATCCACGTCGGCTAAAGTCTTTTTAGCTAGCTGCGCGGTGAGGCAGGTGGATTCTTTCAAGTTGTAGTTATTGAAATTTATAAATACTTTTTGTAGCTCAGGGAGCTGACGTTACACCCTTGCAGTCAGGTTTTAACCGTTTTGTGGTTGTGAGTCAATGAATAACATAATTCACCTTTGCCTTCATCTACCTGTGTGAGCCCTTTCAGGACAGAAACTCTGCCACAGTCCACCACGATACACGAAATTCAAAATGTGTCGCTGAACAAATGCTTGTTTTCTTCAAAACAGTTAGTTTTAAGATGTCTACTGGTTTTTGCAGGTCGAGCAGAACCTTGAACGCACCACGACCGGGTCTGTAGTAAAAATATCACATTTGCAAAACAAAACTGAATTCTACGTCAGTGTATTTACTGATAATGGTTAGTAATTGTGTAATACAGAGGCGAGTGGTGTAACACACCGGTTGGAGTGGAAAACTGCCTATGTAAATGTGAACAACACAGACTAAAAAGTTCAACTTCAGTCCCCTGTGCCGGTCCCAAGCCCGGAGAAGAGACAGGGTTGTGTCAGGAAGAACATCTGGAAAACTCTGCCAAACCACCTGTGTGAATCAGTAAAATTGGATTCGCTGTGGCGACGCGTGAAGAAATATGCCGAAAGGTGAACAACAATGTAGGAATGTGAACTGACAGCTAACTTCAGCACCTTTTTGACCATTTTAAATCCAAAAAGTAAAGATAAGGGTGTTTCTAACCTCTTCCCCTAGCATATTAGTCATGTTTGTTGCTTTGTGCTTTAAGCTGCATGTTCTGACATGAAGTCCAAACATGTTAGCGCAACGAGCAGAAAGGCACTCGGCTGAAAAATGTCCAATAATGATGGGAAACTGTTTTCATCTTTGAATTGCTTGTTTAGAGTTTGACTCCTTTTCGTTGTTCTGCTGTCAGGAATGTGGACGGAACCAGATGTCCAGATTGGTCCCGCTGCTGTTTAAAGAAGAGGAATGGCCTTGCAGGCGTCCCCCTTTCCTAACAGGCTTGTCGCAGGAGTCCATGCAGTGGGGTGGGCGTTAGTCCTGCCTTGTTTCTGGAGCCTTAGCCACATCATTGCAGTGTGCAAATCCACTACCCAGGAGCAAGCCCAAAGGGCGGAGCAGGAATGCTACCTTCACCCTCTCAAAGTCTTTTTTGGCTTCATTTTCTTCCTGATTCTTTTTGTCATCACGGCCCCTTTGGCCTTTCTGGGCTTCTTGCTCTGGGCGCCTATTCAGGGCTGCCGACGGCCGTTTTACTACCACAGAGAGGCCCCGTCTTCACCAGAGAGGGAGTCGCATAAAGGCTTTGAGCTAGAGGGCAGGGCTTCGATCGGTTTTGCCACAGCAAATTTGTGTCTTCTGCCAGAAGGTCTGGCTCGTTTCAACAACCTGGGAAACACTCATCGAAGAGCTTCCGCCATCGGTCAGCGCATTGTACAGGGCGTGTGTCGGCCCCATATCAAGATCTACGTGGACTCGCCCAGTAGCTGTGGTACGCTCAGCCCCTCAAACAGCACCCTCCCTGCACCCAGCTCCAAAAGAGAGGCTTCTGCTTGTAGACAGTCACAGCCTCCGGCCGGTCGCCACGGTGACTCAACAGACAGACCGGTCCGTGTGGTTCCTGAGGCCTGCGATGAAACAGAAGTTCTGCTGAGTGAAACGCCCAATTCCAATCAGAACTCGAACCAGCAGGATAAGACACGCTGCAGGAGTGCCCCCCGCGCCTTCCTCTCCCAGGGTCTTCATCAGAAAGACGACGTCCCGTGGGAGGTCTCGTCGTTGTTTCCGGCCAATGTCGATATTTTGTGCTTAGAGGAAGTGTTTGATAAGAGGGCTGCCCAGAAGCTCACCAATATCCTGAAACCTGTTTTTGGACACATACTGTATGATATTGGTGTGTATGCCTGCCAACCCCCATGTAGGTGCACTTCTTTTAAGTTCTTCAACAGTGGCCTGTTCCTTGCAAGCAGGTTCCCGATACTTAAGGCCCAGTATCATTGGTTCCCCAACAGCAGAGGAGAAGATGCTCTGGCTGCCAAGGGCCTCCTCTCTACTAAGGTTTTTTTTTTTTTTTTACTTTTAGTTAATGCTTGAGCATTAACTGTATTATATTTTATTTTTTGTATTTTTATTTATATTAAAGATAAAAAATAAGCATTGCTGGAATTCGTTTTTATATTGTGCATTGGGAGCTGTTGTCTTTTGCTACGGAAATATGATAAAATAGGTTCAAATTATTTTAGATAATTTAAAATTAAATTATTTTAGAATTAGAATAAATGCAGAGGACCCATCATGTGATGCTTGCTTTCTGATGTTCTCAGGTACTAATAGGGCAGAACCAAAAGCAGAATAAGGTGGTTGGTTACTTTAACTGCACGCATCTTCATGCTCCAGAAGGCAAGTCACAGTTTTGTTTTTGGTCGTCCTCAAGTGAATTCAACATTTTGTGTCTTTGTGTGAAACACTGACCTGCCTTTGTTACCTACTGTCTTAAACTAGGTGAGGGGGAGATTCGCTGCCTGCAGTTGGACATGGTCACAAAGTGGATTGGAGACTTTCAGGAAGAAAACAAACAGCCAGATGAAGAGGTTGTTTTTGATGTTCTATGCGGGGATTTCAATTTCGACAACTGTTCGCCTGGTGAGAACAGATTTTTACAGCTGATTTTATTCTCAGAGGATGTTGAACAAGGTTTTTCCTTATTTGTGTGTCCACATAAATGGGTTTTGCTTGAACTAGACGATCATCTGGAACAGAATCACCATCTGTTTGAGGAGTACAGAGACCCGTGCAGAGCAGGACCTGGAAAGGAGAAGCCCTGGGTTATTGGTGGGTTACAAAGAAATCGAGTGAATAACTCCAGTTAAGACTGGAGTTGCATATGTTGACCAGTGTATAACTGTTTTGCTGTTGAAGGTACTCTCCTGGGACAGCCCACTTTGTATGATGAGGATGTGAACACCCCGGAAAATCTACAAAGGTATCCTTAGTTTTGGGCCTCTTGCAGCCTTTCAAGCAATGTTGTGGCAAAAACTCACAGTGACGTTTTGCAGAACTCTGGAAATAGATGAGCAGAGGAAACAGTACATTTCTCCTCCTGTTCCGGCTGCGGGTTCTCCACTGGTTTATCCAGAGACCGGCCAACCGTGGATCGGCCGTCGGCTGGACTACATTCTTTACCGTGAGCCCTCCATCTCAAGGCACTGCAGAACAGTATGTGTCTTGTTTCTTCTCCTTGATGGATACTCTGATCATTTCTTTTTTCCCCCCATAAAACTCTGGTTTTCTTCTTTCCAGGAAATTGAAGAGGTAACTTTTATAACACATCTGGCTGGACTTACGGACCATATTCCTGTGGGCTTGAGACTGAATATTATTATGGACTCTGACTGTGTAGACGAATGATGACAATCAAGCAATGTTTACAACATATTCTAAAATGTTCTCAGGTGTGAAATGTTTTGCATGCTTAAATTTTGTATGTTTGGTGATCGAACCTTTTAATGGATGATTTAAAGTTCCTTTAACCTTAGCTAAGAAAAAATGGTACAAAACATGGATATCTAGAAATATAGATATCTAGACCAAAAAAGACATGTATTTAACATATTTTCAAAAATAATTTTGACGGTTTACTATATTTTATATATTTTTAGGATTTTGCACACCTGCAATTTTTCCTATGGAAATAATAAATAAAAACAAAAACTCTTTTAATCTTCCACTAAGTGTTGAGTTATTTTGTTTGGTCCTTGAATACAGCAGGAGGAAAATACAAAATATAATGCCAAATAAATAATAGAATAATCAATAAAATAACCGAATAATCATGTGTTCACAATTCTGCCTCGTGAAATTGAATGACTCGTGTCCAATTTCCAGTTCTAAGGTCAATGCCACCTTTTGTCGAAGGGGGGCAGTCGTGCTTTGACGACGCCAAAATAAACCAGAGAGTAAGTTTAAGCAACCAATCAGAAAGCAAGGACAATGACCCTGCTTCCTGCTTAGACTATTTTTTTACTGGAGCTGAACGAGTTGAAATTATGAATGCTGCTGGTCGTTACAGAAAGCTTGTATCGTTGCTGTGCAGAAGTCGTGGGTTGTTGGAACAAAAGTGTGTGTTTAGAGCCGCACGTTCGTCCGCTCTACACCAACAAGGCCACCACGCAACGCCTCTCAGGAGTCGCTTTGACACACAAAGAAGAAGATGGTGCAGCGGTGACAGCAGGCTGTTGGGGAGCACATTTTCTCAGGAGCCGTCGCTTGAAACGGACCATAAAAACAGCCAAAACATCTCGCCAGGTCACGGTAAATTACTGCAGTTTCACAGTTGTTTACGAAAAAGACTAAAGAAGAGCCGAGCGCTTGGAGAATGTGTGCTCTGTGTTGCTTATCGGAAACTTTAAAGAAATTTAAGAAAATGCTGTCAGGAACTAATACTTGGATATTTCTCTAAAAATATCATAAAATTGGCATGCTATTAATTTGAAACACACTTCCTGTTTTTATTGATGCATACTCAAATTAAAAAATGAGAGGACACTCGGTGTTTCTTTCTGGATCCTCATTTGTGTTTCATAAACTCCCACCTGTCAGCGTGTTTTTAGAATAGTTAAAAATAAATTAATTAAAGGGCAACAGAAAATGGTTGCAGAGTTATTGAGTCATTTAAATGTCAAATATTTGATTTGATCTATTGGTTTATTTCAAGCACTAATTGTAGACATTATAAGAATAGTAAAATCACAGATTTATTAAACTTATTATATAAAAAAGGAAATGGATTAAAACAAACAAACAAAGACGCACTTAAGTCACTTTTGATTAATTAAAAAAGATTTAAAAAAAGATATTATTAAGTAAAGTCAAGAAGCGAACTAATATGATCCCTCCTCTATTGAGTTATATTTTATAGGTTTGCATATTTTTCATAATCCGGTTCTGATCAGATCAAGTGCAGATTATTTGTCAAGTAACAACATCAAGTCCTCGTTGATTGTTGATTATCCTCAGACAACATTTTGTCATGATTTCAGTAAACAGTAACATGAATCACACATCATGTAACAGATATGTCATACTTATTACCAAAGAAAGAAATAGAAATCATCCTTACTCATTGCAGATCAAGTTATTGATTAGCCTCAGGAAGAATTCTTACATCATTTAACCCTTTTGCTATCCTATGGGGTCCAGATGACCCGATCCTTACATTGACGTGTTCTCCCTACCATGACAAAGGTGAAGAGGATTTCATGTAATCCATGGACACCAGCGAAGATGACATATGATTGAAGAAAAAAGGTTCAGCGCACAGTCTTGTGGGTCTAGATGACCCAACTCTCAATGTTAAAGTGCTTAGGATAGCACAGGGGTTACGTAAACAATAATAATTCCCACTTTAAGTAACCGATGTGTAATAATCATTGATTATTATTTGAACACATCATGACATTAACCCAGTGATCATTGCTACACATTGCAGATCAAGTAGAGAAACCCGATAGCTTATTGATTGTAAATAAAATGTTTCAGTAACCATTATTACACATTACACAATGTGTGGTTGTAATTAAGGGCATTCATTATTTCACATTCAACATTCAAGTTCACACATCTACATATCTGAATTTATTCAAACACCTGTTGACCTTTAACTCCGCTGTCCTCATTTAGTAAATTAGGAATATTTATATTTATACCTTTTCTTGAATATTTGGATATTTGAAAATTGTTTGAGCTCAATACTTAACCCGTTCCAGTTCAGTGCGACACAGAACATTTCCTAGTACTGCATGTGTGCACCAGGTATCTTATGAATTTTAACTGAAAGCATGTTTTTCCCTTTTACCTAGGATACTCTGAAACGTTTAACCTGGATGTTCTGGTGTCACTTCTGCGTCAGGAAAACGCCGTGGATCTCTGTGTGATCAAAGTCCCTGAGCACATCAAATATGCAGAGTATTTCATTGTTGTTAGTGGAATTTCTCCAAGACACCTGCGTGCAATGGCGCTGTATGCAATCAAAGTGGTAACTCACTTTTATTTCATCTTTACGCTGTATTTTGTTCTCTCTGTGCTTGTTTTTAAAGCCTGTGCTTTGTTTTTGCTGCAGTACAAGTTTTTGAGAAAAGACGGAGATCCAAATGTCAAGATGGAAGGAAAAGTTGCAGAGGATTGGATGTGTATCGACTTCGGTATGGACATCTTCAACACCCCATCAGCACACTTTGTACTGTGTCGATCAGAATGCCATTAAAATCCATGGAATCACTTTTTGTCTTTCTTTTTTAAGGTAAAATTGTGGTTCACTTTATGTTGCCTGAGACCAGAGAATTATACGAGCTGGAAAAACTCTGGATTCTTCGTGCCTACGACGAGCAGCTGATGCGCATCCCTGCAGAAGTTCTACCAGAAGACTTTATGTATGATATGAAAATCACAAAGTAACAAACAAACTCTCTCCCAAGAAAACAAGTCTATGGAACTTTGAGTATTTTACTAATAATATGGATGCAACTCCAAAATCTGTTTTATTCATCAACTGGATGGGAAGATTTTCATTTTGTGTGTTGGATTGTGGAGCCAGAGTTAATGACAGAAGAGTGTTGGTTAAAGTAATGACATGTATGACAGCCTTTTGAAGATAAATGAGTTACAATAGCATGTGGATATTTAAATAATGGTTAGTTTGATGGAACGTTGGAATGAAGTTCTTTGTAAAATAATAAAAAAGAAGGAAAAAAGCGCCTTTTTGAAGGTTTTTGATGCACCAAATATTACTGACTCACCACTAATAAAACCATTTTAACCAGGATGCAAAGCAGGAACATCAACAATGGTCCAAAACTTGTCAAGTAACAAGTGATCTGTGTTAAGTAAATGGCCTATAGTGACAACTGCAGTTTATTTGAATCAGATTGAGGTTAGACGATAAGGTTTAACTCTTCTCTTGCATCCATGCCACAACCCTCCACCACAGAAGCCAAACTCACTGAAAATACAATACAGTAGTTTTCAGAGTTGGATGGCACCAAAAACTGCATCAGGTGATGTTTTTTGGGAGCTTTGTATTTGGGGTTGCGAGACAAAAATATTGTCACGCAGGCAGCTGTGCAAGAACGAAATGCCTTGCTCATGAACCAGCTTAAAAAAACAGAAGAAAAACTCCTCACTTTTATTTTATAAAAGAATGCATTAAGTGCCGTGTTAATGTTACCACTTGGCATGGTGGTTTGAGTAGTTAAAGAGCAAAGGATGTTTGTTATTAAAAATGACAATATACCATTTTAATTGATGCATTTATCAGATTTAAACAGGATTTATATTTATAGGAAAATTGTTGATAATCCTTAAAACAACTGAAAGTGGACATTTTCCCACATAAAAGTGATAAATCTGAAGTATGAGAGACTCTTGAATAATCCCAGCTAATTTTTGTTTTTCTGTGGATGATCCGTTCGCATGGAACCAAAATAAACTCAAAGAATCATCACAATGACAGCATGCAAACTCAGACATACTATACCCCTGTATGCTCTTGGCAAGTGACCATTACAGTTCATGGACTTTTTTTGTCGGAACATTAGCTAAATGTGAAGATGCAATGAAGTAGAAAAAGCCCGTGCAGTGATCTGGTGTTTGAGTGGGTTTTCTGCGTCAAAATATTAGTCACTAATCGACAAATTCACAAAGAAAAAAGAAAAAGAGAAGTCATTGACGTAAGTTTTGATTGAAAACAAAACACATGAAAGAAAAAGTTTTCTACATTTAAAATGTACTTTAACACAACAACATGGTACAGGATGAAGTGATTGGGGTCAGTGCACTACCTTTGTAATGGCCAAATTTTGTCATCTTGCTGGTCTCCAACAATCAGGTGTGTTAACAATTTCAAAAGGAGGAGCACGAGCAGTGACAGCAGAAAAGCTCTGACCGATGAAGGTTATGAAGCAATTTTCTAAAAGTTGGATGTCCATCATCTACAGTGAGAAAAAAAAAAACAACTAAAACCCTAATAGATGAGTTATTTTTTGTTGCAAAACCTAAGAAAAGGAATAAAAGATGGAAATAAACAAAACCATAGGTTTTTTTTACACGTTCAAAAGATAATATTATTGTTTATCTGTTTGCAGCTATACATCTTTTATCCATTTTATTTTATTGTGAGTTATTTAAAAGAAAATGAGAAAGAAAAGTCACAAATGTTGGTTCTCCGGCTAATGTTTTATCTGCTCGACCATTTCAAACACTGCTGTGTGGCCATTAGGAATCCTGCGCTCCTTAATGAAGGGGAATAGTAATCCATCCACACTGCTTCAGAGGTGATGGTCGTTTTCATGAGCGTCAGGAGGACTTCCGTCTTCAGAGAGTGTTAATTCAATTTTTATTTATTTAGCCCAATATTTACAACAATAGTCACGATGTTCTTCACAACTGACAGATCAAAGAGATGGGGTCCAGATCACAGATTCAGTTTACCCTTAAACTTGAAAATTCAGAGGGTTTGTAAACCAGGGGGCAAAAGTTTGATGATTCATTAAAAAAGAATAGTTTTGATACTTAATGGTTAGTCTGGATCTTTTTTATTCATTTTTTTTTTTTCTTATCACATGTTTTTCATAGATGACTTCATGGGTGATGATTACCTTTTTGTTCACTCAGTGATGTTCTTTTATAACTTTTTTAATTTTAGGAGTTTTCCGCAGCGATATGTTCTTAATTTCTGTTTTTATGAGCTGTTTGGGGGCAACTGCAACTTTGTCCAGGTTTTTTTTTTGTGTGTGAATTGCTTATTGCTAAAATGTTCTAAACTCCAGAAGGATGTTTGGATAATTGTTGTGGTGTTGGAGTGCAATTAGCAGCCAAGGCGTTAGACATTTCCTTGTACAGTTGTTTTCTCTTGTTTTTTTTTTCTATGGTGGATAAAATCATCAACAATAAAAGTAAAAAGCCCATAAGACAACAGAGAAGCCCACTTCTCACCCCACCAGACAGACCAACACGTGGGAAAAAATATATTCTGCACAAGACAATAAAAGCTAAATGATTTTTTCCTATCATCCACCCTAGAGCACTCATGCCAGGTGATTTTCACCCGAGCAAAACTATCTACAAGAATTTCAACATGTCGGGTGTCAAGGAGTCTGTGCTTTCAACAAATAAGTCTCATGTGTCCCAGGAATGGATGGACCAAAGACTACGTTTCTACTATCATTCTATTATTTTTTAGGATTTTTTTTTCTCATATTCCCAAATTTTCAGTCATTTTTGAGCATGTTTTTAGGAAATTCCTGTTTTTCTTTTTAATTTTGTTACACATACTACATTTTTAAAAGAAAAGAAAAAACAACTGAAGTTTATCATGTTTTGATCTATTTTTTATGACAAGTATTTTTTGTTGGGTATATTATCTCAGATAAAAATTACCTATATCGTTTTTATAGCGAACGTGTTCTAAGGTTAAAGTTAAAATGCTCTAAAAAAGTTTATTTAAAACCTTACTAAACCATCTTACCTTAATCGGCCTATTTACAGAACTATTGTTATGCTTAATTTTTATTCATGCATTTTTTTCTACTTGTGTGTGTGAATTTTACATATTTCCCATTCATGTGATTTTATTTTATTAGGTTATTTCATTATAATGTAACCAAAAAGGTTTGCGATAAAACTCAGCCACCCTCTGTGCTCAGCAGTTTTACAGGATTTACTCATAAAAATGATTTCAGATCAGATTGTTTCATTTAAATATAGCATCGGCTTCAGTCCTTCAGGTGGGCTGGAGGTGGTCACGGTCTCTGGTTTTCTGCAGATTATTGTGTTTGTTAGGCATTTTACTGGAGCCCGTCCACTTTATTAAACTTACTTTTGGACTGTGCTTTGACCACCTTATCTTCATTTATGCACTAAAAATTCGAAGGTTTAAATCACACAAATCAAGTGGTCGATTAAGTGTTTTTTTTCATGCGGGGAAAAAACATTTGAAAGTCTGGCAAAAAATCGTATTTGTAAAAAAATAACATTGTATGTAGTATTTACATTGGACGTACAAAAATCCATCCTTGAATGCTTATTCAAATTTTCATATTCTTTTATTCTATTTTAACACTAACTACATATTGCTGTGCAATACTGCATTGTCAGATCATAATAATTTATTATTTTGATCTGCAAAATCTTAAAGAGGATGTTGAAATCCTTCTACTCACCATCAAAATAATGTCTTTAAAATAGCATTATGCTTTCTCATACACTGTAAAAACTGCAAATGAGGGCAGCCACTTGTACGTGTTGTTTACAATTTTGTGAAGTTAGAAAGGTTTTGACCTCACCTGCCTCCCTGCAGAAACTGCACAGGACCACTCAAACCACTGTCATAGAACACAACAGCCCCAATCTCATCAAATCTCTGCAGAGTGCTCTTCAAAGAAAATAGTTGCCATTAAAGTTGTTTTAGCATTTAGGAGCTGAAAGTATTTTTTTGTGCCGTCCATCAGCTGGAATTGAAGGTTTTTGGGTTTAGCGCCCCTTCATGTGTCATTTGGTATAATTTGGACGTTTGCTCTTTAGCGGGAGCAGATTTCTGACTTAAAACAACTGCACATCTGTTACAGGTCCCTACATTTTACACGTTGTGTGTTCCTGTAAACACAAAGCAATTTAGACTTAAAAACACTGAAAAGGTCATATTTTAGATTTAGATTTAGATTTTTATATTTCCAGGGATAATGATAGGGCCTTTTATTTTCAATTATTGGGCTTGCTTCCTTGGATCCTCTGCAGTGCTCTATCATCATCAGTTGAAACACAGGGTAAATGAACTTGTTCGGCTCAATATGTTGCCATTTGGAGTCGCACTTCATCAGCTTCATTACAGTTTATCATGCAGGGTGTGATGAGCAATTTTGTATCAATGGAGATCTTAGATTCTGATTAAATGTCTATCTTTTTTTTAGTTAGCACATATTACATATAAACAATTTTATTTGTAGGTCTGTATTTACTTTACTTTACAAAACTAAAAATAAATGCAGAAATCCAGTATTTTGAAAGCATGTAATAATGAAAAATGACAAAATTACAATTACATTTATTTTAAATAAACACTCCAAGTAAAACAGCATTTTTGTGACTCTACGTGTAACACTTTTGTTAATGTAACTTTCCGTCTTTATTTGCATCCCTGCTAAGCCATTACATGTTTAATGAAGGAGGCAGTAGATATTTCTCAGAAGTAGCTTTAAAGGCATGAGAGCCCCCAACCCTCACCCCCACCACTCCCATCCACACTCAGGACACTCTCTATAAAGATGGGCAGGCTTGGGAATCTGACAGACGTGCCTTGATCAGCGAGAAAACCCACTTCTGCAGCATTTTTTAAAAGTAAGGAGTTCCTCTTTTGAATTAAATTTGTTGACTGAGTAGGTTACAGACTCAAGATCTGCTACAATCCAAGATCATAAACAATCTTTACTTTACATCTATTGCCTAATAACCTTACTGCATTCCTTTTTTTTTTTTTTAACCTGATTTCTCTTTAATCTAGGAAACTGTCCATTGCTGGGATGTCTCCAAACTTTCTGGCTCTCTGCCTGCTCCTCTGTTTTTTCTCCGGCACAAACGCATATCCAGCCAAGCCTCCTGGTCCCCGGGAAGGAGCGCCACCTGAGGAGCTTGCCAAATATTACTCTGCACTGAGACACTATATCAATCTCATTACAAGACAAAGGTTGGTCTTTGACTTTATGAAATGTGGTGTAAATAATCATTTGAAAAAAAGGGGCTTGATGTGTTTGTATTTATGCACAGGTATGGAAAGAGAGACAACCCAGACACTGTGTTTTCAGATTTGTTAGTGAGGGAAAGCACCGAGAGCGTCCCGGGCTCCAACTATATCAGGTAATTTTTTTCATTTGAGGCAGCAGACTGTCCAGTTACTTTATGAGTGGACAAAAACAAGAAGTGTAACAATTTTAACGATTTGATTCATATCATAATTTGTGGTTAAAAATACGACTTATGGACAATATTGGTTCATTTTGAACTATCCAATTCACTGACCTAATGATCCAGGATACGTTTTAACCATAAATTCAACCTGTAATATTTGGAGATTCCTTGTGTTTCTTCAAGATAATCAAATATAAATTAAGTTTTGAACAAGAAGGTAAACAAGTAAACAAGAATTAATGGTAAATCCATTCACATTTTAGTTTGATAAAGTTCAGTGCACTGTTGTTTTTCCACATCAAAATAATACAAAGAGAACATTATTAGAACATTCTACCAGACTGTTTGATCACATCCTTGCTAAATTCTATGTGTTTCCACACATTAGACTGTTATGATGGCTTAATAATTTTTTGCTACAATCACATGTGTGTTGTCCGCTGTGATGGTACTTGGTCATTTTAATGTTGTAGTAAAGCAAACCTACAGTGCCTCAAGCTGAATGGTGTTTTCCAAAATCAATATAATCAATGTATTTTATTTTGAAAATATTTTATATTGGTATGGGTTAATTGTATCGCAGGAATTAAAAAGAGATTCATCAGTCAAGTCGATGAGTTGATTTAAAGTGATTAGATTGTTCATTACACCCCTAATGGGACAATTTGCACAAGTGTGGTATAGTACATTTTGTTACGCTTGTATTATAAACTGATAAAGATCAAGCTTGTTATGGGCCTATATAAGTTTATTCCTCTTGTGTCAAAGTAGTTTTACAATTTATGCTAGTTTTAAACTGTAAAAATGAGGTGCAGCAAAACCTGATAAAGTACTGAAATGATTGGACTTTCTTTTTTCTTTTTTTTGCATTTTATTTGTCCACCCAGGTATGAGGGGCTGCCTGTGTGGTGATGGAGCTGTGGCATCAGGCTGATTTGAAAACTGCTCTCATGTCTGCCAGTGTTTTGACATTACCTTGTATTTGCATGGAATAAAGACTGGATTAAGAACACTATGTGCTGTCACTTCTTTGCAATTTGTTACACACTGTAATTCACATTGTGTTGATCTGTATAAAACTTCTTGCTCATTGTAGCTCTTTGTTAAATACCAATTGGAAATGAATTAATAACTGTTACCACGAGGCATAAAATTCAGATGTAGAAATATTTCTCTGCTCTGAAAAACTTACTTTAAGTTGCATGAAAGAGAATGACTCAACAGTTCCCTCTGCTGGTGAGACATCATCTCAACACACTGATGAATCATATCTTAGCTTTTTGTTAGGATCTTTCTTGTATTTTTTCTAAAGAAAAAGTAAAAAATAAAAATAAAAAAGGGTGTGTGCCTCATAATTGCTTCACACGTTAAACTGAGTTTAGAGAGTTCCTGTTACTGGCTGACAGAAATCAGATTAACACATTAATCCTATCAAGTGACCTGAACTCATCTACAACAACTCATGTGACCCTTTTGTACTCAAATGCACTGCTGGATCTTAATAATAACCACCCGATATTGGGTTTAAATCTAATTATAGTTTTGCATTACAATTGCAACAGTTTTTAAACAGGCCTGCACTATAAATCGCAAATTTATTGTTATCGCGATAACAAGCTGTGGAATTCGCATATCGCAAAAGTCTGCGAGAAAATGGTAACCTTAAAGGTGCGAAAACAATCTTATGGCAGCTTGAAGTGTTTAACAAATTAATCCATTGATGCATTTGACCAATCAGATGGAATCTTTTACATAATCATTGACCAATCGGATGGAGCCCTTCAATGTCATATGCTCATTTGAAGTGTAAGTTATGTTGACTCTTCTTTTAATTAAACTGCTGCAGAAAATAGAAATGGTGTTTTTGATTATTTTGCTATTTGATAATGTATCACAAGTTGTATCGTCATCGCAATATTCATCACTAATATCGCAAATTGCGAGATTTCCCCATACCATACAGCCCTATTAAACAATATTTGCAATGCAAAATGCATACCAAGTATGCTTTTATTTTCTTATAGAAATGCTGCTCCATTCCAGTTTCACTAATAAAAGTAAAATGTACATCACTCTAATACCACTGTAATAATGTTTAATATGTATTATATACTAAATTAATGCACTAATACATCTAATGATAAAATACATCAAATTTAAAGGTTAATTTATGTGTGTAAACAAAATCAATCCACTGCAATACTGGGATTATTTTATTTTGACAACAATTTCTGTAAACAACTATATTTGTTAATTATATTAATAAAGTTTTAGAATTTTGAACAACTTTTTTTTATTTCAATTCATTTCACTTCACTTTATTTTATTTGACTTTAGAATAGAGTTGTGAGCAAACAGAAAAAAATATTTTATTTTCTGTATTTATTATTTTATTACATATTTGGTGTTGTTGGTAAGATAAAATCCGCCTCAAGCGTCGCGTGAAGAGCTTGACGGTGCGACAGTGGGAACACCGGCGGGTACTGGATGACACCAGTCCTGCTGACTGACTGACGGGGAGCACAGAACGGCAGCACGCTAGTAGGACGGAAGGCTTTTACGAACCACACACTAAACATCAGTGATTGTGAAGCTTTTATGAACCGGAACCATGACGAAATAACTGGACGCTGCATACAAACAGTAGGTAAAAAATACATTTTTTGTTTTACATTTAAAAAGTAGCAGTGCTTTCACGTACCCCACAGCATGGTAGCTACATAACTAGCTAGCTTCCCCACTCAATTGTTAGCTAACTTTAGGTTTAACTCACCCTAGAAGCCGCTGCAATGCAGATAAATCAACTGTGTCAAAGATTGTGTTCGATATATCAATTTTTCTTGAATAACAACAGTAAAATTAGTATAGTTATAAGAATTAAAGTTATTTTATAGCACACGCGA
This sequence comes from Oryzias curvinotus, assembly GCA_023969325.1. Taxonomy (NCBI): domain Eukaryota; kingdom Metazoa; phylum Chordata; class Actinopteri; order Beloniformes; family Adrianichthyidae; genus Oryzias; species Oryzias curvinotus. Next base: position 8,509,615 of record CM043721.1, read on the forward strand.
TTAGTTGCTACCAATAAATTAGCATTGCTACATCGTCCGTATGTAAGCTACGAGCCGAAAAATATGCAGTAAAAAAGTTAAATAAAACATGACACTACACAGTTTGAATGAACATGACTCCAATTACTTCTCGTAAGTTTGATATAGATCTTAAAATGTACGTTTAAGGCAGTTATTGACGCTTTAGTTAGTAGCGGCATCAGATGCACACGTGCATCATCATCATCATCATCATCATGCCAGTCTGATCTAATCACACACAGCTCTGTCAGGACTGTATCACCTGCCCTTTTGAAGTTGGTGTTTACGTCTCTGTTACACGTCGTGGGGGTAACCCCAGTTAAAAATTAACCGGGGTGTGTCAGTAAATGTCAGCATGCTTTTTGGTTTCTGAAAGTTGGCACTAGTTGTTGTTTCTGTGAACTATTTCGAAAGCTGATGGGATTTTTCAAAAGAGTGTTGATGAATATTTTGTACGTTCAAGGGTCTCAGTTCTTTAGTCATATTGTCTTCCATAGCACTTCATGCCATCGCATTTGTTCAAAAATATTTTTATTTTAGGAGAATTTTTTTTTTTAAATAAAATATATATTAATGTAATATTTGCTGAACTCTGCACCCACCCATTGATTGTTTTAATAGTTCCACCAATCATCTTTTGATCTATTTTGTGTTAGTGACATATGAACCATCTCGCACTCTGAGGACCTCAGGGTTCGGCCTCCTGTTGATTTCCAGAGTCAGAACTAAAGAAGGGGAATCAGCGTTTCAATATTCTGTAGCTAAAATCTGGAACAGCCTCCCTGAAGTTGTAAGACAGGCCTCTTCTGTGTTCATGTTCAAATCTAGACTTAAAACATTTCTGTTTAGCCGTGTATATGACTGAAAGGTCCTATCTGCACTTTTCTTTCTTTTCCTTCCTTTATTTTTAAGTCAATTTCCAATTTTATTTTCTTCTCTTTTAAGGTAAATTTTACGTTGATTATTTCTATGATGTATTGTGATTTTAATGCATTTTTCTGTTTTGTGAAGCACCTTGAATTACTTTGTGTACGAATTGTGCTATACAGATAAACTTGCCTTGCTTATTTTAAGTGTTCCCAGTGGTCTTCTATTTATGATTATGTTGTCGTGGTTCTTAGGTTGCTTCTGCATTTACACAATAATAATTTTTAAGGTAAAATTCTTATAGTTTGTCAGTTTTTCATCAAATAGGTTAGAAATAATGTCCATTCTCTTTTTCTATTTTGCAAATAATTCATTTAGAAGTCCATGAATTTAACATTAGTAATGTATTTTCTCTACTAGCTTAAATCGAGAGATGAAATTTGTTATTTATTTATTTTTTTGTTAAGTCATCTTCATACTGTTTTTTTTTCCCCCTCCCCTTGTCTGTTTAGGTCCGATGATTGTTTTCTATAATAAAAACAGGCTCAGTGCTGACATGCTGCTGTGAGGATTTAAACTGTTTTCTGGTGAGTTTTTAATGTTTACTTTTGGCTTAATTTGTCCAGAACCTCCCAAACTTTAACATTTAATGGAAATTACACAGTATTTTATTCAGGATGTTCAGATGGTGCAGTGCCTTACTTTAGGTGGTGCATCAGTGTGCTTTAGTGAACTTCTTCCAGCTTTAGTGGAGCTGTTTTTGATTGTAAACAGAACATGTTTACACATAAACTGATAAGAACAGTCAAACCTTTACCCCAAAGAGCAGGGCTCGTTATTTACGCCATTTCTGTATCTATGCATAAAAAACATGTTCCGTGCCATTTTTTTCCCCTTTATCTATCAAAAACAAAAATACTTAAAAAGCTGGTTCATACCATGCTAGGTGTGAAGATCACACGCTCTATTCACTTATCCATTCTCCGGTTCTCCAGTTTCTCTGGGTTCTGTAAGTGGCTGGTGGTTGGCTTTTGACCCTGTTTATAAAGTTTCCCCATCCTGAGCCGAGGGATAGTAAAACATGACGGTGGCCAATGCAAAGTCTGGCTCAGGTAAGCCCTCAGCAGCAACGCTTTGGCAGGCCCTCTTTGATGCAGAAGCAGTAACATTGTTCCGTGCTAAATTTGAGTTACAGTGCACTAATGGATCCTTCCTGCAACTCCATGCTTTTCATCTACTCTGTAGTTTTCTGCAGTAACAGGTTTTCTCTAACTTTATGAGCTGAGAGTTTGTCAAAAATGCTTTTGTCCTTCAGCTATGCAGCAGGTACTGGACAACCTGAAGGAGTTGCCGTCGGGCACAGGAGCCAAAGACATTGACCTGATCTTCCTGAGAGGCGTCATGGAGAGCCCCATCGTCACGTCCCTGGCGAAGGTACAACGCACACCGAGGACGCCACTTCTGTGGATTCTTGAAATGCTTTTAGAACCGTAATCTCCTTAACTGGCTTTCTGGCTCCACATGGGACCACTTTAGCTCTGTTGTACAACATGTGCTTCTACAGTTTAAGCCAGCCAGGTGGAGAAGCAGGCGGTTTACAGGTGTAGTAGCAATCATTATAAAAAGCCAAGGTTTCCCACGACATACCAGATGGCGTCTTCTCACATGTCAGACATGTACAATAGAGGTATGATATCTAGTAGGCCTGCACAATATACCGCAAATTTATCGTTATCGCATAATCAAGCAGTGCAATATCCATATTGCAAAAGTCAGCAAAAATCGCAATAAATGGTTACCTTAAATGTGCTAAAACAATCTTATGGCAGCTTGAAGTATATGAAACGGTAATTATGTTTTTGGTTGTTTTGCTATTTGTTTATATACCGCAAATTATATCGTTATCGCAACATTGATCACTCATATCGCAAGTTTTGCTCATATGGTGCAGCCCTAATGTCTAGCTATGTTCTCACATGTTAACAACATCTGGAAATTCAGCATTTCGTTAGGTAGATGTATGTCTTTAGTTCCAAAACTAGTTTTTTAGTTTCACTAAAAGAATTAATATTTTTGGATTGTTTTTTTTCTTTTTCTTTTGAAATCTCCCAACTGGTTCTTGGCCACGCTTGCACTCATACGTCCAGCCCTGTTTTGGTGTTTGGCTTTAGGCTCACGAGCGTCTCGAGGAAGTCAAGTTACAAGCCGTGGGGGACGATAATGTTCAGCTGGTCTCAGAGATTCTGGACTCCATCGGGAACATGCCAGAAAAAGACATTGCTGCTGCCGAGCTCGCCAGAATCCTTCAGGAGCCTCATTTTAAGGTATGATGCCCCCTTAGAGCGTTCAGTTATGTGGTTGGAGGTAGCTTTTCTGTGCTCTTCATCAACATGAAGTTATTTTTTTCTGTTTGATAGCTGGCTATGTTGGTTGTTTTTAGTATGTTTCAACCTACATTGACTACTCAGGTTAAAAGAGAGGAATTACTAAATGACTTTAGTTATGGGATCAGAAGAATAGAAACGCGGCTGTTTTCACATTTATAGACTTTCTCTGTTTGGTTCTCTCTTTTGTCTTAGTCTTTGATGGAAGCTCATGACAAAGTGGCTGCGAAGAGCTACGAAACGCCACATGTCTCAGCGAACAGCAACTGCATGTTGCCCTGTTCTTTCATGCCAGCAGACGCCGTCAGAGTCATCGGCATCCAGAAGAAAGCCGGGGAACCGCTGGTAAGTTCGGCAGCAGAGAAAACCTTTAAAAAATTTTTATTCTGCCCGGTTTATTCACCAAGCAGGGACTTGATTTTTTTAAACAACCATCCAACAAATGCAGGTTTCTTCTGAGTAGCCCAACACTAGATACCCCCCCCCCCCACTGATATTTATGAACTGAGGACGTGGGTCGCTGACTGACTGCTACTCCTCCAGGGGGTCACGTTCCGCGTCGTGCGAGGAGAGATGGTTGTTGCACGAATCATGCATGGCAGCTCGATCGACAGGCAGGGAATGCTGCATACGGGGGACGTCATCTGCGAGCTCAACGGTCGAGAGGTTGGAAGCAATCCTCAGGAACTCCAGAAGCTCCTGAGAGACTGCAGCGGGAGCATCACGCTGAAAGTCCAGCCCAGCTACAAAGACACGCCAGCACCACCGCAGGTGAGGAGAGGAAAGGCTGGCTTTTCCTCCCACAAAATTAATCATTTTGATGTGAGTCGAGGTTTCAAGTTCATTGGGATTTTCTGTAATCCAACCTAATTCATTGTGAATCTGTTGTGGATTGGGCGAGAGCCGCCTGACCCCGGCTACTGACGGGACGCCAGGCTTTTGAAACCTGAATCCACGAGGATCTATTAATAACACTTCACACGCTAACTAGGACATACAGCACTTTGTTCATTTTAGCGTGCTCTCTGCTGTCCGTACTGTAACAGCCATGCCCAGAAGCTGACACCGGAGAGTACTGTGGGAATTATGTCACACTTGAACCTCTGTGCTGAGTGGCACTGAATCCTAATCTGGATCCTACTTTTGCATGGCTTTACTGTCTGTTTTTGCTGTCGAGGTGTGGTGAGCCATTGGGATTTTCTTATCTCAAAGTTTCAAACCAGCATTTTTGTTGATGTTTAAACATAAACTAAACAACATTTAAAATTCAACTCAACTTTATTTATATAGCACTTTCATACAACAATAGTTGAGACAAAGTGCTGAACACAATAGTAAAAGACAAACATTAAAACATGTTAAGGGGGGAGAACCACAGAGGGAGATAAAAGTATAGAAAACAGTAAACAGTTAGAAAAACAGTGGTCTCATATTGGGTTAAAAGCCAGAGCATAAAAATGGGTTTTAAAAGTGGACAGTGAAGGGGCTTCTCTAATGGCCAGCGGCAAAGTATTCCACAGCTTTGGAGCGGCTACAGCAAAAGCTCTGTCCCCTCTGAGCTTCCGTCTGGACCTCGGTACCTCCAGAAGCATCTGATCAGCTGATCTGAGGCACCGGGCCGGCGAATAAGGAGAGAGAAGCTCAGAGAGGTAAAGCGGGGCAAGACCTGTGTAAAGATTTAAAAACAAGTAAAAGAATCTTAAAATGAATTCTAAAATGCGCAGGCAGCCAGTGAAGCGATGCTAGAATCGGCGTGATGTGGTCTCTCTTGCGTGCTCCAACCATAAGACGAGCAGCTGCATTTTGAACACGTTGGAGACGCAAGAGAGACGACTGGCTGAGTCCAAGATAAAGAGAGTTGCAGTAATCCAGCCGGGACGTGATGAAAGCATGGATTACTGTTTCAAAGTGTGCAGGTGTTAGAAAAGGTTTTACCTTAGCCAGTTGACGAAGGCTTAAAAAGCTTAACTTCACTACAGAGCTTATCTGTTGGTCCATCCTAAAATTACTGTCCAATTTAACACCCAAGTCAGAAATAGTTGTTTTTAAGAAACCCGTCAGAGAGCCCAGATCAATCGGGGACGGTCCACTAAAATCATTCGCTCCAAAAATTACAACTTCTGTTTTCTTTTCATTAAAACTCAAGAAACTTAGGGCCAACCAGTCCTTAATGTCATGGAGACATGACAGGAGCTGCGTCACAGAGAGATTATCCTTTTTAAGCGGCAGATAAATCTGACAGTCGTCAGCGTACAGATGAAAGGAAATGCCGTGTTTTCTTAGAATGGACCCTAAAGGTAACAGATATAAAGAAAACAGAAGAGGTCCCAAAACCGATCCTTGTGGGACCCCATAGGAAACCAGAGCTGTGGTGGATTCATAACCACCTAAACTGACACACATGGTTCTTTCCGCCAGGTAAGATTTGAACCAGTCCAGTGCAGTACCTTGAATCCCCACCAGGTTCTTGAGCCTAGAAATTAAAGTGCCATGGTCTATGGTGTCGAATGCTGCAGTTAGGTCCAGCAAAACTAGAACAACATAATCTCCAGCATCATTGGCCAAGAGAATGTCGTTGCTGACTCTTAGCAGTGCTGACTCCGTACTGTGCAGGGGTCTAAACCCAGACTGGAAGACTTCAGGAATTTTATGTTGGTTTAAGAAATCCTCCAGCTGTGAGTAGACCACTTTGACAAATTGACAAAAGAATAAAAGAGACTCGAGCAAAAATGTTAAAGTATTTCAAAATAGAGCATTTTCTTCCTAATACAGTGTTCCATCATTTATTGTGGAAGTTACTTTCTACAATATAGATCAAATCGGCAAAGTAGTCAACTTTAACATTTATTATACGTTTTTAGGCCATAAAACCCCTCAAGACACACTTTATACACATTTCTCTCTTGTATAAAGTCCCATTCTGATCATCTTATGCTCTATTGTAAAATCATTCTCAGTGGTCTTTTAATTAAGGTTGTGCTGATTTTAGCCACACAAAAAAAAACTTGAGTTGTTTTCTCGGATATGGTTTTGGCAGAGCGGCAGTAGTTCATTAGAAATTCACCTCTGAGTTGTGGGTTAGACTGCTGGCGTGGACTTAAGCCTATCCTCATTTCCCATGATCCCTCTGTTTGCTCTCTGCCGATAGCTTACAGCTCCTCACATCCCCATCTAGTCATCTACCAGTGGAAGCATCAGAATGAATGCTCTTGTGGCCCGCCTGGCGTAATTTCTGTGGCACAAATACACTCTTTTTCAAACTGCATTTTGTTCAATCTGCTCCTGATTTACAATGATTTGAATAAAAAAAATACTCAGAAATTCAATTTTAAGCTTAATTTTCTTCTTTAATGTCCTCCATCATGAGAAAATGCCAGAAGAACATGTGAAATACACCAAAAACACAACTTTCATCGCAGTGGGTCTTTTAACTTGCAACGTTTACAGAAAACTCTAATCTGTATTATAGAATGAATCAAATGATCTGTTGTACAGGAGACATGGCATGGAGGAAAGTGATTGGCAGTAGTCCACAGCCAATCAGGATGTAGAACACAATGCAACATTAGAAAAAACTGGCAAAAAAATGCATTAAAAGCAATAGAATATTGAAGCTTCTTTTTTTTTCCCCTTTTTTTTTTAAACTAGGGTTTAAATTTGCTATTTCAATTCAGAAAATCCATGATTTCTTTTAAAGCCATTTCTTTTAATTTTTATAAATACTTTTAACATCTTGAATAATAATTTCCTATGGAACATTCCGCCTGTGTTTGGATTATTAATGTTAAAATAGATTTTCTTAACCAAAGACAATGTGGTTTAGGATGGAAATAAAAAAAAAGGACAATAACAGAATTGTGTTAAGTTGGAAATCCTGATAGCTTTACTCGTGTCACAGAGCTCCCCGATCACTGACTCTGCTGCCGTCTTTATTGTTTTCTTCAAAGCAGATGTCATGTTTGCTGCATGGTCGCCTGTAGGACTTTAATATTGCATTACACTTTTGCGCTTGCTTGGCACAATCACAGGTTTTGACACCAGATCTGTGTCGTGGGCGGGATGACTCACAGCCTGTTACATCCTGTGTAGTAAACACTCTCTGTAGGAGCGCAATGATTTATTAACGCTCCCTCCACTCGTTAAAAAATGTGCTTCCACTTTATTAATGAAATAGAATTGGTCATTCATTGCAGGTTTTTCTGAAGCCTTTCTTCAACTATAATCCAGCCACGGACAACCTAATTCCCTGCAAAGAGGCGGGCCTTCCCTTTTCTAAAGGAGAAATTCTTCATGTGGTCAACAAGGAGGACCCCAACTGGTGGCAGGTAAGTAAAATAAAACGGTACTACAATTCAGGTGTTGGGTATGGATTTCCTAATTCATCTAACTCCCTGAAAGGCATGTAAAGTTGTTGGAGGAGCTTCTGGCCTCATACCTAGTCAGTTTCTGGAGGAGAAGAGGAAAGCTTTTGTGAGAAGAGACTATGATACCAAAGGAACAGGTCAGCCCCTGTTTGGCTGTTGTAATGTCCATTGTGGTGTGTTTGAGTTGTCATAAATCATTTATTTTGCCTCTGCATTTCTTTTCCACGTCAGGGATGCTCTGTGGGAGCTTAACTTCCAAGAAAAAAAAGAAAAAAATGATGTACATCACCTCTAGGAATGCAGGTTCGTACTAGTTTTCCGACATGTTACAGCAAGTATTTCTGGAGTTCCTCAGGTGCAATTCTCATTCTGATTTTGCATTGCCTTGAGCAGAGTTTGATCGTTATGAGCTGCAGATCTATGAGGAAGTAGCCAAGATGCCCCCTTTCCAGAGAAAAACGCTGGTTCTGATTGGAGCCCAGGGAGTTGGCAGACGGAGCTTGAAGAACAGACTTATTGTGATGAACCCTCTGAGATACGGAACCACTGTGCCATGTAAGTGTGGGAAGGACGCAGGGAGAGTCGTCTGCTCAAAGTGTCTGATTTGGTTGTTTTCTTCTAGTTACATCCCGGCGTCCCAGAGAAGAGGAGAAAAACGGGCAGAACTACTGTTTTGTGACGCGCGAAGAGATGGAGAAAGACATCAAAGAGAGCCGGTACCTGGAGCACGGCGAGTACGATGGCAACCTCTACGGTACAAAAATAGACTCCATCCACGAGGTGGTGGCTGCAGGGCGTACCTGCATCCTGGACGTGAACCCTCAGGTCAGTCTAAGATGCCGCGTGAAGACTTGCTGTCCCCAAAGCTCTGCTGGTGACACCGTTTTCTGTCCAGGCCCTGAAGGTGTTGAAGACGGCTGAGTTTGTGCCCTTCGTGGTGTTCATTGCCGCTCCTGAACTGGACACGCTACGAGACATGCACAAAGCGGTCGTTGATGCCGGCCTTACAACCAAACTCCTCACGGTAAAACAATTCAAATACTTACAAATAGTGACAATGAGTCTGTTGTTGCTTCTCTTAAAGGATCACTCTAATGAACATGGTGTTTTTAACATGCTGTGGCGTTTTTCTCATGATGGAGGACATATATAAAGAAAATGAAGCTTCAAAGTGCATTTCTGAGTATTTCTTTTCCAAATCATTGTGAATCAGGAGCAGACAATAAAAAGCAGCTGGAAAAAGATTGTTCTTAGAAAATACACTGCTTCCTGCTCCGCCCCATTCTGACGGATCCACTTGAAGACGACTAGATCCATGTTTTCCTCGTCTGCTTAAACATTGCTTGCCTTTTGTGTTGAACCTGTAAGTTGTTTTCCACTCTGGAAAACAACTCTTGATTTCTGGCTAAAGCGGCCCAATATAATTGAAAGACCAGCGGAAACGCTTATAGAAAAGATGATTAGAGTGAGACTTTGAAGTTGTTTCTTCTCCAACAGGAAAACGATTTAAAAAAGACCGTGGATGAAAGTGCCAGGATCCGCCGCGCGTACAGCCACTACTTCGACCTGACCATCGTCAACGACAACCTGGACAGGGCCTTTGAGCAGCTGCTGGATGCAGCCGAGCGACTGTTCATCGAACCTCAGTGGGTTCCGGTCAGCTGGGTTTATTGATGGTCCGACCCCGCCCCCCTCTGGGAAAGAAGACACGGTTGAGCTGCCTGACCGATCGGCCTTCACAAACATTTGCATCAGTCACCTTAATCTAAATTGCCAGATGTATCTCTAGCACACTATGCAACTTTGGACACACATGAAGTGTACTTATTTATTGGCAGTTTTTTTTTTTAAATATTCGCTTTCCAAAGGGATTAAAGAAACACTGACCTGTGTGTTAAGTTGTTTTGATAAAAATCGAAAGGGTTTTGCCAATTCACTCTTTTTACATCTTTGTGAGAAATGTATTTATTCTGTAAAGTGAGGGCTAGGTTTCTAAAGTGAATAATACCTCAGTGTTAACAGTTTACATCGCTTCATCTCGTCGTGTCATTACATAACAGAAATGTCAAACTTTGGACCTTTATTCCTGTTCTTCCACTCAGCCTCAGTGCATAAAACACTTGGCCTGTCACTGTCTACTGTTGCACACAGAAGAAGAAAAGCAATATTATGTTTACCCAGTTAGTCTCTTGTTTTCCTCAAACCTTTTAACCGTGCTGGTGTTGTTGGATGGAAGTGTTGGACTGGCAACATCTGGTGTTTTTGTGCACAAAAACTTTTTTTCAAGGAGTCTTGAACAGGGTACTGCATCTCTGTGAGCCATCCCTTTTGATGTGACGTTGCTAAAACCCAACTGTTTAAATTAAAAAAAAATCCACATTTATTTTACAATGTTTCACACAGGAAAGTATTTTCAAATGTCAAATAAAAAAAACGTGTTTTCTAATGATGATGCTTTTTTCCTCCCCTTTAAATTAATTCTAAAGCTAAATAAAAAAAAAATAAAGTTTTGGTCAAAGTACTCTTTAGTATCACTGGAAAAGAAAAACATGTCCTGTAACAACACATGTCAGTGAATACGGTCACATGAAGAAGTTCAAATGTTCATCTGGAACGGAAACAGATTTTTGGCACAGAATGAATAAAAATGACAATTGTTTAACAACATTATATAAAATTGAACGTAAAATTTACAGTAAAAATTTTATAAAATCATGTGAATGTATTAAAGCTTTTTTTCCAAATCTCTAAAAACTAAAGTACAATTTTTCCAGTTTTCATTAGTGCAGGAGAAATATTAATCAGATCCTTTACATTTTTGGATTTGTGCAAAATATTCCATTACCTTAACATTTAAAAGCTCACAAAATGTCAAATCAATTCAACAGCAGAAGGATATTGATAAGCACCAGTTATTGGTCTGAAATATCTGTTGAAGGGTTTTGACCATCAGTTTGACTTTGCTTCAGTGTCCAATGAGGCGAGACCTCTGATGCTGATGCAAAGGATCAGGGGCAGGTTTCCTGAATGAGGCTTCACTTTAGTGCACAGCACATCATCATCATTAGTCAGGGACACGTTCATGGACTCAAACAGATGTTTGGTCTCTTTATAGATGTTTGCCTCCAGCTCCAAGCTGCTCAGAGGCTTTTTCCTGCTTCCTGACACACACTGCACCTGCAGCATATGAATTAAAGTGTAATAAGATTATTATAGAATTATTATGCAGTATTTATTTCAGACAAAGTCTTCACTGACCAGTAGTTCCAAGGTTTGCAGCACTTTGAGGTTGATGGATGTTCTTAAAATGGTGAGACAAGTCACTGGGCATCTCTGAGAAGCAGACAGAGATAAAGATCTTCACACGTTTACCCTCCAGAGCTAAAAAAAAAAAAAAAAAACAAGCTGCAGAACATTTCTCACCCTCCAAAGCGCTGGTGATGAGACTGAAGGCAGAGAGGACAGAGACTGCTTCATCACATTTCCCCAGCAGGTCGAGGACCGCTTTGATGTTCTTTTGATGAGACTCCACCAGACTGGATTCGCTCAGGTCCGGCTTCTGATCCACATGCATTTGATCCAGCTAGCGCATATAACAAGCACATTTACAAGCCAACATCCCTCTACAGTAGTTTACATTTCTGATTTCCCCTCTTACCACATTTTGAAGTGTGCTGACGGCTAACGGGCTCTGCATGAGCTCTGAGATTTTCTGGAGCAGGGATGACCTCTTGGAGGCAGGGAGAGCTGTCAGCAGGTGGAAATGATCCTCCAGGGAGTCCAGCTCTGAAGTTTAACAGATACAACACCGACTTTAAATGCAATTTCTCTGGAACAAATATCCAAACTGATGCATGAATATGATCTGCTTTGTCTAATCAAGACTCTCTAATGCATTTTGAACAAAAAACTGTCTTAGCTATGTGCGTCTTAATAAGTTAAACTAAACAGGTTGTCCGTGATAAAAAAAGCAGAAATGAACAGGAAGCGGCTGTGTGGGTTTTATGGTTTCTACCTCAACATGCACCATCTAACGTAGGTCAAGTTCAAGTTACAGATACAACTAAAATCCTTCTTCAGTGGCTCTTTGGGAGGTAATATAAATAAAAAAGTGTTTTTTTTTGTCCGTTACCCGTTTCTCCCAAAAGAGTATTGGAGTCTGAGAACACAGTTCCTCACCTTGCTGGAGGTCCACTGATCCTGAGCCAACTACAGAGTCCATTTCAAATCCTCCATCTGTGTCACATGTTACACACAGATCTGCAAAAAGCAAATGTTTTCATTTGAATTTAAAAATCTCAAGTATCATATCAATAAGCTTAAAAATACAGATGAGGAAAAACCACTCACCAAAACGCCCGTCCTGGTGGATCACCAGCTCCGACACGCCATAAGCTAATGTGGTGGAGATGGGAATTTCAATGGTGACATTACTGTCTTTGGTCAAGTTGGTATTGTCCTTTAGTGAAACCTGGGAAAACGGTGACAGCCATCATGAAAAAAAAGCAGTTTCCACAAAAATCAAATCTGAAACATCTAAAAAAAAAAAAAATCGTCATTTTTTTATTTGATTGTAATTCTTTTCTTATAAAAACAGAAAAGGTTTAAATGAAACATTTTAGTGACTTGAGCCATTTGTCAGTTAGGGTCACACACCTTCTTGCTCAGGGAGCCAAAGAAGCTTAGGCTCCCCGCACACTGTCCGCTCCGCTCCTCCTCTTCTACCACGGAGCTCAACTTAGTGGTTAGAATGCGCTCCTTCACAATCCCAAGAACAGTTTTGTGCTTCTTCATGGTCTGACGGATCAGAACATGTGACATATCCAGAGCCCTATGTCAGTGAATGACAAAACAAAGAAACATTTTTGACAGACTAATAACTGGATTTTTTTTTTTTATAGCTTCTATAGTTATTGTTGAATCAAAACAATGCAAAACAAACTAATCCAACATGTATTTTTGCTTGTGGAGTTTATATTAAAACTGATGCTCCAGCGCTGTCTGAAGCTTTATGGTTGGACAAAGATCACGTCTGCTGTTTGGAGATCTCATCTCCACTGTATTTGGAATCCCGAAAGTAAAAACTAACCTGTCTTTTAAATCGTGCAGCAGTTTCTGTAACTCCACCTCCTCTTTCTTCAAATCCCCAAAGCTGGACTTAAGTGTGGAGGATCCTTTTCCTGTGACGCTGCGGCCCCCGGCATTGCTCAACTCGGCATTGACAGATGCTTCAGTCGTGTCAGAAAACGTCCCACTGTATTTGAGGAAGTCTGTGTCCGTCACTTCTGCAATCCAGGAAATGTTTGCATTTTTACATTTTATTTTTATTTTTTGATTGATTAAAAGTTAATGTAGTGAAAGTAAAGTCATGGCAAAAGCCATCACTGCACACCTGGTTTTATTGGATTGTCTCCTGTCAGCACATCGTTGAGTGTAAAATCAGTTGGAACGTAATTGGGCTTCTTCCAGAACCAGAATCGGTTGTGCTTCACCACCACGGTCAGGAGGTGGATGTCGTGATTCCGACTGGAAACTGGGATTAACAAACCCTTTTCATCCACTTCATCCACAAAGTTTTTGGTTGCTTGGGCAAACATTTTCTAAGGGAAGGAGGAAACGGAACAAATGTATTTTGTAAAACACACTTAACTGTATTTAGTCTAAAGAGTCCGGCAGGTCAGACCTGTTGTCCGTCCGTATGGTGAAACCTTTGATGCTCATTTGAAATAAACATTACGCTAATGTCAGCAGGTGAACGCTGGAGATCAATAATGCTTTATGAATGTTATTCAACTTTTTTTGCTCACTGATGTTGACCTGGAAGACATTAAAAAAAAACTAGAAAGTTTAATTTTACAGTTGTAGAGATAATCAACTGTTCTTGATCATAATTTTATCATGGAATACTCCCAAACAAGAAACATTTCTGCTCACTGGTGTTTAAAGTGATAGATATGGTAAATGGAATGACACCCAGCGGTTAAATAAAATCTAAAATCGTCTTCCAAACCAGCTGTTCTGCAGGTCTGTGAAGTTTCTCGTGATGTTATCTCTCTGTTCTTTAGGACAGCTGGACTTTAAACAGTCATTTAGAAGATGTTTTGCTGGTCAGATCCTGAAAAAATAAAACTACTTGCATGAGCAGACAAAATAACTTCTGATGAACCTTTAGGTTCAGTTTAGAAAAACAGAATCCATTCCGTATTGTTAACGTCTGTATGTGTAGCAGATGAGCAGAATAACTAATCTTTACACTTTTTGCCCCAGAGTTCTACCTTAGTTTAACACGCGAAAGACACCAAGGAGTCACATATGGCAAATGGAAGTTGTTCCCAAGAAGGATAAACTGTTGTTTGGAACTGGTGTGGCTTTGCTGCCACAGACGTGGAGGAAGAGAGAGACCCCTACGCTGCCTAAAGCCCATCGGAGTCAAAGGCTCTCACGCGCCCAGTCCTCGTACACATGCACGCGCCCTGACACACACATATACTCATTCTACAACGCCTGTATAGTTAGTTCATTAGTTAGTTAGTTAGTTGTTACTGTTATCTGTTAATAAAGAATACTGCGTTGTCATTATTACGTGTATATTCATTTGCGACGCGGCCGCCGTAGGATTTTGTTTTCGGAGGAGGCGGCCGCGGGGGGGGGGGGGGGGGGGTCTGACCATGACTGCTGCTTCGTCATCTTCTACGTGGAGAAGGCGGAGTTTCTTAATTTATTTAAAACCTTACAGCCCAGGTATGAGCTGTGTTGTTAATCCTTTAGAAAATGGTGCTACTCTTAAGGTGAATGTTTGTCTCCTTTTAGTCTAGACTACAAAGTGTGACTGAAAACACAGCTTGGACTTTAATTAAGGAAGTAACCTTTTTATTTTGGACTAGTGAAAACAAGTGTAGAATAACGAAATTAAACAAAAACAAGACAAAAGTTATATAAAACAGGACAAAATTATTTAAACACAAGTCCAAAAAGGGAGTGAGAAGAAGAAAAATCTTATACTTAACTTTGATTCAAAGAGCGTGTTCATTTATTTATTATTCATACCAGAAATGGGCTTTACATTTGTCTTGAGTTTGATTAAATAAAAGCAACATTTGCTTGAACTTGTCTGCCGTTTGTACTTATTGCTTTCCTTAAGTAGGGTGGGAAAAAAAAAAAAAAAAAATCGGGAAAAAATCGGAAATCGAATTAAAAAAAATAAAATCGGAGATTTTATTTTTAGGCCATATCGCCCAGCCCTACTTTAGGTTCAGATTAGAAAAACAGAACCTTGTTACTCTGTAGTGACGAGAGCAGAATAACTGTAACTTTACCCTTTTTGACTATATATTTCTCCCATAAGTTAACATTAACCTTTTTTTCATGGACGATCACAATAAAATTTACTGTTCACAGCATTAAATCCAGCAAAATGAACTTTACATATTTGGAGAAATTGATGTTCATAGTCAACTTTTTGATGTTAAAAAGGAGTAAATGACAAAATTAATACAATGATTTTTTTTCCCCTTTAGCATAGTAAAGTCACACAAAACCTTCTATTGTTTTTACAGTTTGCAATAACCTTCCTCTAATTGAATTCCACTTTTAAAATTGTTCCTTTTTGAATGTCTTTAACTCCCAGGCGCTACTATTTGACTGCAGTAATAAACTACTAGCTAACACAACTCTTGCTACTTCCGTTAACTTAATTCAACAAAACAGGGCTTTAAAATGAGCTCTCGTCACTTTAAAGCTAAATAGTTTTAAACAAAAAACCGGATTTGACGGGATATTCTAAAGTAATAAAACAGGAGGACACCAACTAAAAAGAAAAGAAAAGTGTGTTACCGCATATTTTACTTTGGTTTTACCTCAAACCGACGTTCCTCGCGGACAAAAGGCCTGTGTCGGGCGGTGTTTTGATTTTGCAGTAATGACACTTCCGCCTTGAGTGTTCTGCACACAGGAGGCGGAGTCACGGACGCTCCGCCCCTTACAGATAGAAGCTGATCTTTCAGATATGAAACTTTAACAAAACATAAAAAATAATCTTTTAAAAAGACTTTGTTGGCCGTTCAATTTTATTGTTTACAAAGAAATCGATCTAATCTATCTAATGTTGTGTTTTCAAAACCCCCTTTCCCATAATTTTCTTTTGAAATTGTTTTTGGTCTACCTGTCACCTCTTTTTTGTATACAACTTTGTTTTACAAAAAAGACTTTTAAATTTCAAATCAGCCCATACAAGCCAATGATTTGCCTGTTTTATTTGCAGAAAATATTAAAGTAAAAATAAAAAATAATAAAAAAAATAAAAAAATAATAAAGTGGAATGATAAATAACGCAATAGTTTAAAAAAAAAAATAAAACAATACATGAGTATGGTCCAGTAATTGAGGAAAAAAAATACTTAAAACAGATAATTTTCTATTCCATCTTTAAGAATTCTTTGTTTGCATTGGTCATTTTTGCATAAATCTCTTGAATTTGAACTTAGGATCTTCTTCAAGCAAACAAGAACTTCATCAAAAACATTAATCTGTGCGTTTTTTGCCCTGAAGTTGAACAGAAACTCCACATAAATTATTTGAGAAATGTCAAGCATCACAATTGTTTGTTAAAGTGAGCTCAAAAACAAATTAAGACCTGAAAGCAAAACATGTGTTTCAAAATCAAGTGTCTTCTTCTAACAAACCAAGACAGACATTTGATTGAACCAACTTGTCCAATACAGATATTATGTGATGACCTTGGTTTTTATCATTTATTTTGGTTGTCCAATTTTATGTAATAAATATTGCCACCAAGTGGAACAAGGTGGGAACAAATATTTTTTTTTACTTTATAGCTGTCAACTAAAAATATTTCACTTCCAATAAAAGTTTTCAATCGGAAGTATTGATTATTAAAAAAAATCTATATATTCAAAAGTACTACTGTTTTACCCCTTATTTTCCATGCATATTATAGACTATTTACTAAAACATTTTAAATACAACTTGATTAACATACTCCAGTGATAAAACAGGCTAAAGACAAGGTACATACAGATTTTTTAAATGTGAGCTATGTCTGTGACATTTTGGACTGTGTTTGTGTCAGACACTTTATAAAGACAGCAATGCCTTCATTAAAGGTCTAAAGGTTTTAACCTCAAATTACAAAATTAATAAATTAATGAAGTTAGTCAAGAAAAATATGAAAATATAAAACAAGCTTTGATTCTTTCCTTGATTTCCTGCCCTCAAGACATCATATCGTCATTTTTGTTTTTGTAGACACATGTAGATTTTTAAAAAAGTGTTACATTAATACATTTTTGTGACCAAATTTCTTTAAAAAAAACAATCTATAAACCCAAATCAGTGCATGATATGTCTTGTCAACTCGTAAAAAAAAGAAATCTTTAGAGGCCAGTTGTGCGTTCCAGGTCTCGAAAGCAAACAAATAACACAATTAACAGAGCACCCTTAAACAATTGTACAAACTAAATGATAAAATGAGTGATACACTGTGTGTACATTTTTTTTACATTTATGTTATGTCTGGGCTCTGATCTCGGACAACCAGGAAGCAACAAAACTAAGTCCTCACCAAATATTACAATCTCAGATAACTATCTGTGAATATTTGATCTGAATAAGACTATATATTCAATTGCAGGTCAAATCTACTGAAACTTAAAAGAACAACAAAAAAATACAACTTTTGCTGTGAGTTGTATATAAATATATTTATAACAGAATTGGTCAGGAATATACTACCACTAAACAGAAATAAAACTCCCAGATAAATATGACAAACAACTGAAAAAGTGAAACAAAGCCAGTTTTTTTATTTGATCTCTTGGAGCATGTTTTTGGACAGTTCCAGAGCCTATTGTGCCCTTGGGGCCGCAAAAAAGGGAATGCTTGTTTCTCTATAATTAGTATTTGCTACTTCTGCTTATATATTTGTACTGTACCACCATTCACCCAGTCCAAACAAAATAGCAGAAAAATTGCACTGGGAAAAGCTAGAATAAGCTCAGCACATAGACAGTACAGAGTTTTTAATCAGTTTCTGCCCTTCCTCACAAAACACAGACTTTAATGCAGTGCAACAAAATAAATAAAATAACATCCGTAAAAGTAGTAAGGCATCAGGCGATGCGGAATAAATATTGTATGATTACACTTATTAAGTAACAGAACGAGGCCAATTTGTCTGAGAGGTAGAAAATGTTCAAGAACAGACAACAGCTGAAGTGAAGAGTCGTTCCGTACATTTCAAACTAGTGTAGATTCACTATGAAATTGGTTTATCATTCAAGCAGTTCTCAAAACAGCATAAATGTGGAAGAAAGGGCAAATCTTTCCAAATTTGAGGAGAATTCGAACAAATGCACTTGAATAGATGTGTCCTCAGCGCAGAACATCTCTTAAGGCAATTACTTTGATGGAGTGTAATGCAGAAGCTGAGTGTTGACTGCTGCTGACAGGGTTATGGACAGCATCAAAATCAGCCTGGATCATAGGGGGTTGGAGTTGTGTTATCTGCAGCTCAGGGGTCACCACAGTGTAGGAAAGTCTATGTGGACAAATCCAGGGTCCTTTCTCAGCTCCCAGTATGTGTAGTTGCTCATCCATGTGTCATCCTTCGACTTACTGTGAGGAAAAGGCAACAAAAAAGAACAATCAGACAGCAAAACTTTAAAGCTGTGGAATTTGCTTTTTACTGTGACAAAGATCTCTGTAAATTTCTAATCATTTATTATATTTTAAACTGTGTTTTGGATAACAAATTGTCAAATATTTTAGGATTGTTGTGAGTTTTGGCTTTAAATAGCAGAGGATCCTAGTCTCTAACTAAAAAAAACTCTAAAGCAAACTCACAAGTTTCCTTTTTGCTCATTCTGACTCCATCTTTTACTAACAGGCGAATATATAAATGTCAGGCATTAAAATCTCGACTGCAAAAAGAACTTGAAAGGTTTGCAAACACTCAAACTAAATTGGAGATAGATCTTAACTTTATTTCCTCTTTCTGAGCTGGAACACTCATACAAATAATTTTAATGTAAAATTATCAGGAAATTATTGGATTTCTGGATTATAAATAATAATTTGTTTGACTCTTACCATCTTACTTTTATTATTAATAAGTCTGTTTTTTCAGTAACCCTTGTGCTATCCTAAGCACTTTAACATTGGGAGTGGGGTCATCTAGACCCCACAAGACAGTGCGGTGAACCTTTTTTCTTCAATGATTTGTGATCTTCACCGGTGTCCGTGGATTACATGAAATCCTCTCCTCCTTTGTCATGGTAGGGAGAACACGTCAATGTAAGGGTGAGGTCACAGGATAGCACATTACACTCAGATGTAATGTTGTCCTAAAACTCATCCCTATCAAAAGTCATCTTACTTAAAGAAATGAAAAGTTAAAGTCATCTTCTATTTATGGATCCCATTTTTGCTTGCTTTGTTTGGTGGAACAGACAGATCTACGATGTCTCCCGATGATAACAGTATTTTTTCATCTTAACCCTTTATACCACCAACAAAATCCTTCATACAGACAGATTTTTTGTGAGTTCAAATTGTGCTACACTACAAAGTGTGAAAATAAAATAGGTTTGCAGAATTAATATAATTATGTGATTGGTCATTAAGACTACGTGGCACTTTACTTTTAAATCAATAAACCCTCAAAGTGAAAAGTGTATGTAGACTACCTGAAGAATTTCGGCTGGTGCACTTCCTTGTTGTCCTCCAGGACTTTCCGCCTGTCTCTCTGCAGCTGTTCAATCCTCTGCTTCTGTTCCTCTGCAGCCTCCAGATTCCCCTCCTCAAGCAATCTGCCAACAACACATATTCATCATAAAAGCATTAAACATTAATGTTCAGTCTTCAGATTCACTACAAAAACAGACCCCTAGAAGTAAGTCAAAAATTCTTAAAATGAATTAAAATACCGTATGTCTTTAAATGGCTAAAAAATAAAAATACAAATAAAATAAATCTTCCAATGGGGTTTGAGAAATGTTCTTACCAAGAGTTTTTATTTTAAGAAAACAATTCTTGTCACTTAGACAAGATTATAAGATTATTTTGCTATTAAGAAAAGATTATTTTTTTTGCAAGACAGAAAATAGGAACATTTTTCTTAAAAAGATTTTACTTTCTTAAGATTTAGTTTTTGCAGTGCTCCCACTCATTGTTGGCAAAACCAACAGACTGAGGATTAGAAATGGCAGATGAAAACGTTTTTCATCTTGATGGAAAAGTCTAGAGTCTCTCTTTTCTCTGTGTTCTGCCTCGGGGCAGAAGTGCTAACTTTGAAGATGTGTAAACCTTTCAAAGGTGAGCTAAGAATAGCTGTGTGAAATGGAAAGTCTCTGAACCATTTCTATTTTTAAAAGAGACCTATTTCTGTTCTACTTTAAAGAGAATGGTTTTATTTATTGCCTGGAGGACAATGAAGACTTCAAAAATGCGTTTCCTTAGCTTAATCTGACATTTTTATCATAGTATATGTACTTTGTACATTATTATATATATTTTTCACCAGAAAAAACTTGCAATAAAAACACTTTAGGCGCATAAACAAAGTGAGAGGATTTAATTAGATTTCTTACCTTTGGTCCACTCGCAGTCGGGTATCTGTAGGTGGTAGCAGCGGTGTCAGGGATGGGTCCAACTCATTCAGCTCAATTGCAAACTTTGTGAAACCATAATATTGTTCATGGTTGACTGGCATTGCATCTGTAAGAGAAACAACATCAAGTGCATCAGACCCAACTAATTGAACACGCATGGTAGAAGAAATGAAGGTTAAGTACTTGCTCTCCAGATGCATTTAGCTGACGGCGGGTCTCCACAGAAGACCGCTTCATGCCACTTTCCAAAGATTCGGTGGATGACCTTTCCTTTGTTATCTGTGATAGTGCCCTCCACTTCGTTTACACGTGAACTCCAATAACTTGTCTGTTGAATACAAAATAAAAAAATAAAAAAAAGAGTATCACTGACGATCAGGAATGACGACAATGGCATCTTCCCGTCAGCAGATGCTGCTGTTGCACAAACAGTCTCTGTTCTGGAGCATGCTGAGCCGGCAGGAGCCATGAGAGATGATGGTGCATAATGAGGCCTGGCATGTCTTGACTTGCTAACCAGCAAAGCTTTGGGAGATACATTTTAAGAGGTACTCTCTAAAGCAATTAAACTCTTCCTCCCAGCAGTTTCCATACATTAAAATGAAAAACATGCAGAGACGCTTGCTAGTATGAAGGTGAAAATCTTCATCTGTGAAGCTGGTGTGCAGGATTATGAAGGAGAAACAGGATTTATCATGATAAATATATATTTCCCTTTGGGGTTTACATTACAGAAACTTAAACAGAGAAAAACATGTTTATGAAGTACCAGGAAACTAGCTGATAAAGGCTTAATGATCGAAGGGTCGGTGGTTCAATCCCCGCTCCCCATAGTCAACTGTCATTGTCTCCTTGGGCAAGACACTTCACCCTCCCTGCCTCCAGTGCAGCTCCACTGGTGTGTGAACGCATATGACTGTCCCGGCGATTGTCAGAGGAGTCGTAGTTGCGAATTGGCAGCCGCGCCCTTGTCAGTCTGCCCCAGGGCAGATGTGGCTTCATCAGTATCTTACCATCACCAAGTATGAATGAGGAGTGAATGAATAATGGACACTTTGAGCGTCTGGAAAAGCGCAGATAAAATCTAATCCATTATTAATAAGGTATGAGAATGAGAAAAGATCACATTTATTTCCTTTTTTTTTGGGCTTCACCTTGATAAAAGTGATTTTGCACTGGCAAATGTCGCTGTTTGAGTTCTTGATGGATATTTCCCCATAGTGCTCTATGCGGCGCTGCCCGCTCAGGATGTTGTGGATGCAGGAGGTCACCTTGTTCCACTCATAATGGTCTCCAAATCTGACAGAAACAGAACCAAACTCATATTTACCAGTTCTTAAATGCTGCAGTTAAACAGATTTAACTGTGTGTAAATATTAAATTTACTGCTTGTGTTTTGAGATTATACAAAAAAAACAATATTCTTGAATTTAAAACTCAGCACATTTTTTTTTTTAGCAAGAAACAAAACATTCTGTAACATAGAAAACACAGGATACAAAATAGAAGCTCTGCAGCTGTTCCCGCTCCAGGTGGAAATGGGACAGCTGCTTGTTGGAAAAGTTCTGGGTCAGACATGCTGCACAGTCTGCACAAGGACGCCAAACTAAGCTGAATATACTCACCCCGGCAGAGTTACATGAGTGGTGCCCACAGGAACGATCTCTAGTGACTTTCCCCAGAATTTGTTCTTACATCTCACATCTACAAAAGTTGATGTACAAATGTCAACAATAGCAACAATATCTTATCAATAAATGTATCAACATCCAAGTACCTTGCCAGAAAACAAAGTTTTTGGACTCGGCATGGCAGGCTGAGATAGGAGGATGATGGCTGACCTGCAATTTGAAAAAAAAAAAGTTTTACACATCTTTAAATACTCTTGTGATGCCTGTTGTTTTAGAGCACAATTTAGTCCATTATTATCAGTCAGGTTGGACACCCTCTAAAAAATGTAAAAAAGAAATGGTGTATACCTGCTCTGCAACAAATCGAAAGCCTCTGTCAGGTCGGTTACATTCAAATGTCTCTCCTAGAACAGGGTTGAAAGGTTTTCCTCCAGTTCTGTAGTAGCTGGATGCGTAGCCTGACACCACAAACGTAGCTATGAACATCTACCAAAAGAGAACAGTTTCATCTGTCTTTTTTTATTTGTCTCAGATTATTGGTTCATAAATAATCCCAAGCACCTTTTTTGCTCAAACTGAAAACTCTTTGTTTCAAAGGCAGCAGCCTGTTTTTGCTTTAACTTTTAATTAAAGCTGGCGAACAGTTTCAAACATAGTTTGTGAACGTTGTTGCCTTTGCTCTTTTTAATGCTTTTCATTGGCTCACTACGCAGAATGTCTTTGAGGTCATTTTTTCTTCCCACACACAACCTTTTGTTTTAAACACAGTATCATCACGCATCAATTATCTTTTCCTTTGCAGCGGGATGTCACACAACTTTCTCCTTGCAGATTCAGGTGATTGTTGCCACATTTTCTAATCATCCACCACTCAGTAACATTTGTAACATAAAGGGGTTGTGGCTGTTCTGATGTCACATCAGTGGGAGGAAATTTAGGGCAGGATTACAGTGTTAAAATTAGTTATAAAAAAAAAAAACTTAACCTTGGAAATAGGCAGAAAGCAGCATAAGTAGGTTGTGCTGCACAAACTGTAGCCATGTCCTTAGACTGTTAGAGAGTTATGGGGAAAACAGCAACTGTTCATTAATTTAACACATCACCATTCTCGTGGTAGTTCTTAAAGTACCTCCTCTGCTTTTTAGGTGATAGCTCTGTAAAAATAACTGACTAAGTACAACTTACTAAGTACTCCAGGGAGCTTGTACACTGGTTCTTTTGAAGAATAATTCAAAAACTGAAACATGCTTTTGACATTTTTTTTAGAATGTTTGCAGACCTGAAATCTTTTTTCCCCCGAATTGTTCCTTGTTTTTATGCTAAAAGAAAAAAATTTTCACTGATCTGTACAAGCTGTACACATGAGTTGCTGTTTAAATAATCTTTTTTGACAGATAAAAAGGAAGAAAAAACAGAATGTTATGCATTCGGTACATCAGAGAAATTCAAATAAATTCTATCATCAACTGTATACAAAAGGACGTTTGTGGGTGCCTTAAAAATAATGTTTGTTATAAAATTTATGTTGTTGTGGCTCCCTTTTTTTATGGTTTCAGATATAGTTATATTACATTTAGGTTTTAAATACTGTATCGGTGCCAAGTGTTCTTAAAATTGATTATTTCTCTCTTCTTTCTGTTATTTTGATACAAAGTCCTAGAAGTTGGGTTATGTACTTTTTTATGAGACAAGCAACTATTCTGTCAGCCTCTCTTAATTGTTGGGAAGTTGTAAAGTAATAAAAAAAAAAAGACTAAATCTTCATATTTAACTAACAACACATCATGCTGGATCTTTGGAAGAAGGTAGTGGAACTTTGAGGACATATACTGCTACATTCTGCAACCATGACCAAAACTTTATCACAGCTGAAAAGGTGATTTAGAGCTACATCTCACTGACGTCTGGCACAAAGGGTGATTAGGATGTGCAATGTAATGTAGTATCTCACCATGCGTTCATAGGGGTCGTGTGTGTTGGCAGCCCTATCTAAGAGCTCGCTGTACTCCAGCTCCTCACAGAGTCTCTGCAGCATGTTCAGCGGCTCGTTCAGAGACACCGGCATGGCCACCTTGGATAGATCTTTGCCTATGTTGTTCCTCAGGATGTTCCACATGCTGATGGAGCCGCCATTTGGCGTGAATGCAGGTAGACAGGATCTGCGCTGACAAACGACCATCCCATCCCCTGAACCTGGCAGAAGACAAATGAACCCTTAAAGGAAACAGAAGTAACATGTTTGGCTAATAAAAATTCTTCAGCTTACCTGAGTTTGATCTATCAGTTTCCAAATCATTACTTAAGTAATCCACGGAAATAGTGTCGCTAATATCACTAATGTATGAGTCATCCTCTGATATCTGCAAGAGAAAAAAATGAGACATTTAAATAGTCAGGAGTAGATTTATTTTTATACCCTCTGAATAAGCTGTACTTTCAACTTTCTGTTCGGAAAGAAAAGCGTGCAATAAATTGGATCTGAAAGCACGTGGCTTTCTGTATTTTTAGATTAAAGCAATTCATGTGCAGATGTCATTTGGTGTGACATAGTGTTTGCTTTTTGTAAAGTAAAAAAAAAAAAACCTTCAACTGTTTTAAAGAATGCCAAGTATTTTAAAACAAAAGATCCTTGGAAGACACTAATTGAGAAAATCTTTGGTGACAGATATGTTACAAACTAATTATGCCAGAGATTAATTCATGTTCTCCATTTATTGGAGCGATTTTGTCGAAGTGTTTCTGCTATAAACAAGAAAACAAGTAAAACAAACAAAAATGTCCACCTGTAAGAAGATTTTGACTAAAACCTCAGAACACAGATGTTACCTCGTTTTCTGAGGAGCTGGCAGATAGCAGGACCTCCTGCGCATCGAAGAATTCTGATATCGAGTCTGCAACTGAGGCTCTGCTCTCATTGGATGCTTGATGGACAAGGGTATGGGAGTTATTCACGCAGTCCTGTGTGTGACAGAAACAAAGACCAAAATGAGAAGAAGGAAAGGGCAACACCTCAGCTCCACACACTGAGGGATTGACAGTCACACTTTCATTCATTGTCCTTCTTTTCATTATTACACTCCTGCCATCCCAAACAAATGTACTCATTTCTTTATGTTAACATTATTTGTAAAATATTTCTTAATGCTATATTCTTGGTTTTCTAATACAACAGTTACTAGACATTATATTAGAATTTATTACTTTACTATACATTTCATGCTAATCAGGATTTATATAGTTAGTTGGTTATTTATTATATTTTATCCTGTTAATTATTTTTCTTATAATATTTTCTCCCTCTTGTTTGAACTTACATGTATTTTAGTTCTTTTTTTTAAGTTTAAGTTTAAAGTCACTTCGCTTCAGATCTCTTTCCCTAAATGCTGAATGGTCAGTTTACTACTGATGACTAATGCAAATAACACAAGGAGATTTGTGCTGCTGTGGTTGTTGTTAATTTGTGTTGTAAATTAATCCAAATAAAAGCTTGTCATATTCCAATAGCATGAAATAAGTATTTCAGTGTCTACCTAACTACATTTTTTTCTAATTATCCTGAATAGCTGAGCTTGATTTAAAAAACGCTGCTTTGTTTCACATAAGCAGCTCAGTTTGGAGCCTCAGGTACAGTAAATCTCCAGTTGAGTCTAACGAGAAAGTCCACCTTTGCAGCAAGTGCACCAATTTTGTACAATGTTTAACAAATCTTCAAATGAGTGAATTGTTTTACAAAACCTTGACAGCAAATCTGATCAAAAAAGCAGGAGGATCATTTTGGGAAAAGATTATGTGGCACATTCATAAATGTGGAGTATGGGGGCCATAATCTTTGGCTCAGTCATTCCGAAAGAAAATGATGACAGATAGTAAGCATCATCTCGACGCCGACTCCCTGCACCCACCTGCACAGGGGCAGACAGATTTATTTGTGTGGGCTCTACGATGTGGGACTCGGAGTGAATCTTGCTCAGTCGCTCTCTCAGCTCTGAGTTCTGGGCTAAAGCCTAAAAGAAAATAACCAACATGGACATTACTTACAATACAAACCCAACCAAAAATGTATTAAATTACCAGAGCTCTAATAGTGGATTACTCTTAGAACCAAAACATCCTCATTTCAGTGTGAGGTTGACTAAAGCAGACAAACTATGTGGAAAAGCCAAATGTGTTTTTGAAAGAGAAAGATGTGTTTTGGCATACGGGACACTAACTTCCCAATGCAGGAGAATTTACTTTTATGTCAAAAAGAACTTCTGCTTTCAACGCCAACACATTTCCGAGGTGACATGATGATGAATATGTGTTAGCAGAGACAGAAAACAGGAAAGGCCTCTCTGTAGGAGGAAGCAACCATTGGACACACGGCTGCTGATTCAGGTAGGCAGTCATCAAACAATGAGCGTGTGATCCTTCTAAATGTCTCATCAGTGAGTTACGCCTGACAAGAGCTGTGGGAGGACATGGCATCTGAGAGGATGGCTGAAGAGAAGGTGGAGTACCTAACCTGTTCCTGCTGACTGAAAGCTTTGCCCTTTTCGTGTTCCTTCACATACCGCAGCGAGCGTGTTCTTCAAATTGACAACTTGAGGCGAGGTGGGAAGAAACGTTTCATGATCCAGACATTGTCTTAGTCTCTCCCTTTCAGATGTTAGTGAACTCATTATGGACTTCATGGAGGCGTGGACTGAAGCAACAAAAGAACAAGAGAAAAACAATGTTTGCAAACCAGTTTGATTTCATTTTAGAGCAGTAAAACACAAAAAAAACAGTGTCAAAATACACTGAGTACATATATTCTTTTAAGGCTTATACCAGAAAAATCCATTTTTGGAGCTTTTGAGTGTATCATAAGGCTCATTCTTCATGAAAAGAAGCCCCAAAGCGGTATTTGATCCGTTCACGCATTTTTGGGTATTCCTCTAAAAACCTGCAGTCTGAGCACCAGCCCCACCCAATCCACAAAACGAGCGGGTTCTCACGAGATGAAGTAGACCGGTGAGAACAGTCCCTTCCAGCAAGAGTCTGCGCTGCCAGCACCACCCCCAAGCTAACACACACACCCACTTTCTTTGTGGAGCTAACAGTGTTTAGCAAAAACTCTTTTATATATGCACAATATGCACATCCATCTTTGCAAAAGTTTGGATGTTGTTTGTTTTCGTGGGCGAGACGCAGATACGCTGCCGAGGCCTGCTCTAGGTTGATGTCATGAAATGGGCGGCACCCACAAGGAGTGAAAGCCGGTGCCTCAGAGGTGCCTACTTCCAGGTAGGAAAAAGTGCTGCGAAAATAACTCATATCTCATTAAAAAAATCGCTCTTTTGTGTGCCAATTTTATCGTATTCATGAATATTACATTTCCCCCACGCTCTTCATCATAGCTGCCCAATTAAAATAATAAAGTACAGTCAAGTGTGTTATATGTACATCAATTTACTAGGATATTTTAACAGTTATAAGTTAGTCCGAATTTAAACGACTTGTTTGAGATTATTTATTTATAAAATATAAACATAAAATTGTAATAATTTTTTGTAAGTTATCACTTTTGTTTCTAAAACTTGAACTATCCATCTCTCCATCTGTTCTATATTATTAGGACTGGGGTCACGGGTCAACTCAAATTAGACTTTTACTTTAACTTCTTTGTCAGAAAGTGTTAATCAAACTATGGCACACCTAAAATCCTCCTAAAAAAGTCCCTCGTATCTCCTTTCCCTATTTAGATGTTCCATGTCCCTATTGGCAAACGTTGAAGGTCAAAGAAGAAGGAACAAGATGTTTAAAAGGAAAAAAAAAAAGGAAGTCTTTGGCCCAGCTTTACTAGACTTACTCTAGAATGAATGACTCGACAGCAGGTAGACTACAAAAACTACCAATGTGCCAAGATAGACTCAGAAAAGTGCACCAACAGCTGCATCATGCAAAGCATATAAACTTCTGGGCTACAAAGAAGTAAAAAAACAACAAAATCTAAATTATAAAGTAGCATTAATGCATTTTAACAATTAAAATATAACAACTGCCAAATTCTGGTGGGTTAAAAAATCCTACATTTGTAGCATGAAGGCAATCTAGAAGATGCTTCTTTGATGGTTATCGTAAACCACAAATCGATCATCTTCATGCTTTTAGCGTTGAGACTGCAAAGAATTGTGGTAATTGATTATCATATCTATTTTCAAAAGGATATTTTAGTCCTCTATTCTGCCAAAGGAAATAGTAAAAAAAAAGGGACCAGACCGCTTGCGAGAATTCAAGGGAGACATTTGCGTACTTCCAGGGTATTTTATTAAATAAAGATCCTTTCTTAAAAAAAAAAAAAAAAAAGAAAGAGTAATCAGGCAGACTCAGTGTTTTTATTGAGCTAAAAAAACTGTCTGTAGATCTACAGGAATTTGGGTCGTCCGACGGTCTCTTGCAATGTGTCTAATGAACTAAGGTTTCAAAAGAGACACTGACGCAGAGTCTACATTCTAATAATCTCCTTGATGCTTCACACAAAGCCTTTCTCTTAAAAGCTCACAAGGAAGACTTAAAAAAAACTCTCTTTGTTCAGATAAGCTAAAAATAAAGTTGATCAAACCCAAGAAACTGTGCAGCTTTCACAAAGTAAAAGAGGGGAACACATCTAAAAGAGATTTGACACAGGTGTTGGAAGGAGTTACAGCTCAAGTACCTTTGACAGCAGAAAGCCAAAGATTGCATTAATTGAAAGTCTTGGACATTCCCTTTAAAGCTGTTGAGTAAAGTGGTATTTATGGCAACAATTTTCACTCACAGTTGGCAGCAACGCTGTAAAAGTCTTCCTGCAGCTTTGCAACGTCAAAGGGAGAATCCAGGGGTTCTGGGTCAGCTTTTCCATTGAGGAGTGCAGCTGTGGACAGGTTGGGGTTAGAGGCGTGGAGACGGGTGGAGCCAGAAGAAATGTTCCCAGGTACCTGCAATGAGATCAGAAGCTGAAATTCATGGCACAAAGGAATGATTGGGATCATGTTGCATTGCCACGTTGTCCACCTGCAGTGTTGTTTTGACATCTTTACTGTAGGTTTTAGCGCGCCATTTTCTCTGAAGTCTCTTTTCTTTCTTGGGGCTGTTAAATGTGGAGTTCTTTGAAACACAAAAATCCAGATGGTCAGAATGGAGAGGTAACTGCTGCAAATCACAAAGTTCTGTTGGTTTCATATCACTTAGTGGATAAAGGAATAAAATAAAACCCAAAAACTTTTTATGGACAAAATTCAGAGAAATGCAAAAATCAAATGACACATTGCTGACCTGTAGTGCCTGGATTGACGGAGCAGAGTATGTGCGGTGAAGGACCTCCATGTTCTTAAGCATGTGGTTCAGCTCCAGCAGGTAGGACTCACACACTGATAGGTCTGTAGGGCAGAGGAAAATAATGTTAGCCCCCGCAAAACATTTAAACTTCAACAAGTTTGGCCATTAAAGCCAGATTATACAAGCTTTCTCTGCACAGGTAGCAAAGAGCGCACACTGATGGTGTCAGTATGTCCCTGAGTGAACCAAACACCAAGCTTATGCTGGCTTCAGTTAAATTTAATCTTTTAAACTCAAATTAGTTCTGCTAAAAGGTCTGAAGTTATGGACGAGTGTCTGTTCATGTTTATTTAATGAGTACAGAGGAGGAAGAACCATTGAAGAGTTGTCGTAGCACTTGGACATTGTGAGTACTAGAAGTTGACATTTAGTTTTATCAGCTGCTTTGGAGAAAAACCTTCATAAGGACAAGGCCAGTATAAATGGGCTTTTTACCATTTTCTCCTAAATGTTTTTTGCACATTGTTGCGTAGCTGCTGTGCTAGAAGGGAAATATATGTTCATATACAGGGAGTGCAGAATTATTAGGCAAATGAGTATTTTGACCACATAATCTTCTTCATGCATGTTGTCTAACTCCAAGCTGTATATGCTCGAAAGCTTACTACCAATTAAGCATATTAGGTGATGTGCATCTCAGTAATGAGAAGGGGTGGGGTTTAATGACATCAACACCCTATATCAGGTGTGCATAATTATTAGGCAACTTCCTTTCCTTTGGCAAAATGGGTCAAAAGAAGGACTTGACAGGCTCTGAAAAGTCAAAAATAGGGAGATATTTTGCAGAGGGATGCAGCACTCTTAAAATTGCCAAGCTTCTGAAGTGTGATCATCCAACAATCAAGCGTTTCATTCAAAATAGTCAACAGGGTCGCAAGAAGCGTGTGGAAAAACCAAGGCGCAAAATAACTGCCCCTGAACTGAGAAAAGTCAAGCGTACAGCTGCCAAGATGCCACTTGCCACCAGTTTTGCCATATTTCAGTGCAACATCACTGGAGTGCCCAAAAGCACAGGGTGTGCAATACTCAGAGACATGGCCAAGGTAAGAAAGGCTGAAAAACGACCACCACTGAACAAGACACACAAGCTGAAATGTCAGGACTGGCCAAAGAAATATCTCCAGACTGATTTTTCTAAGGTTTTATGGACTGATGAAATGAGAGTGAGTCTTGATGGGCCAGATGGATGGGCCCGTGTCTGGATCAGTAAAGGGCAGAGAGCTCCAGTCCGACTCAGATGCCAGCAAGGTGGAGGTGGAGTACTGGTTTGGGCTGGTATCTTCAAAGATGAGCTTGTGGGGCCTTTTCGGGTTGAGGATGGAGTCAAGCTCAACTCCCAGTCCTACTGCCAGTTTCTGGAAGACACCTCCTTCAAGGAGTGGTACAGGAAGAAGTCTGCATCCTTCCAGAAAAACACGATTTTCATGCAGGACAATGCTCCATCACACGCGTCCAAGTACTCCACAGCGTGGCTGGCAAGAAAGGGTCTAAAAGAAGAAAAACTAATGACTTGGCCTCCTTGTTCACCTGATCTGAACCCCACAGAGAACCTGTGGTCCATCATGAAATGTGAGATTTACAAGGAGGGAAAACAGTCCACCTCTCTGAACAGTGTCTGGGAGGCTGTGGTTGCTGCTGCACGCAATGTTGATGGTGAACAGATCAAAACACTGACGGAATCCATGGATGGCAGGCTTTTGAGTGTCCTTGCAAAGAAAGGTGGCAACATTGGTCACTGATTTGTTTTTGTTTTGTTTGAATGTCAGAAATGTATATTTTATTCTGAATGTTGAGATGTTATATTGGTTTCACTGGTGAAAATAAATTGAAATGGGTATATATATATATTTTTTTGTTAAGCTGCATAATAATTATGCACAGTAATAGTCACCTGCACACACAGATATCCTGCTAAAATAGCTAAAACTAAAAACTACTTCCAACAATATTCTGCTTTGATATTATTGAGTTTTTGATTCATTGAGAACATGGTTGTTGTTCAATAATCAAATTAATCTTCAAAAATACAACTTGCCTAATAATTCTGCACTCCCTGTATTGTCCTTTGACATTTTTAAGGTCATTATTAAGCTTGGTAATAAATGTTGAGATAGTTTATCATCATTATGCTAACTCACATAAGCTGGTATATTTCTTATCTTTCCACTTATTCTATGCATCCAGACTCAAAAAGTGGATTTGGATTTCTAGTTGGGCAGACCACATTTACCTCAAATCATATAAATTAATTTACCTGCTTTTTTACGAGTCAGCTGCAAAGTCCTGCATTCAAGTATGGAAAACCAACATGCAAAACCTCACACACTTCCAGCTATCAATACTCTTTTATATTTCATGTTAATTGATTGTGAGGTTACAGCATCAATCCTTTTGATTACTTTAAGTTTATACATTGTTTTTTTTATTTATTAGATGTGTGTGTGTTTGTGCAAAATGTGTTATTATCCTTTGATAAACCGAAGCCAGACCTTTCTGCTTTTAACTTGTATACAACCGGATTCTAATGCTCATGCCAGTATCTGTCTGCCAGAATGTGTCTGACGCAGCAAATCAAACCATTTTTTACACAGCAAGCCTAAAAAACAGAAACATTTTGTTCAATGTGGGGCTTTAATAGCTGAACAGAGGTGCAGATAAATTTGCATAGCTTGTCTGTTAAAAAAAACTCTAATCCCTTACAAACACGGCCAAATTCACCATCATTATAATACTATATTTATCATTTTCCTTTTATGCAATAAAAATTGAATAATTTATCATTCTTTAGTGATGCAGTGCAATGGAAATATACTTTCTATGCTTCATATTTTCCAAAACTTTTTCTGTCAATCAAACACTTTGAACGTTCTATACAAAACCACATGCTTTTACTGAGGCATCTGATTGGTCAGTTTATTTTAAATTACTTGCGCTACAGCAAAAATATCATGAAAGGTGTTTATAGAAGTCTGTGAGATTTTGGCTTTTTGGGACCAGCGGGTACTTTGGAATGCAAGGAGGAGGGGTCACTCAGTAAAATCCTCTTTTTTTCCTTCTCTTATGCAGTTAATGGTTAGAACAGACTTGAGGGCGTTCCTGTCTCACCTTTGGAACATTTGTCCATTTCCTCAGAGGACTGGAGCCAGGCAACGACTTTGGCCTGGCTGTTGGAGCCCAGAGGGAAGGCTCCTGCGGATGCACTGTGGACTGCCTTCGTGCAGACATGCGCTGCAGAATTAAACACTCTCAAAGGTAAATCCCACAACAATTCGTTTTTTTACATACATTCCCATCAAGGGATTTGAGTTTATAATACATAGCAGAACACAGAATTGATTTCTTTTATTTTGCATCACTGTGCGTGATTGAGGTCGAGCGTACCCTTCTGATTAAAGCAGCATCAGCCACGGTTGGGGAGTTAGGGGAGGGGTAGTGCGGGAAACAGAAGGACTTCTCGTTAGGAATCGTGGAAACATTTTGCCGATAAAGTCGATGGTGACGCAGCTTGGAGACCCACTCATCGAACATCTCCTCTGTTTTAACCTTTAGAGAAGATCCCACATGTTAGAAGGAGGAGGTGGGATAAACAAGAACAACACATAGGACGTCTGAACAGCATGTCCCACATTAAATTGTCGTATGTCTTTCAGTCAGATGAAAAAAAACCTGTAACGATCACTCTTTTTAATTTTTCACTTCCTCTGAGCTTGTGGGAATGCTGTTGATTGGTTAGCTGTGTGGTTTACCTTCAGATGATAGATGTTTTCCTCGGCGTCCAGATCGATACACTTGGCTTTCTTCTTGATGGCCATGACAGAGAAACCAACGTCGATACAACCGTGCAGCTTTCCTTTCTCGATCTGCATGTTGGAAAGGTACATAAACTCAACATAATACAAATTCTCCAAAATCCAATTTAAACACGACAGAACAATCCTGTTATGGGTCAAGTTGACCAGGGCAAAGTGACCTTCTGCACGCCTGAAGCAAAGCAAACATTAGCTTCTCAGTAATGAAGAAAATTAAGACTTTTATAGAAACTCACTTTCAGCAGTATTTGGAAGATGATTATAAAAGCTTTGGTGCTTTTTGTACTCACATCAGCTCTGCATTTGCCATACTTGAGGGTACCCTTGTCAAGGAAGAAGTATCTCTGCGAAGAGGGAGAAGGACGGCGAGTAAATGAAAAACCTGCCATAATCCTGACAGCCAGCCTGATGTATGTTGAGCCTGTGATCCTGACTGTGGCAACATCTTGATAGTTTATAATTAACTATCAAGCTAAATAGAGGTTTGTCTTCCCAGACTCTCATCTTCTTTGCATTTATTAGTTTAACTTTTACTCTGATGCAATACTCTCCCTCCACTCCATTTCTAAATGTAATTCTTGAGGCTCTTAGTGTACACGCAGAGAATCAGGCAGTTGAAAGCAGACACCTCTGACTGGAAGTCAATACTAAATGCGTACAGCTCCAGTAACAAAGACGCCATCAGCTAATGCATCTGAGTGGAACACCTAGAAGTCTCAGCATTATCATCCCAGGAAAGCTTTCAGAGCATCTGGAAACAGGCACTGACACAGGGTCACGTGTGACTCCTGTGCAGCTGAAATCACCTACTCACTCCGCTTATTCAATTACCCAAACGCTTCATGTCAGCAGGTTTATAAACAGAACCTGAAAAGTGTCGAGGTGAATTGAGGCTGTCACAGGTTAATTAAAAAATGTTATGACGTCTCAAGGAAGCAATTTATTATACCTTGTGCCAGCCTTTCATAGGCCACTTTCTCTTCTTCAGCATGTAGCCTTCTTGTTTCTGGGGCTCCATGGCGTTGCTTAAGCTTCCACTCAGGCCCTCCACCATTTCCCAGCTGTCCTGCAGATACGTAAGACTTATGAGTCCTCAGATAAACACTCATTGACAGCAGAGTGAGAACAATTCAGGGATTTCATTAAAATCAAAACCCATTGCAAAAACACCAAATCTCACCAAGTATTATTGTTTAGATTCTAGTTTAAACATTTTACAACATCTATTTTAAGACAAAACGTACTTACTAGTAACTTTTCAGTGAAATGTTACTGTTACTTGTTTTAAGACAATAGATTTTTAGTGTCTTGTTGAGTCATTTGATCTTAAAAACGTTCTATTTTGAGCGATATCTGTAACAAAACCATTTATTTTAACTTAAATTTGTGAATGGTGGGTGGTCTTATTCAAAAAACAGACTTGTTTGATTCAAGGAAACTGGAAGCTTTGTTAGGCCAAGACAGTACAAATGCATTAACAACAGCAGTGCTGAAAGTTGAAAGTAATCATACAAACCATTTTAAGAGAAATGCATCCTAAATGCGTATCTTTAATCTTTAAGATTATGATCTCGAAAATATGTAGACCCTTATGGCTCCTGAAATAGAACATATTTGGGGCAAAGTGCATAAATATACCTATTTTAAAGATCTAAAGCTTTTCTTGACCCAAAACACTTATTTTTCAATTCTATAGCAAAATCCCTAAATATTAGTGCTTTTGTTGCTACTTTCAATACTTAATTTTAACTTAAAAGGGCAGGATATCACAACCAATTGTAAGAAATTTGACATGGACAAATTCTACTAGTTCCATAAGCAGATTTTTTCACTTACTTTTTACAAGAGAAAATATCTTCTATTCCATATTTTTTAACTTGTTTTGAGAAGGACATTTTTTCTATTTAATTTCCACAAAAGAGGAATTTTAAAAGGGCTAAGAGTAAAGGCACAAAAAAATACCTAAAACATGCAGTAAACATACATAATACATACAGTCCTATGGACTAAAGTGCGGTATAAACCAAGTTCCCAGTAAATACTGACCTGGAGCAATAAATAATTTAGGTTTGAGTAAACAAGTTCATCTCTGCTAAAAGTTCTGGTCAAAGGGAAGCTAAGAGATTAGAGGGTTTTAACTGCAGCTCGAAGTACGTCTAGTTCAGGGATTTACACATTCACCTCATAGTCTGCTTTACAGAGTCAACTATTATTTTCAAATTGGGATTAAGAATATCTGGTGCAAATCTTTCAAAAGATTTATAAAGATTATGAGTTTTCATCAGGAGCTAATCCAAGCAGGTGTTTGTTGTGCATTAGTGAGATTTTCAGGAAAGCTCTGCAAACACTTGATGTGAACACATATGGTGGTAAATGTCTTTCATTTTCCACTTAAACTTCATAAATCACCTCAATGTTAAAGAAACTAATCTCTATTTTACAGCACAATAATCTCTCGATTCTTCGTACCCAATCCGTCAAATATGATCCGGCTCCTGTTTATGTAAACAAAAGAGTGATACAGCCGTGCTTCATCTCAATTGTCCTCTCTGGTTTGCATCCACCTGTCCTGAAAGACTTTGGGTCTGGCAGAGCTTTAAGGTGCTTCACAGTTTGCTGTCTCAGCATATTTAACAGCAACTAACTCCAACATTCTGCACAGTTAAGGTCATCTAAAAAAAGCAGACAAGGACAAGGCTTATGGTTGATTCTGTTAATTCCAGTGCTCCTCATGGCTTTCTCTTCTGGCACAAAGTTGACAGTTCTTATTAAAAACTATCAGGATGAGATCAAGATGGGTTTTTGAGAGGAAGCAGGGAAATGTTGCCAAAAGTTAGTTGGAAATTAGAACAAATGTCTACATAAAGAAAGCTCTGGACCTGCACAGTATCCTACTCCTCCTGCTGAATGATGCCTCATGTCAAAATCATTGGCTCAGGGGGATAAATGTTATCCTTAAAATAAGCAGGCTCAGTAATTTAAGTCTGGCATTTACCAAATGAAAAATTAAAAGAAAAAATCTTTGCTTTGGATTACAGCAAATGTACTTTCTCCTTTCAAAGCCCAGTAGACTGTACCTTATTCTGTCTTATACCCAAAATACAGATCTTAGAATTTTAGGGTTCAATCCATTTTCTTTCTTTTAAATATATAAGAAAATATTTATTCTTTAAAAAAGTGTAAGGCTTTTAAAATACTGAATAGTTGTTATTTTTTAAAAACCTTTGTTTCAAAACCATTTTATTCGGGTAAGAAAAACGCTTTGCATATAACTAGTGATTTAAATAAATTAAGACATATTTGGTTTTACTGAATCAAAATTTGTAAAAAGCCACTACATGTGCCTTCAAAATAGCAGTACAGGGATACACCTGGAAACAACACAATGTATCAAGACATGTTGATTGACAGGCCAAGCCCCATGTGCGTAAAGAAGGGCCGGCAACAACCAAATGCTTCAGAATTAAGTGTATTTAAGAGAATTGCCCTCTTTAGAGTGCCTTTAGGTTAATTTTGTTACTATTTTGACAAATTGATTAAATAAACCCATTACCTCTGATCTCTGAGGTTTAAAACTTGTACGAAGTAATAGTAGCTTAACATTAAAATAAAAACCAGTAGATTTTTTTCCTTAAAAAAAAAAACCCCACATCATTACTTTAAACAGAGATTGGAAGCAGTAGTGCAGCTGTTCCTGCCAATAGGTTTGGCATGATGGCAATTAAACATATCATCCTTATATGCTATCATGTAAACCAAAGGTTTCTATTCTGCGCCAGTGCACTGAGAGTGAGTCATTTTTTATATTAACCGGGAATGATTACTTTGCTGGAGCTGCACTCAGAAGTAACCATGGTGATGAAGATGGAGTGTGGCAAAGCAACTATGCTGCAATAGACTTTAGAATGTAGAAAAATCTAGACAGCAAAAAAAAAAAAATCCAAAGAAATGGAAACCACAAAAAATAAATAAAGGTTTGACAATAAGATAGCAGAGTAGGAATTACAATTACAACATCTGACTCCCTAACAATAGTTATGAGCACCTCAACAAAGAAATCTCTGGGATTCCTCTGCAAGTTTTGAAAAATGTATAGTAACCACATAGCTGAGCTTCAGATATGCATAGAAACCAGATGTTAGATGAACATTCACATGAAGAACAGTGAGGCTGTCCATGCAAATTTAAAAAGGATTTTGAAAAAGAGAAGTCCCTCCCCAACTCTGCTCTGAGCTTGGCTCTCGTCAAAGTGGACTTACATTAGCTCTTGTCTAATACTTAAACACAACAGCTTGACATCATATTCTGGTATCCTGCTTACATTAGTGGAGAATTGTTTTACTTAAGGTGTTGGAGGAAAAACGTTATTTCAGCCATCCAACTTTTGCTTTTCTAAAAGAAATGATTAAAGAACGAGTATGAGCATGAGATGTTTCAGTCATTCTAAATTCTTTAATATCTAAAAGGAAAAGCAAACCCTAACACAATAAAAGCCAAGTATCTGTAGTAAGTACAAAAATGTTTTAGAGGAAACAAACCAGCAAACTAGGAAAGGTTGGTTTACACAAATATAAATGTTTGAGAAAATGGTTGCTAAAACCAGTTTAAAGTTATATATCAAATGTGTCGCCGCTTGATTCGGATTGCGAGAACAGTGTCGTAGTTTGAAAATGAAAGCTGAGACCAATCTTTTTGTCCTAAATCCACGAAAATATTCTGAGAGCTACCTGTCTGCTGTCATGCTTAGAGGAGGAGCTGCTGTTGCTGGATGACATGGAGGAAATCTTCTGTGGTAAGGCTGTGCTGCTTTCCTCTGGGTTCATCTTGGTGTGAACAGGCCAGATGGGACTAGAGCTGCAGAACCAGGCACATTTCTCCACTCGAAAAGGAAAAGCTGAAGAGAGAGAGCATGGCAGGAAAGACGCTTTGAATTGGCAAGTCCTCTAAAAGCCTTTTAGTGCTTACTGAAAAATACATTAAGTTATTTAGAATGATTAGTTTTTCTGCACTCGTGTAGCAGAAAATAAGCTATGCTCTCATCGTTTGACAGCAAATTGACAGACAGGACTGGAGGACAAACTACACAGACCAAATATTTAAATAATTCATAACTAAGCTGTTAAGAAAGATGGATTGTCCACATTTAGAAGTTTTAGAAATCTAAACAACTGCCTGAGATGCAAGCAAACAGCTGCATAGAAAGATAGACTTTATCTTTAAGGGTTAATACTTGTACTTTTTTAAATCTACGGTAATAACATTTTAAGTAGTGATTGCAGTATTAAGTCAAAAAAATATTTATAGACAGCAGATATTACTAAAGTAAGTGATAAAGTCAATGTAAAATGTAAACATTTATGTGTATTTTTAATGCCTAATATTCAGAACAATCATTTGATCTATTAAAAATACACTGTAAGCAGCATAGTAAAAAGTGAGCGAGATAAAACAAATTCAAGAAAATAAAGATTAGATTTTTTTTCTTACCAGAGAGTGTAAAAACATTACTGCAGTTTAGAAATGTTAAATCAAACTAAGAGGATTTTTTGGGCTTTTTCATCACGGTATGCAAGTGTTTATGCTGTAACTCACAGGAATGCGCAGCTGTAAGACTGGTTTTTAGTTCGGCCTTACTAAGGATTTGCTCACTTTGTCGACACTCATCTATTTATTTTAATCATTTATTTTCATAGACAATCTCATGTTTTTGATCAATTTCCTGTTAGTAAATGTTTTCTTTTTTAAATAAAAAGAATGTAAGATGAAAGACAATACATGAGTACATGAGAGGCTAATCTTTCAGTGGCACCCTCACCATCTTCCCAATATCAATACTGTTGAATTAAGTAGTAGTAGTACGAATGCACTGCTTTTTAAAGTTCAGCTCAGCATTCCTTGAACATTTGTGGTATATTTACTGGAAGTAAGCTATTTCTGGCTTTAAACATAATGAGTGCTGTTTTAAATTGAACTAGTTCCCATCATTTCAATAAACCCGACTTGAAAAACAATGCATTCGTATATGTCCCATGATCCACACCTGCCAAATTACTATTTCTATCTTCAAGTATGTTGTGTTTACTTTTCTAAAGGTTTCTGTACTACTATAATAGGAAAATATATATATTTAGACTCACAGCAGCAGGTTTCTCAACTCCATAAAGCACTTTGTTGACATAAAGTTGGTAAGATCATAGTTTCATAGGACTCAAAAGTTTTCATGATGCTAATGAGCTCTCCAAATCCAGTGTGTGGCTTCTAAACTAATAAATAACTTTGCTAATGTTTTTTGTTTCCAGTCAAACAGGTTAGTGACTAGACAAAACCCTTTAGAAAGTTGTTTTTTGTTGATAGATCTGGTTGTACAACATGCTTTAAATGAGCTCTCAATTCATTTGGTTGGGTCTTGAAATGCCGGCTTAAGGCAATCCCTTCTCTCTCCTCCTTGTAAGTGTAGGCTGCATCTGCAGAGAACAAAAGCCACATTGCTAGAGAAAGAACTCTTTCTGCAAGAAACTTTCTTCTTTGTTGACAGTGGGAGTTCGGTCTATTGCCTTGGTGCACAGAAAGCAATTAGGAGACTTAGCCTCAAAAATGATGTTTGATAAATATAAATCTTGCCGCCTCATTTGCATTTAAAGTCTTCCTCTTAGAGATGAGGAACTGACTATACTAGTTTCAAAGAATTTCTTTCTGCTTCTGTAAATCCAGTCATGCAACATGCTTTTTAGAAGAATCTATTTCATGAAGTATTTTATGTCTAAAGAAACCTGTTTGTACAAAACTGCTTTCAATTTGTTATCAGCTTTTCTTTCAGGTGTGCATAGGGTACTTTTTTTTAAGAGGCATGCCTCATTTTTCAGAAGAAATCATGTCAAAAGTTGTTTGTGGAGTAAAATTCTAACACCACAGTGCTCTGATAATGTGCAAGTGTTCAAAGTTTGTACGGCTAAAATGATTTGGTTTTCAATAAACAATTTAGAGTAACCAGTTAACCTATAAAGCATGTTTTTGGACTGTGGGAGGAAGCTGGAGTGCCTGGAGAAAACCCACGCATGCACAGGGAGAACATGCAAACTCCACACAAAAAGGTCCTAGATGGGATTTGAACCGGGGCTTTCTCGCTGCGCGGTCCTATTCTTGATTCACTTCATTGAAAACAAAATTTGTTGAGGTTGCACATAAGCTCTAGGATGAACTTGCTCTCCACTAACTGATTTGGATGGTGTCTATTAAAAAACCGATACAGTTTTCAAGCAGCATCTCCACAACCAGAGGCTTTGCTGGTACCCAGGTTGCTCCATCATCCAACTTATAGCAGAAGACTGGAACACTCTTTGGAAAAGGGCTGATAAATGACTGCTAAGCTGCCAGCATTTGCATTATTACCTCTGTTATCT
This sequence comes from Oryzias curvinotus, assembly GCA_023969325.1. Classification (NCBI taxonomy): domain Eukaryota; kingdom Metazoa; phylum Chordata; class Actinopteri; order Beloniformes; family Adrianichthyidae; genus Oryzias; species Oryzias curvinotus. Next base: position 8,550,058 of record CM043721.1, read on the forward strand.
GGAGGATTCAGGGTGGCAAATGCAGACAAGCCAAAACCATCTTGAAAGCACTTCTAACAAATTTCTAACATCATTTGCCACCAAAACCCCGAGGTACTGCAGAGAGAACAATTGTCCTGCTTTACTCGCCATACTAGTTTTTTCACACCCTCACCCTGACCCGCCATGTTTTAGTATTGTTTCGTTGGTTTCATATGAAGTTGGTGTCAGATTTGGATCGTTACTTAAACTCAGCTTGATGGTGCAAAGACAATGTAATAATTTCCCACCAACATCTGTTTTTTTTTTGTTTAAACTCTAAGGAGTGAATCAAAGGTCCCAGAGGATAAGGAGCCTAAAATTAGGGCCGCACATATGAGAAAAACTCATGATATTAGCGATCAATATTGCGATAACGATGTAACTTGCGATATATGAACAAATAGCAAAATAACCAAAAACGTAATTTCCATTTCACTGCAGTTTAAGTTAAATAAGAGTCAACATACCTTACATTATACTCCAAATGAAACTAGTTTACATGGGAGGCGAGCATCTAACATAAAAGGGGTCCAACTTATTGTTCAACAACATGAAGGGGTCCATACGATTGGTCAAATGCATATATGGATTAATGTTATTCATTAAAAACTTCAAGCTGCCATAAGATTGTTGTAGAACATTTAAAGTAACCATTTATTGCGATTTTTCCAGTCTTTAGCACTATGGCTATTGCACAGCTTGATATCGCGATAACGATAAACTTGTGATTTATTGTGCAGTCCTACCTGAAATTTAAAAAAACCCCACACAAATCCAACATCTTATCATTTCAAGAAAGTTTTTCCCAAAATGAGATCTGAATAGGCTCAGAGAGGAAAACCAGCTGATCCCATCAGTTCCAATTTCAAAGAGCATCTGAACCTTCTCCTTCTTGCCACACTACATTAATTAGCAAACCTTTTTCAACTTTTTTGTGAATTGTAGGTCGGAGACAGCTGTTTTGTCTACTCAAGAACTGGTTAAGCAGTTATTTGCAGATAACATGGGGGTTCAGGATTGATAGTCGTAGTGTCCTTATGCAAGACACCTAACACCACATTGTCTTCAGTTCTAAGCAAACCAGGCGTTTCTAGCAATTGGGAGCTAAGTTCTAGGTCACATTTTACACATTCCATGTTAAGTAGTTTGACTTGAGTTTGACTTTGAGTTTTACGCCCTTCACTTCATATCTAGTTGTGTTGTTATTGCTCCCTGGTTCTCTAAGTGTCTATAGTTTCATTTGCTTCTTTCAAGATTCTTTGTCTTTTCTTCCTTTTGTTTTTCGTCTTTGACGTGTGTCTTATTTTAATTACGGGGCTTGAGGTCTGATCAAGGGCTTCTCTGAGCTTAGTCTATAAAAAAGAGGTAAATACAAGAGTTGAACTGCTTCAATCTTTAAGATGAATTTTGAGCTAATTTCAGAATACATAAAAACTGAAAGGTCCATAAACCACAGAATGACACCAACAAGATAATTTCATTAAAAAATAAATAAAAGAAATGTGTTTCATCTTTATCTTAAAGTCACTGCTGTTTTCAAGAAATGGTTAGAAATAAATACAATAACAAAAACTGCTAAACAAAAAAATAAGTAAAAATCGCTAAAGAAAAACACACGTTGGGACTCATTCTGAGGTAAGGATGCTCACAGTATCTACAACCGGCTCTGTTAGACAAAAGTGTGTTCATCTGAAACCTCCATCATGGAGCAAATCTAATACAAAGGACTCATTTATGCTCCACAGCCCCTGGTTGAATTAGACGGAGGCAGGCACAAATTATCCCCACAAAAAGTTCATAAAAATGGATTCATGTCCAAAAAGAAAAAAAATCAACAGTGGGGTTATTTTGGAGTTTAGTTCTTTCCCTTCACTATAACCTAGACCAGATCAGAAAGCAGTGATGTGCTCAGCACTAAGAGCACAAATCCACCCAATTGTCTGAACATTTTTGTTGTTTCAATTTGATATAAAATATAACAACAAACCAAAGAGACTAGACATTTAAACTGCTTACATTTAAAGCAGAATATTTTGAATTAAAGATTGCATTTCTATAATAAAATGTCTATTTATTGATGAATCCAAAGACAATCTGTTATAATAATGAAAAGCTGATAAAAAAGTATTTACTTGTAATATTACATTTACCGAAAAAATGTATGACAATTTCCTCTTGAAAGTCCTTTTGCACATAAACGTGCACATGTTTTTTGTGAGGAGGGTGCTAACGTCCTCTAAGAAGTTCTGGTAAATAGCTTTTTGGGTGATAATAAAAACTAGCATGACGGTATTTGACAACAGTGAGAAGATTATCCTGGTTTCTTGTTTGGTGCAATCGCACATTCACTGTGTTTAAAGTGGTTTGAAGGATTTTTATCTAAAAGTATTGAGTCACAAAGTAAAAGCATAGAGTTGTACCTTGTTTAGACTGTAAGTGAAACTTTTTTACAACTATTAATGGCTTGAATTTTTTGTCAAGATGGAAAATAGTTATGAGTAGTGCCTATTTGTGCTACTGACATTGTCTAACAACTAAAATGACGTGTTATATGCTCACAGGAGAGGATACATATAAAATGCTAGCTCTTTCTTTTGTTATTTCATTTATCAGGGGCAGCTAGCTTTCAATTTGTGTATTTTTTTTCATTTTCTTAAATGTGTGAGTTACTTGTGTTGGATTTTCATATTGTTATCATATCATAGAAGCCATAAAATGTTTTCAGAAGGTATCTGTATCATTTTAAAAGCCTGAATGTGCTTTGAATAGGATCCTTCATATTCATGGAACAAAGACAAAATCTCGCAGGATGCACTAATCCAATTTATGCAGTGCATACATTTAGTCAGGCATAAAAAGGAAAGTCTTCTTTTCCTCTGGTAATTACCAACAACTGGTTTGTGATGAGGGATTTAAGCAAACATTGGACACATGTAAGAGATTTTTTTTAGTTTTTTTTTTTTTTTTAAACATTCTCTTGATACTCAATAGCATCATGAAGTACTGTGAAATTGTTAAAGTAATTTCAGTTTCTCAAGTTGCATACCTGAGCCTTTTTGCTCAAATGTGAGCAGCTTTGTAAAAAAACAAACGTGTGTTTCACAGACACGGTGCTACTGTATGTAATGCTGTCTTTGAACAACTTTTGAGCTCAGCTGAAACCAGATCATTTAATGTACATTTAAACTATGCTAACTAAATTGAAAAGAAGCTGAAAGCCTCTTTTAAATCTTATCTTCAGCTTGTGTTTCTGGGATTCTCCCGTTTTGCTACAGAAGCTCACAGTCATAGCGAGCTTTCAGGCATCATTAGGATCTGACTCACCAGAAAAAAGAAAAAAAAAACCTCTCCGGATTAAACCCCCACAGTGCAGCTTTCTTCAGAAATAGTCATAACTTGCAAAAATTACAGTACTTAAGCGACTATTAGCTGCTGCTGCATGACAGTAATTCGGGAAAGTTGGGTGGAAATTGGTGTTTTGTTTCTCAGAACCCATGAAAAGAAAAAAGTTGCAGGATAAAACAACAACAAAAAGTTTGCTTTTACTGTATGTTGATGTTAATAAAATTTAAAATGTATTAATGTTCATAAATTTAAATCGTTTCGTAAAACTAAACACAAAACCCTTCAGTTTAATTTAGAAATGGCCAGCTTTATTGTTCCCCAAAAAGGAAATAATATAACATAAATAGTATAAATAAGTGAGCATGGAAATTAGATTTTATACTAGGAAAATACATTTCCCCATTTGTCTTGTTGACTAATCTAATGTAACACAGTTACCTTAATGGAAGAGAGTCAATGTTGATTGAATATCACCCCAGAAGTCAAATGTTGCTCTAAGCCCCACTCAGGTCTTTGTAGAACATTCTGCCTACAGGTGACAAACAAATGACTTCTACTCATGCACACAGCTAATCACCCTAACAGTCAGATCCAGCAACGATTTTCTGACAGCTCATCCATTTCTATTCACGCATGTTACCCAGAAAGGTTGCTCAGCCACAGGCACCACTGGGTTCTGTTAACCTTTAAACTTCATCAGGGCGATCCAACCAATCTATCCAACACCATGTTTGCTTTCCAGCTATCCCTGCCCTTCTTCCTGGATCAAGTGTCAATCAATCAGAACCTAGAATTAGCTGATGCAGAAAAGTAGGGCATGGCTGGCTTTGTATTAAGCAGGGTGGTAGATCTTGAGGACTCATGTATAAGATCATATATTAAAATGTCTCATTTTCTGGTTACCTTTTTACTCACATTCAGTTTTTTATTGGGTTTTGGCCCCAAAAAAACAAAAAAAGAACATATAATCTCCAGCTTGACATTCAACCTCATCTTGCATCTTGTATTCCTGTGAATGTTTTTCCTGAGTAATAGTAACCCATCCATCTTCTAAATCCGTTTTGTTCCTTTTGGGGTCACGTGGCTGCCAGTGCCTATCCTGGCCACTTGTGGCAAGGGCGGTACACTCTGGACAGGTCGCCAGTAAGTCGTAGGGCTCACACCTAGGGACTATTTACTATATTAAATATATTAATATTTAATATATATTTTATATATTAATATATAAGGCAGGTGAGTGAATACTTTTGGGAATATAGTGTATGTATATACATAAGTGGTAAAGCAAAAAAAAAAACTCAGATGAGGAAGAAAGAGACGTTAATGGATGCATCAGAAGGGAGCGGAGCAGGGAGCATGTGGTCCACCAACTGTAGCTTCTATGTCACAACTACACTTTTTTAAAATCTAGGGAGGGGGGGGGATGGTAGTGGGTAGGGTTATGGGGGGTGGCTGTGGGTGCGTCGCGATCTCTGGGTTGCTCGGGTCGCGTGCCGCGGCTGGCTCGCGGACACGGGGCACCGGTCGGGTGGTGGGCGGCTCTCGGGTTCTGGGGCCCTGGCTTCGTCCTTGGCCCTTGTCTCGGCGTATGGCGCCCGGCGGCCCCCATGGCTGCCGCCTGGTACGGCTAAGCGCTCCTGTCCTGTGGCCTGGGGGCCGGACACCGGGTTCGCTTATGCCTCTGGGCGTAGTGGGGGCCCTGTAGGGGGGCCTTCTCTGCGCCTGGCTGGCCGGGTGGGCGGTCCCCGCCTCCCCCCCTCCCGGGCTGCTTGGGTCCGGTGTGGGGGGGGGCGCTGGCCTTGGGGGGCCTCTCCTCCCCTTTCCGGGTCTGGCTGCTCTGGCTGGGTAGGATCTGGTTCCCCACAGCACAAGGTTCACTTCGGCAGCATGCATGTATCTCCACCCCCACGTGCACGTGCACACTGCCACACTGCTCCCTGTCTGCTTCATCCCTCCTTCTAACCTACAGTGTATTGATGGACAGATATTTTCCACTCATCTTCGTGTCAGATTTTTACCCATGATGGAATATTTGTCTTTCAGCAGATCTAGTATAATTGTTACAGCTTAAAAGAATAACTGATCCAAATCAGTGCTTGTATCCCCCCTTTTTTCACCTTTCTTCCCTTTACTCTCTTCCACCCCCCCCCCCCCCCGACACACATTTCCCTCTTCCTCCCCACACACACTAAATATAACAAATAAAGAAATAATTCAACAAAAAGGGGTTAATTCAGATATTTTTTCATCTGATCCTGATTCACAACAGTTTAAATGAAATCCTCAGAAACACAATTTTAAGCTTAATTTTCTTTATATGTATCCTCCATCATGAGAGAAATGCCATAGGTACATGTAAAAAACACAGACTAACCAAATTTAGAAAAAAATTAGTCTCTTCTGAAAAGAGCATGTGTCACACCAGCTGCACAGATGGTATTGTCCACTTCAGATCTGCTTGAGGCTTCACAGTGAAGCACGCCAATGCTGGAAGGAACCTTCTCCAAAAGAACAGGCTCACGGAGCTGAGCTCTCAGTGAGGATGACTCTCCCAGCCACTTTTCTAATCTGCTGTCTCCTTCAGCTTTAATTTCAAAGCACTTCCTGCCGGTCGCAGCAAAGAGAAAAGGTTGAAGAGTTTAGTTTGTGTGGATGAAACGCAGATGGTTTGTTTTGGTTCCACTACGACAAAGCAGCATTTCTAATTAATGCACTGAAGCCGTCAGGAAAACAGAGAGGTGTTTTATCACAGGTTCTCACACCACACTGCATCCTGTTGAAAAACCACTTCCTCAACATGCTACACCACACACCCTGCGACTACCCCCCCCCCCCCCCCCCCCCATCCCTCGGTCTCTATGTGCTGTCAGCTCTGAAGGTAGCAGAGGTCCTCTCCTTTATTACACACACTTTGTGGGGGAGCCTGACAGTTCATAACTCAACAGCAGCTCATTAGGACGCAGAGGAGCAAAGAGGGAAAAAAAAAGGACAACTGCTCTTCAAAGTGTGTCGTTGTCATGTCCAGCCTGGCAATGCAACTGTTGCTCATTAAAGACTGTAATGGTTAACACTGAGCTCTGACAGTATTCAACAGCAGCCTTAAAAAAGTGATTTTTCTTTAAAAAAAAAAAAGTCAAAGGTTCTTTGCAGTCTCTTTTGGGAATACATGGGGGCGAAAAAAATAGGCCACTAGTAGAAAAATGAAAATTCCTAAAAAAAACAAAAAGCACATCTGCACTGCTGCAAGCCATTTCGGTGTACTTGCTGATATATTTAGATGCTCTTCCATCTCCTTTCGTTTTTGGGCAGCAAAGACGAAATGTCTGACAGGAATGAGCACATTTCAGGAGATTTACATCAAGATTTAATTGATGAAGTGTTTCCAGCTCCTGTATGGAGGAGCAGAAATGAAAACAAAATGAAACTGAATCTCTGACGTGTTGTTCGCAGAATGATCACGTGTTTTCTATGGATTTTTCCATGTGATCCTGTCCCACCCATACAGCATATCAAATGGCATTGGAATTATTTGTTAAGGACCTCTTTGCCCCAGTTTGAACTGTGATCTAATATGCTTAAGAGTAACTAAACTGTTTAATCCTCAAATCAAACACTCACCATATGGTTAGCTATCTGCTTTAGCTAAATGATATGTGGTCATCTAAAACCTGCATGTGAATCAAACTAAAAGGTGAAAATATGGCTTTGAAGGCTTCCGTATTCCCTTATTTTTTATGCAACAGTTACAAATAGTAAAATCTGTCAGCGTATAGTAGTGAAAGTGTACTGTGACAATGCCAACATGCTGATGTGCAGATAGTCCTCCATTTACTCTGTTAGTTCACTAACATTAATTGATTGGTTAGAAATCAACACCACGGCTGAATGACACTGTGTTTTTTAATCATCTAGCCTTGTGGGCACAGAACAATTTGAGAATAAAAAATGTCACGATGTGATGTCTGAGTTTGATTAGAAGCCTCAAAGTAAAATATGGTGCATTCTCTTTTGAAGGACACAGCATGTCATTACATAAACCAACTGCAGTGTGCAGGAATGACCTTCTGTCCTTGTTGCAGGGGAGCTGAAGAAGCTTCCTGAACATATTCCTCTGGTCTGTGGACATTTTACGTGAACAGTGTTTTGTTTATTAATGTGATTAGCAGATTGTGAAGCAGCTGTCTTCTAGAAAGGTTTTCAGTAATCAAGAACAGAAAAGAAGCATTAATTATTTCATTTTTTTGTCACAGTTTAGATTTTGCTGCTTAAGTAGCATCTGTTCAGCCGTTACATATTGAGGATTTATTTATTTTTATGCAATGAACCACCATAACTTGAATTTTTCTGACATGTTTTTCATATTAATCTCCTATTACCGGTAATTAGAAGTAAGACAATGAAAAGAACTGTGTTTTTTTTTTAATTTGATATAACATGCACAAGTCAAGACATACACAGACATGTCCATATGCTTTACATGTGCTGTTTTCAAGCAAGAATATCTCAATGTCTGAAGCAAAATGGTACTAGGAAGAACAGCAGCACCTTTGAAAAGAATTACTGCAATGCACAGGCATGCTTTTACTGTACCAGGGCCAGGCAAACAAAAAAACAAAAACAAAATGCAAACAAAAAATGCTGCAGCAAACTTTAGGATAATTATGACTTTCCACACCTAAGTTTTGTTTTTGACTTCTAACAGGAAAAGTATACATCCATTCCATAAATCTCTTTGAAAACTGATTTTGCGTGTGAGAGATGGAAGCAAATAAGCCATATTTATTTATTTATTTAGTGGTTTTATTATTTTCTTTTTAGTGGGTGAGTGCTGTAAATACCATGTTTTCTTTAAATAAAATCGCATTTATCAATCACTTATTTTACATTTCTTAATTTTTTAGTCAATTCCTGATAAAAACAAAGTTTATAAAAAAAGTATTTTAGTAAAGTACTTTAACAAATAAAAAAAGAACAACGAGCAAACAAAAGAAGATGAAAAGAGAAAGGCAATAAGCATAAAAATTTCATAGAATAATTAATGATATTTATAATAATAAATTATTGATATTAATGTGTAAGAAGAATTGTTAAAAATTTTCATCGACATATTAAGCAAAAGAAGAGTTATGGAAAAACATTATATTATGCTTCCTCCCCCCATTTCTTTAAGACAAATTGTGCCAACCCCACCCTCATTAAAATTTCCTGAAAATATCTGGCAATCAGTGAGAGTTATGAAATCAGTGTCTGTGACGCCTGGTGGAAGCAGACGGAGACAGCAGGATGCCTTTTAAATTTCCCACTTCCATCAATCTAGACAACAATTAGAGACAAAGCAGGTGGTGTTGATCTTATTAATTAAATGTAATCACAGTTTAGATGTTACTCCAAAGGCCTTTGCAGCCGTTTGGACGTGACTTGAAAAAATGATCTTTAAATAGTCTCTCTTCTTCATATAAACTCGTTCTGATCAAATGAAGATCAAACATGCCACAACAAGTGTTTTTGCATACTTTTAAGTGTAAACTATGAGAAGAGTGGCATAGATCATCTACTAGGTCATCTTCCATCTCGTCTGTATTTAGAGATGCATGCAGATCATTGAGTCTGAGATATCATTGCGCTGAATAGACTATCTAAGCAATAATCTGAAATGTGATATTACAGGATGAATGCAATACACAGCAGATGTGTTTTATAACAAAAAGCTGCAGATGCTGTCCCTGCAATTTTCGAGATGGCTCCAAAATTGGTGTGACCTCCCAATAGATTCCAGGCAGGGCATGTCAACACCAACAGTGCACGTCATGCAATCCACTGCATTGATGTTTTCACAAATGCAAAAAGTGTTTATTCCTGTCCTGCTGCTGCTACATGCTACAGATTCAGTCCCTCTGTGCTTGATGCTGACACACCTGTGATGGGAAGAGAGAAACCTCAAGGGTGGCAAATAATCCACCAGAGAAAGTAGCTGCGAGTTCAACTCAATCTCACAACTTCAAGTACAAGTGTTCAACAAACAACACTCCTACTTCAGTGTTTTAACAAATACAACTTTAAGGACATACATTGGTTGAATTCAGTCTTTTCATTGCTTGCATACCAATCTAGGCATACACTCCACCCTCCTTAGACTACCTCTGAGACATCACTTCACGGAAATTCTCAGAAACTTGAAATGAGCGTCCAACATGTTTGAACAAACACAAGCAAAACGCCGGCATGCTTCTGCTGTACCGTTGACACATACCCACAAGCTACAAGAGCTCTCCAGGTTTTCTTATTACTACCTCCAACAAACAAATATCTGACTTGTAATGAAAGGGATTTTTTTACTCCTATATCCCTAAAACACCCAAAACACTCATTATACCAGTTGACCGATAACTGTCAAATAAAATACTCTATTAAAGTGATAATGATATTAAAAACCATAACCCTGTTTTTGCATTCAGAGACTGAATTCAGATGCTGATAAAATCTGGATTCCCGTTCCCACTCGTGTACATCTGCTATAGTATGAGGGAGTCAAACAAGATCTTCACTGAGTTTTAGCCCAAAAACCAGAAAAGGCATCACACTTACTGTTAACCCAGTTAAGATAGAAAAACTTGTTTATCCAGTCTCTGACTTCATCTATCTGGAGGAAAAGTAAAGTTACTATGGAGACCAAAATGATCTAGATTTGGATTCCCTTTGGTGTTGTGTTCATAAAAATATTTGTAAATGTAAGAGCTAAGAATAAGAAAGAACTAAACTTACTCTACTTTTAATTTGTTAAATTTTAGAAGTAATCTAAGACCTACATATTTTCCTGCTTTTACAATTGAAGTGCAAACTACACAAATAAAAACGGCAGAATAAGTTTCCCAATTGATTAATAACGTACTTTTATCAGAGTAAAGCTAACAACTTACCTTAAGTTACAAGTTTCAGAGTAGCCGGATGATGATTTGTCTGCTAAAAATGAAATGCCTAAGTGAAAGTGATAAAAAAGAAACAGGTCCTTATCTGCGTGTGACACGCAGATGTATGCAGCATCAATTCTTCTATGCGGCTCATAAGGGAGGGAGGCACCACGTGACCCATTTGAAGGCGCGTCCAATCAGAATGCAGCTTTCTATTTGGTTTTGCTAAAAGAGGCGGGGCTTACGCAACCAGGTAAAACACTGACGGAAAGCACAACAAAACGGAAATATTTATTAGTTTTAAATCTAATATTTAATTAAAAAAATGCAATGACGCCTATTATTTAAAAGTAACGTGATTATAAAACTAATAAACGTAATTTTAATATTTTTAAAGAAATAGACGGAGGGCTGCAGTGTATATTAAATAGGTTAAATCGAACCAAAAAGAAGCCAGCCTCATAAATTACAGAGTGTGACACTATACCGCCACCTGCTGGATATTGTGTTTACTCTCTGTTTCCAGCTGGGGCCATAAAAATGTGTGAAGTTTAAGTGGAAATCACAAGGCTAAAACAAAACTGATGTGTGGGGTTTTATTTAAAAATAATGCAATTATATGTGTAGATTAATTGTTTGCATAGATTAGGTCTGTTGTAGAGAAGCAAAATAAAATGTAAAAGCAGAAACTAGCAACAACAAAACCATTTATTCCATTGCTTTAAAATGGCTTGCGATTCACAATATGTCGTTTTTTGCAATAAAATAAAAACATGACCAAAACTACTTTTTTTTTCTAAAAGATATACTCTTTTCTTTAATTCTTTACTTATCGGTGAAGGATTTAGAGTCTGAAATTTGGAACAGGTGAAGCTTTTCATCCAAACAGGCTAGAAGATTACGTTTAAAACAAGGGTTTGGATTCCTTAAAACAGGCAGTGAACGCAATACTCTGAGGAACACTCTGTACCACTTAGTAACAAAAAAGCATGTTTTTGTTCCCCAGTAAACCTATCGCTTTGATCAACATGAATTGCACACTACTACAAAATCCGACAAGTGTTCTTATGTGTGTTTGATGTTTGTGTACTGAAATGTCTAGCAGCATTGTAGGCCGCTTCTTTCTTTCTGTTCTTATAGATGCGAGAAGAGAGGTTCTCTTTAGTTCCTTGATGATACATACACAGTTAATTAGTGATCTCTTTATATCCTTCAAAAGGCTTTAAAACCTGGTGCACCAATGAAACACAATATGTCATATAATACTCTGTTCAGTCATTTAAACAAAAACTTCAACATGTAAAAGCTATAAAAAAAACTGGGCATCCACCTAAGTTTTCTGTCTAAGTTTAGATATTTACAAACCCAAAGAATAGGATCTTATAGATGAAAATATGTCAGGTCATCAGACCTGTAGAGGTTTCATATTTATGTTAGCAGCTACTTTATAAAAGATTTAAACCCATTTTGGTGCAGCCTTGGAGGTGTTTTAATGTATTTGATGTTTTAAACTAATTTATTTTATTTTTACAGACAAACGAAACACTGCATTGTAAAAGAAAAAAGCTGCAGAACAGCTTCTACAGGCCTTAATGAGCACATTTAGATATAGAAAGTTTATACTAGATCAATATTTGACTGAGTCAACAAATCCAGTTATTTGTATTTGTGGCATGTATTAAGTTGGACTTTTTGGGACGTGCAGACATCTGCGTCTTTATTTGGTCATAGAAAACAAGAAATGAAGTTCAGACTCTTGTCCTTGCATTTGTCAGACAGCATTATTTTGAGGTATAGTTCTGGTCTTGAAAGAAAGTAGAGCTTTTCGCATCTTTCAAAAGCAGAGAATGCATGTCCAGCCAAACCGAGCCATCTTGATGAAGGTCGCCAAGAAGCTACTTTTGTTGAAAGACAGCGTTAAGAACAAGTTTATTGCGAAAAACCTGCTCCAGATATTTCAAACTTTAGCGCTTCTAATACTTGGATTTCAGTCCAGCAGTAGCTGTGACAGCAGTCAACACAGAGGGATGCAAACACCATAACATCTCCGATCTGCTTCAGAACATTTGAGAGAAAAAATACAAATCCTGACTTAGAGTATTATCCATGTATGTAATTGCAGTTGATCCCATAGAAGTTGTGTTTCTTTCCACTGGTCACATTGTCTCTGAGGTTCATGACAGTACGAGTGACAGAGCTGTTGAAATTTCGATGCGCTTCAGACTTGCTGAATGAATTCTGAAGCTCCAGGAGGTTCACAGTTGAACCAGCGCCGGCCACAGGCCTGGGTTTATTCCCTGAGCCAGTTCTTTGCAGGACAGAAGGAAAGCTGCATGGACTGGAAACACTGTGTTGCAGTTCTCTGCGCTCAGTCATCTCCTCCTCCTCTAAAGACCATCCAGATAAAAACTCGACATGAGAGCTTCTGTTTTTGGATAAAACTGGCTGACAGCACCACTCTGTGTCTGTGCTCTGAGCAGCATTGCCCTCTTGGCTTCTCTGTGACTTGGATTCTTGCATGAGATTTTCATCAAACCAGTCTTTGCAGCTTTCTTGGGCAGGGCTTTTGTTTTGAGCTCGGTGTTTGTGTGGGATCTCCGGGAAAAGCTCAGAGTTCTGTTCCTCTGTGCAGCAAGTTCTGCGCTGTACTTGTGTATGATCTATTTGGTTTGGAAACGGCACATCATCATGGATAGATGTGATCTCTTGTGAGCCATGCTGGTTCATTACACCAGTGTTTTGATTTGGAGTTGGAGAAATGTCTCTCGCTCTAGATTTGGTGGGACTGATGTTCGAGATGTTCCCCCCTTTGTGAGCTGGTCTTCTCACAGACCTTGGTTCTGCGTTTGAGGGAGGAGACACGGAAAATGAGCTTTTTACCTGGAAGATTTAAATGAAAAATTATTATGAGGAAATAATTATTTTTCTTTTACTTCTTGCTCTTTCCTTTTGTAACTGACCCCTCCCCCCCACTTACCAATGACTTAGAAGATGGATTGAGTCCATTGATGTTACTTGTATTTTCATTGAAATTGACCATTTTCCCATGATTTGCTGGCAGTATGCCTAAAATAAAATAATTATAGATAAAAAATATTGGCAGAAAATTATTTTAAAAATATAAATGTAAGATATGATTAGTTAGAGTTCATGTTTATTTTTTTCCTTCCGTTTCCTTTACCTGTATAGTCCACTTGATAGGATGTGCGCCAAAGTTTGTTCTGTAAGCTTTGAAGCATGTTCCTTGTGCTCTTTGACAAATACCAGTCATGCTGTTTAGGGCTGGGAAAATTTGGTTTTGTAGAAGTGGAGTAGAAAACTTGACTTTCCCCTTTTTTAAATTTTGTATACTGGAGGAGCATTATAAACCAAAATTTATGTTTCAACTTCTCTTGACCTTAAGAACATTTTTATGCCTTTTTGGTCGTTGCTTACTTACATCCAATTTATTTTCTCTTTTCATCATCTTTTTGGTCTTTACTGGTGCTTCCATGATCTCGTGTCTGTAGGGATTACCTGAAAGCATGAATAGTGTATTGTGTGAAAACACCAGGTGATATCCTTAACCACCCACAAAATGTATCCACGAAAAATGTAAGGCAAAAAAAAGAGACAAATACGTCTGAAATTCAGCTAAAAACACATCAAATGTGTAACAACTGTGACACCTGGTTCAGTCTGAACTAAAAAAAAAACTAAAAAGACTACATCTCAACAAAGACATCCAGAGTAAAATCAAAAGTGAATGAAGCTGTTCCCAGAATTGTAAAACTACACATTGACTCTTAAAAATGACAAAAGTACAACAAGGAAAATACACTTCACATATATAAAAAAGTAAAAACAAGACACAATATTAACAAAAAGGGGGGAAACTGATTAAAAATGTCAAAATAACGAAGAAGAGTGTGTAAAATATCTAACAATAAACACACACATCTTTTGACCCACAAAAACAATGTCCTCATTTCTTTAACTGTCTTACCTTTTGTCTTGCTGAGCAGAATCACATTCTGAACTCTGTTTGGGACACAGGAATCAAGAAAGACTTGAGAAGTTGATCTAAATCGTGAATCTGGGTCGTCAGAGGGGAGGAAAGATGGAAAGACGGCAAACCGAGACATGTGCGATGAATAGGGGTGCTCCTTTAGAGTGACAGATCTCCACATTTTATCTCTGAAAAACAGTCAGTGGGTATAAATTTATACAGAACAAAAACAGAAAAGCACAAGAGCAGAGCAGAGCACAGTTTATGTTTACATATTTACAACAAATAAACTCACGCTACATTGACTTCAGTCGGTTTTGGTATGCTTGTAAAAAAAAGAGACGTAATTAGTTTGTCTTCACCCAATAACATTTTGAGAATTTTAACAGCAACAAAATAAATGAACCTACAGTTGGTCATTGAGGCGATCAGTGCTTTTCTTTCTGCTGGGCCTGTCGTGATGTTGTTGGTGGTCCATTTGGCTGTAAAGGTAAAACAAGTACATAATTCTACCGTCTTTACCTTTTATTTATGTGATAATGAGCGGGAACTCCTTACTCCAAGCAAGAACGAGCTGAAAATCCAGGTTGGGAAGTTGTTAGCTCCACGTAGGCAAACAAAAACAGAACAAGTCACATGAGTCATAGAGTGCCTAAAAAACACAAAGTATACAAAATATGAGAGAAAAACGCTTGTGAAAGAAAAAATCAGAATTTTTCTCTTTTGCTGTCCTGTTTCAGAAGCTCTGATTGTTGAATGTGAGGCTGTTTTTGCCTGAGGACTTCCTCATCTCTGAGCAGTTTGAGACTTAGATTGAAGGAACAACTGAAATGGCCTTGTTAAGACAAGTAACTGGATCGGCATGCCTGACACCATATCCCACCTGCAGCACACTGTGTCAGCAGAATGCTTTTGTAGCTTTAAAGTGAGGAAACAGACTCCTTACTCATCGTTCACCTAAAGAGGATCCCACCAAGTGTAAGCATTTTCATTTTAATCAGCATGAGTGTGTAGGGTTTTTTCAACTGCATTACATTTTGTAATCACTGCTCCGGACTGCCTCATCCTGTCATCATATGTGGATCTGATGATATAACACGTTCACGGCTTACTGCACTCATTCAACCAAGCATGAAGTGAAATGAAAATCTAGCTTGCTCTGACCAGCACACACTGACACTAGATACGAGCCGTGTGTGGCTGGTGCTTGGTTACAGGAGTCCTGTTTCATTGTCCCTACTTCCAAGCAATATATTACATAGACACTGGCTGTGTGCCTATTATGCTGCAAACTTTGTTTGAGGAAAACAGTCACAGGCATAAGTTTTTTTTCTCTCCAACAATCATCCTGTCATCGTAATGAGGAGCAAAGCTTGTGCTCATTTTGTGGAACATCTTCTTCTCATGTTTAGTAGATGCTTTTGCAGATGGGAGCTGTCCATGGTGCTGCCATTTTCACAACTTTTTTCTTCTCATATGTCATTCGACTTGTGGAAGTGGAGATATGAAAAAAAATTGAAACATTAAAAAAACTGTCAGATTAATCTATGGTATTTTATATTCAAATAACTTGACTTTTAATTTAGAATTGTATTTATTTTATTGTTCCTGAAAGATGAGGTTATCAAAGAAAAAATTCTAAACTTGCTTGCAAGTTTACTTACCAAACAACCTAATATAAGTACAAACAGTACAAAATAATTAAAAAAAAAAAAAAAGCAGATTCAAGCAACTTCTTGTATCCAGCAGCAAATTGAATCAAAATCTGGCAACATTACAGATCCGTGAAAACATTTCACAAACAACAACAGCAAATTTATACTATGACATTAATTCTATCTAAGCTAATTGTTGTAATTTCCAGTAAAAATACGGCTATTTTCCTGTCTGTTTTGTGAAAACACATTTTATTTGTGGGGCTAGGTTGACATTAAAACCCTTGACAGCTCAAATCAGGCATCACAAAGGGATTTCAGAGTTCTTCAGAGGCTTAGAAAGCTTTAGCAGCAATGAAACAGGTAGGTTGATATTGGAGGATTTGAAACAGATAAACAAACCTGATGTGCTCCTTTAAATCTTTATAAATGAAAGGACCACACCAGCACATATAATGAATGCAAACTCTTCTCCCTCAACATGACACAGACTGGTTTCCAAGCAGCAAAGCTCGCTGTTTGCTAACCCACAAGACCCATATTTTGTATTTGGCTTTTTAATTGGGATCCTCAAGAGGCTTTGTCCGAAGTATCAGCAAAAACATCTAAGTTCTATCAAGTAGCCTGAGCTAAGTCCAGTAACCAATTACACTGCTCGGCCCCAGCAGGGACGCAGCTCAATGGATTACATTTCTGCTGCTGCATTACAAATGTGCTGCAGCCCGAAGCAAGATCCCTTATAATCAGTTACAGCACAAATGCAGATGGTTTACCTCCACAGCATTTCACACATCAGCAGGGATTCAACTGTCTGTGCTTGCTGAGTGTTCCATCAAGCTCCAGTTAACTCCTGAAACGTTATTCATGCTTCTCAGTGAGAGAAAAAAATGCAACCCATCAGTGTTCAGTGTGCAACTTTGTAGATGAACATATCGGGCCTGGGAGCTCTAAGAAACTTTGGAGTTTAACACACAAGTCCTCACTAAAAAAGCAGATGATTAAAAGCTCAAATGCATAATAAGGTAGGTTTTTTAGATATGTGCATTTAAAAAATAACATAAAATTTCTTTTCTTTTGTCTTCCTGTCGCTCTTGGTCAGGGAATAACCTGCCAGCACGACCCAGTTGGGTGATCCAATTCCCTGGTAGCCAACAAGCATCTTGAAAGCCTTCATGAAGACATCGAACTGTTTTTTTTTTCACGTGCTGAGAGTGAGAGAATGAAAGCCAAACCTGTGAACTCACTCTTGGCTCAAGGCTTTTGAGAATAATTAATTAATTGAATGTTTTACACAAAAAACCCACACAAATTTCAAAGAGAAGCTACACTGTTGTGTACTGGCATGAAAACTGTCTGCACGGGTCACTCCAAGGGCACACGTGTTCTTCTGAATTTTTTTTTTTTTTTTGGTAACATGTTGGGGTAAATCACATTCCTCAAAGATTTTTTTTCTCCTGATACATTTTGGTGAAAACTTTCCCTTTGAGTGTTTTGATATTGCTTCTTTGTCTGTTCAGTCACATTCTGCTTGCAGGGAGGCAAGCGCCCTTGAGTTATTCAGAGCTTTTCATAAAGCAGCAGAGAACCATCAGTATGTGTGTCTATAGCATTTTGTTCAGCTTTTTATTCAATGTGTTTCTGCAGGTGCAATTTTAATTATCTGCTGGATTTAGTAGTGAGGTTCAGGCTCATGAAACATCAACCACATTTTTCCATTGAAAAGGAAGGCAATAAAGACCTGCCCTGTACTTTAGTGTGTGTGTGTGTGTGTGTGCTTAAGTGTGAGAGAGAGACCGTGTTTTTTTCCAGTTTCCAGGATGAGTATAAAAAGCGCCGCATTTTTCCACACTTCTGCATAGTGTTCCACAGAAATCCACGTCTTGCACATGCTCATCTCAGTTGAATTCCACTAAGATTTTCTTTCCAGTATTATTTGATGGAAGAGATGGATAAAAATGGAAGAGGGCTTTACTTCTGCACTGTGATAACATCAACATCGGCTCATCACACTGTCCTCCAGTAACTCATGTTTTGAAGATATCACCATGACAGCGTTTGATTTCTCGGATGTGGAGGCATTCTTGGACTGCCATCCGGATCTGTTTGAGGAATACCTGGTGCGAAGAGCGAAATGCGATCAGGTGAGCAGGTGGTTGAAGGAGCACCAACCGCCCAAAGTGTCCGCGGCGGAGGAGAAGAGAGGCGCCGCTCTGGACCCACTTTGGCCGACCAACACCGACGGACTCCGGCGCAGATCTTCCCACATGGAGCTGCGACGGAACTTTGCGCGCTCCAAAGCCACCACTGCGCACCGCACATACGACGAGCACGTGAGCCTGAGCGAGCACGAGTCCCAGTCGAGCATGAGGCGCCGCGCGCTCTTGCGTAAAGCCAGCTCCCTGCCTCCAACCACCGCGCACATCCTGAGCGCACTGCTGGAATCAAGGGTCAACGTGCCTCAATACGCCTCCAGCGCTATCGACTACAAATACAGACTGAAAGAAACCAACGAAAGGGAGTTTTTTTTGGAGTTGGTAAAAGATATCTCGAACGAATTGGACCTGACCAACCTGAGTTATAAAATCCTGATTAACGTGTGCATCCTGGTGGATGCTGACAGGTGCTCGCTTTTTCTCGTTGAGGGACCCGCTCACAAGAGGACCTTAGTGTCCAAATTCTTTGATGTGCACTCCGGCACAACAGTAAGACCATCATCCAGCACTGTAGACTCTAATGAAGTGCAAGTGCCGTGGGGGAAAGGCATCATTGGATATGTAGCAGAGCATGGAGAGACTGTAAACATCTCTAATGCATATGAGGTAAAATGTTTTTCGTTTTTTTTTATTTTTTTTTTTTAATTTGGGAGATCACATAGAAGGCTGCTGCTGCGCATGATAGATGTTTGCGTTTGGAAAAAGGAAGAAAAAAAAAAAGCTGTTATTCCTTTGGTGCAAAACTCTATTTGACCCTTCAGAACAGAATCCATCGGTCAAATGGAAAAACTCAGTTTTGGGGGAAATTAATGACTTTCCCATAAGTGTCTCTGGGCACAACATCATTATCTCCTGGCCCTGGGCAAGTGGGCTGACTTAGTCAACATATAGATATGGCAGACTATCTCAGCAACAGAAGGCCAATATAGAAATAGGCCAGCAAGAAGCAACCCATCATGCTTTCTTTTCTATAATAAAAACAGTTTTTTGCAGAACTGCCCATGAAAAGATGCTCACAATCTAAAGGACAATGCCCCAGCTGCAATATGTTGCAATGATTGAACATCTAACAAGTGTCTGTTTGTTTTCAGGACCACCGCTTCAGTGATGAGATTGACAAGTTAACAGGCTACAAGACTCAGACCATCCTCTGCATGGCCATCTGCAACAGCGATGGAGAAGTCATTGGCGTTGTTCAAGCAATCAACAAAAACCCCATGGGAATCCCTTTCAATGAAGACGATGAGAAGGTACAAGCCTCTAGCACTGAACCACATAGCCACAACTGCAAAATTGAGCTATTTTGTGTCATTATAGTCAGGTGTGTACCATAAGGGGCTTTTTGAAAGAGGTGGAAATTGGATTCCATTGTGTGCACTATCTGAGGTCACACAGAACCTGAGTTATTCAGCTAAAACTTTTAAATTCTTGCCTCAAAAACAGATACAAAATATAGATCAATATTGGTTTCCTGATCTTCTTGCATAAAATATGTTTTACACAAAGTGCACACGTTAATCTGTGGCTCCATATAAATGCGGTGGACTTCTCCCAGTTAATTAATAACAAAATATTAGACTGTATGCATGCAAAATAAAGTAAAGCAAAAGATATGTTTATTTGCATGTTCATGTTTTTTTTAATTAAAAAGAGAGAAAAGCCATTGACATAAAATGTTGTGTTCACAAATTTTTTTAGTCAGCTATGTTAGGAAATGTTTATCCACAAGGTGGCAGGACAAAATGAGAGAAAATTATTTCTTTGTAAAACTGCTCTTTTTGGTGTTAATGCAGTGCTTAAAACCCTTGTGCTATCTTAGATGACCCCACCCTTACTTTGTTCTCCCTACCATGACAAAGATAGATAAAGGTGGAAAGATTTCATGTAATCCATGGACACCAGTGAAGATCACAAATAATTAATGAAAAAAGGTTCAGAGCACTGTCTAGTGGGTCTAGATGACCCAACTCCCAATGTTAAAGTGCCTAGGATAGCACAAGGGTTAAACAGTCACGTTTCTTGTGATTCACAGAATGTATTTCTTTTAGAACTTCAAAGACACAGAAGCAAACACTAAATGTTAATTAATGCAAAAGTAAACGAAATACAAATTGAATTAGAGCAACAAATACATAAAAAATAAGAAAAAGAATAGAATATTTCAGGGACTTTGATGTTCGACTAAGACTTTTTCTCCATAATAATTCTTTGGAAAAGAGAATGATCTGGTAGAGGTTCAAATTTTGCTTTCCCATAATCATGAAACAATTTTGGAGCCTTTGTTTTTTTTAAATAGTTATTACACAGTTTTATAGCTAAACATTTTTTTCTTGTGGCTTTTGCTCAGGTGTTGCAGATGTATCTACCATTCTGTGGAATATCGATTTCCAATGCCAAGTTGTTTTCAGAGTCTCGCAAGGAGTATGAGAGAAGTAGGGTAAGAACTTGTGTAATTTAAAAAATTGCCTGACTGTTCGACAAGCAGGTTTATAAATTCTGAAAGAATGCATACACAGACAGCAACAATATCTAACACACCAAAAGAATGCTTGGTGCTCCTTTTTCTTGAATCTGAACGACACTATCCAATATATTAAATGAGAGGATCATAAGCACACCTGATAACCACATTTTTTGCTTTTGCTACAGTCTTTGTTAGAGGTGGTGAATGACTTGTTTGAAGAGCAGACCGACTTGGAGAAGATTGTCAGGAAGATCATGCAGAGAGCGCTGACACTTCTGCAGTGTGAGCGCTGCTCTGTACTTCTCCTGGAGGACATCGATTCACCGGTGAGATCTTTTTTTCAGTAGTTTTTTTTCGTCCACATTTTCATCCTCAGTTGTGTTTAATGAAAGCCACCCATATTTTTGTGATCATGTCACAGGTTGTGAAATTCTCTAAGACGTTTGAGCTCATGTCTCCCTTGTGCAACATAGACCGGGATATCAGGTAGAAGAGACTTTTAAGGTTTCTATGCAATCATCACACTAAAATAAAACAAAGACATGAAGAGGGTAACACTAGAACTCAGTGATAAATTCCTGCATGAACAAAACTAGTTACACTCTAAATAAAGCAACTTCCCAATTAATTCCTGTAGCGTCGGCTGACTTGTCTCTATTGTGTCTGTTGCCTAAATCAGCATGGAAAAGTTGTCCTGCTCAGACTGGCTAATCAATAACAGCATTGCTGAGCTGGTGGCCTCCACTGGACTGCCAGTTAACATTAGTGATGTCTGTCAGGACCCACGCTTTGATGCTGAGGTATGGACATTTTTTTTTGCCAGATCTTTAGCAGCTTCATTCATCTTTTCTCCCAAGTCAACAAGTTCAGAATTTTAGGTCTTGGCAAATACACATTTTGCTCAAACAAACCATCTAAAATCAACCTTTATGTTTACAGGCAGATCAAGCTTCAGGGTTTCACATCAGATCTGTCTTATGTGTCCCTATTTGGAATCGAACTCATCAGATAATTGGTACGTTAATTAAAAAACACTGAACAAAAAGGTACGTTTTTATATTCAATTGAAAGATTGTTTCTTTCAGGAGTTGCGCAAATTCTGAATCGGTTGGACAGAAAGACATTTAATGATGCAGATCAGAGGCTATTTGAGGTCAGCTGGTACCATTTTTATTTACAGCCTGACTCCAAACTTGTTTAAATCATTAGAGAGAGTGAAATTTCTTGTCTTCTATGCACAGGCCTTTGTGATATTCTGTGGACTCGGCATCAACAATACAATGATGTACAACCAGGTGAAGAAGACCTGGGCCAAGCAGTCAGTTGCACTGGATGTAAGCATTTTTTGTACCATTTTTGTTTCCTAATGTCCAAGCTTTTTACATATAAAAAACAAACTTGACATTGATCCCATATTTGTATTCGACTTTGTAAAACTGTTTTCTGATAGTCTTGTACAAATCATCTTAAATTATGCATAAGTGCAGAGTTTGGTGTGACTAATTAATGCTAATCCCAAAAGAATTTCCCCCCACAAATGAATGTCTCCGGCTGCGTTGTGTTTCAGGACCTGCTATCTAATGTGTGCAGTCACATTATCCTCAGAAAATATAGTTCTGCTTCTCTACAATAAATATTTCAGTTGCCTTCAATAATTTAATAATTCATGATAAATAGATGTTCTAGTGTGATCAGCTTTCATCAAAGCAATACTCCCATCATCGGCCATGCTATTTTAAAACAAGATGTCATTTAAAACTCACACACAAAAATATCATTATTTCTTGGAATGAGATAATGAGACAAAAATTAACTTTGGGTTTTAAAGGGACAAGATAAGCAAAAACAACAACAACAACAAAAAAGAGAAACTTTGATTTTGTTTAGTATCTCAGAAGTTTCACAGTTCTGTGTGGCTTGTGGTTTTTCAGATGCTGTCTTACCATGCTACCTGCTCCAAAGTAGAAGTTGACCGACTCAAGGTAAACCACACAGCCTGAAGCCACAGAGATCAGCTTAAATAAAACGTTAATGAAAAAAATGAATTGGGAAAAGATGTGTGCTGTGTACACCATCCTTCTCTGGCACTGGCTCGTTGACAGCTTGGTCTTCTTCCCCTCAAGGCTGCTAAGATCCCCCTGAGCAACGAGCTGGGCATTGATGAGTTTCATTTCAATGACTTCTCCTTGGACAATGATGCCATGATCACTGCATCTCTCCGAATGTTTCAGGACCTGGGAGTTGTGCAGAAGTTTAAAATTGACTATGAGGTGAGCGTCTGGAGCCGGTACTGCTTTTGCCTTGTGTGTAAAGCAAGGCTATGAGTCTGTCATCTAACCATTTGCTTGTAGGTTTTATGTCGCTGGCTTCTGACTGTGAGGAAGAACTATCGAACTGTTGCCTATCATAACTGGAGACATGCTTTCAATGTGTCACAGTGCATGTTCACCATGATAAAGGTAAGCTTAAGACGGTAAACATCATATTTATTTGTTTAGTTTATGGTTAAGGTAGGAGTGGTAAAAAAAAATCAATGAGGATGCCATGCAAACGCTCTAAAAGGTACATAGACGTGATGGGTACCCTAAAAGAGGAAGTTAGATAGTTAAACTGACTGAAAAGTTACTTTTTATTTGAACATCCATCCATCCATCCATCCATCCATCCATCCATCCATCCATCCATCCATCCATCCATCCATCCATTTTTACTACCTGCTAAATCCCTTTCGGGTTTATGGGCCTGCTGGAGCCAACCCAGCCACTGTTGGCCGAAGGCATGATACACCCTGAACAGGTTGCCAGTCTGTTGCAGCCAATTGAACTTTGCTTCAAAAAAATGAAAAACAACAAAGCATAACACTCAGTGTTATGTAGTAGATAACAATGTTGATTAAAAAAAACAGCACAGAATGACATTTGTCTTTGATTTCTGCAGACAGCCAACTTCCAGGACGTTCTTGCAGACGCAGAGATCCTGGCTCTGATGGTGGGCTGTTTGTGCCATGACTTGGACCACCGAGGCACCAACAATGCATTTCAAGCCAAGTAAATCACAGGGACTTCAGTAGGAACAACACTGCTTTGTGCCAGTATCACTCACTGCTGTGTTATGTCTGCAGGACTGGCTCTGCGCTCGCTCTGCTCTATGGGACCTCAGCCACCCTGGAGCATCATCACTTCAACCACGCTGTCATGATTTTGCAGAGTGAGGTCAGACTAAAATTATTAGTATTCCCTTTTGTCTGACTTTAAGCACTAAAAATGAAAATAAAAAGACAAATATAATGTCAAAGATGTTTTCAGTGGTTAGTCAACATTCATTTTGCTATGTTTGACTGGGAATTGTTGCTGTTAAATCATCACAGAAAAAGACAGAACTTAATAAAATAATAAAAACATTTTTAGGGAAGGCATGAAAACATATGAGCATTTATCTAAAAAGCCAAAAACCAATAAAACATTTATTTGATAAAGACAAGCAGAAGCAATGTGGGCAAATACTGGGCCAAACCTCTAGAATCTTGATGGATTCTTAAACTTTTGGGTAAAATTTAAGTGAGATAGATGGCCAGCATATTTGCTCCACTCTCTCTAGTCCACTGTGGTGACCTTTGAGTTCTAAGCTCCTGATCTTACTGGTTCCAGTGGAGATAATCAGTGGTTAATCTGTGGTATACTGGGAAACTCTGGGGAATGGATGGGAAGATGTGTGAATGTGAACAGCTTTTCTTTAATACAGATAGTTCATTCTCAACTGATCTCTCCTGCAAAAAAACGAAAATGCATTTTAAAAATGCAGGACTAAAAACACTTATATCACTTTTTCCATTTTGTTCATTTAAGATGAAGGTGAAAATGAGGAAAGTTTATGACTTTTATTTTGTAATTATAGGTTTCAATCCCTTCTAGCCAGCATAGAACTGGAAGAATGAAATGTGTTACTAGGTTTCTGATCTCATCTAAAATTATAGAGAATTTGTTTGTTAAATTCATCTATAATAATTCTTGTAATTCTCATAATAATTCTACAATAAGGCTTGAAGTCAAAATGTAACTCTAGAATGATACACTGTGAACTTCAAGTTCCAACTTTGACCCAGACGGCAGGTTTCAAGATTATAGCCAATCATAAAACCTATAAATTATGTTTAGCAAGTCACTCAAGTGAATACATATGTGAAGGCAGATTTTCTTGCTAGTTAAGATGTTTTATTCAACTTCTGAACAAATTGTGAACTACTCCCAAACCTGGTTTCTGATATGCAAACATTTAAACAAAAGGAATACAAAACATGTATTTAGTCATAGAGAGATTTAAAATCTCTTCAAAAATAGGATCATTGTTTTTTTTTTTATTATCCTTATCTTATTTCTGACACATTTGACTGTTTAATTTTCTTTTAAATGTACGGATAAGCTAAAGGGCTCCACCCACCATCATCTCATGTTTCATAGTCCAACTCCAAGTTATGAGTGAATGGTAATTAACATACTATATAGTTGCTGCTACATTAATGCATTTGTCTCCTATTACCAATCAGTTCAGACCATCTTGAGTTACTTTAATTATTAATACATTTATTATTGTATTTTATTGTATTGTATTTATTGCTGTATTTATTACATTGTTATATCTCTTAAGTGGAAGCACTTGTAAACTGAGAATGGTAAGATTTGGAACACAATCTATTGGAGAGTGCTCTTTTTTAACTGAGAAGTAAAGAAGCATGTCTTGATGAAGAAGATCTGACTCAAGGTTTTCTGAGTCGATGATTTGCCTGCATTAACACTGCATTGTGAATATCTGCAGCTTTTTTATACTAAAATACAATTTTTCAGTTAGAATCTCTGGGACTCCCTCTGCTGGACAGTTTGGATGCATAATTGCACTTCTTAGCTGTCTAAAGAAGCCTTAAAAACAAATTAACTGAAAAGTGGGAAAAATGACTACGCAACGGAAAAAATCTGCTCTTACATGACTGAACATACTTTAAAGTATTTCTAGGGTGGAATTAAGACTGGAGTCGTATAGATCTGCTGTAGTGCATTTTCATAAGTGGGACGGCATTTTGCAAGAACTGCTGATAAGCAGTTAGTGTTGGTTTCACTGGGAGGAGGTGTATTGTCTCTATAGTGTGGGTCAGTTTGATCATGGATTGTTTTTGTGTATTGATTTCCTCTAATGGAAGATACAGAAAATGACCAATGGGAGCTTCATCTTACAGAGTGTGACGTCTTTAGAAAAGCCAGGTTTTTTTAAGAGGTTGCCTTTCATGTCAATACCTTCCTTTGTGTACGAACTTTTGCCATTTATAATTAATTGTGTTTTCTTATGCAGGGTCACAACATCTTTGCAAACCTCAGCTCGAAGGAGTACAGCAACATGATGCAGCTATTGAAGCAGGCCATTCTCTCCACTGACCTCACTTTGCACTTTGAGTAAGTGGACTTTTAGAAATTAATGACTTGTAAAGCATTTAATCTTATACAGATCTTTTGACACACCTGGGAATGTACCAGAAAAAATTAAATATTCAAATCTCTATATAAATAACTAAAAATTATTACGTACCATCTTGTGCATTTTTAACTTTTTATTTGAACTGAAAGGCGCCGGGCCAAGTTCTTTGAGCATGTCTTGTCTGGAGAATTTAGTTGGACAGATGAAGGACACAGAGAAGCACTCAGGTTTCTACATTTGTTCTTAAACTATATAAAAAAAATTCCATTTCACTGTGAAATGCACAGCAGAAACAGAAAAAGGCTCCATTGTTGTCAACAGGTCCATGCTGATGACAGCGTGTGATCTGGGTGCTGTCACTCGACCTTGGAAGATTTCCAAACAGGTTTGAGTCATCCTCACCAAGATTTCTACATGCCGAGATCTGCACACATTTCTTTAAATGGTCACATGAAACATAATGTTTTATCTAGGAAAGTGTCATGTTGCGATAAAGGAATGAAAATATGCTAATTCAAACATCTGATAAAAATGTAATTAAGCAGCGAAAACACACTTGTGGTTTCTTTAAAACATTACAGCTGCTAATTAGAGGAAGTTTAACCAAACCTTTGGAGCCAATTTAGGAAAAAAAAGCTTTTCTTAATTAATGCTTTAAAGTCCCCCTATACAAGCTAAGGATGTAATCCCCCTAAAGCTTTCTAAATAAACCTCAATTAAGGCAGTTGTTTGGGAAGTCACTGTGTAAATCCCAGCTAGTTTCCTAATCCACTTAGTTTTCCAATCTACTTATTCTTAGTCAGAGACGTGTTGGATTTATTTGCAAAGCTTAAAGAAGCTTACTGCCCCACTTTGTGCTGCCTTGTTAACACTTGCAAAACACCATGACACAAGAAAGATGAAAACATTAGGAGGAATGGTGTAAACATTTTACAAATCAGAAGAAAATGAACAGTACAAACATAAAAAAAATAAACCTGTCTGTGCTTTACGGAGAATTGTGTTGTGGCCTAAAAAAGGGACAAAAGTTTTTCTGTAAAGATTATCAGGTTTCCTTTTATTGAAATTTCATTTTATCTAGTGTCCCCTCTTTCCTTTAGCACTTTCTGATTATATATCTTGCTGTTTTATAAACAAATATTTGAAACAAAGTGACCAAATTTGAGTAACATGAATAAAAAAATCTGTTTTTTACTTTAAAAAGTTCATTCTTTTTCCATGGATGTGCACAGGTTGCAGAGCTGGTGACCAGTGAATTCTTTGAGCAAGGAGACAGAGAGAGGTCTGAGCTTAAATTAACACCAGCAGTAAGTAAAAAATGTCTCATTTTTTCTGGAATATTTTAATCTAAAAGTGTTCCTGGACAAAATATCTGATCCTAAACAACCTTTTGGTTATTGAGATTTCTTGTTTGGATTAATGTTGTACACATAGGGTTTCATTTAAAGACCCACTCAGATGAAAATTGTGTTTTTAACATGTTCTTATGGCATTTTTCTCACGATGGAAAATTAAGCTTAAAGTTGCATTTCAGAATATTTTTTTACTCAAATTGGTGTGAATGCAGGCACAGAAAAACCATCAGTTTCAAAAAGATTGTATTTGTGACAGAAAATACGCTGAGCGGGCCACAAGCTCCCTCCTCTGCTCCATCACAATGCGTCCGTTTGTAGACAACTAAATTCATGGACGTCTTGGTTTTTCTTGTCCGAGCCGTCATCTGATTCAAAACTGTACTGCTGGATAGAACCAGTATTGCTCGCCATTTTTGTTGCACCGGGTTGGGGGTGTCAGAGCATGTAAACAGAGAGCTCTCTGTAACGGGGAGGGGGGGTTGTTCTGCACCGAAGGCCCGCTCACAACTCAGAGGCCAATTTCTAATAAGCTACTGCCACTCTGCAGAAACCATGTCCTAGTAAACGACACAGGTGTTTTGATAAAAAAAACATAAAAAAACAACAGTTTTAGCTAAAAACGACATAATCATATTAAAGAAACACTGGGAACACTTTTTACAAGAGACCAAAAGATGATCAAAAAGGGTCCTTAAAGTAAGGTATTGAAATTTTCTGAATTATATAAGTAACCTGAATATAATCAGTATTAAATACTTATATCATGTATGCTATGTACATCAGATGGATTGAATAACTGAAGATTTTTTTTCTCTAGGCCATCTTTGACCGTAATCGCAAGGATGAACTGCCTGCCTTACAGCTGGAATGGATTGATGGGATCTGTAAACCACTTTACCAGGTAGATACTTCATGATCATAACAAATTTCAGAAAATAGCACGATTAAAAAAACATCTTTTGGGAATGCAGAATCTGTCTGTACTCTCATGTGGTTCCCCCAGGCACTGCTAAAGCTCAACAGGAAGCTGCAGCCAATGTTGGATGGGATAGAGGCAAACCGAGAGAGGTGGCAGGAACTGTGTTTGTCCCGTGAGCGGACCCGCAGAGCCTCAGTGTCCAGTCTGTTTCCCGAACCGGGCCAGAATACTGAGCCCAGTGATGATGCTAAAACCAGTGAAAGTCTGGAGCGCCCAGAAAAAGATAGGCCGGTAAAAAACAACATAATGGGTTCAAAGTTTGACTGCACTGATGATCGAGGGTGCAGAGCAAACAAAGAGTCATCTGATGATAAAGTAGTTCGCAGCAAAGCATCACAAGGAAAAAAGTAAATCATTCTTTTCATGAAATATGACGCTTGGCTTCATTTGCTGAGCTTACTGCTTCTGAAGGTATTTTTCCATTCCACTCATCTATTTTTGAGGTGCGGTGTCTCTGTTTGAATTTAACCGAAAAACGATTCATCTTTTACATAAAAAACAGTTCAAACCAAAGAGAGACGGGTGTTAGTCTAGATTGTCCATTGGAATGCCTTTGCAAAGCACAAAAAACTCACTGTGACACCTCATCAGCTGCCTCAATGAATGTAGATTGGGTTCTTGAATGTAACAGGCAATCTGTGTTCTCAGATTTATTTAAGCTGCATGCCCCCCCCCAGTTTTTACTGTTGCGTAATTGGTTCTTTGTAACGCATGTACAGTTTGCCTTATTATCAGTGATGTACTTAAGTCAGTTTTGGAGAAAAAAGTAATTAAAAATACAATGTAATATTTAATAGATTTTGTAAAAGCCATTTTACCCAAACTCTTGAAGCTAGCGTGCCTGTAGGGTTCATTTCAGTGTCAGATGCTCTTTTGCCAATGTCCCACATACATCTGCTGAGGTTATTGCTAGGCAACCCCTGAAAGGAGAAAAGGAATTTATTTTGTCGCTCAGTATGTCTTTGAAGTGCACACAGCCGTTTAAGCCACAGTGTATAAGCTAGTAATGTGACTGTGCCTTCAGAGGCTGTTCTATGTTGTGCGCAGATGTTGTATAGGTTTCCATGTCTGCTGTTGCATGCTGGCTGTGTTGGAACTGCATGTCGATTGTTGTAGATTGCTGTTGACTCTAGCGACCTTGATGCCTTTAAGTGCCCTAGGAGATTTGATTTGCATGCAGCAACAGCAACAGGAATGCTTCTTTGATTGTTTTTGTGTTTGAATTTGTTATTGAACTGTTGTCCAGACAGTCAGAATGAATATTTTCATTGAGAGACTTTAGCAGGACTACAAACTCATTATTTTCCATAAACCTAGAAAAGAAGATATATTTATTATCAGATAAAAAGGATAATTTGAAATATGCCTCTACCAGTTTTGTGAATTTTTGTATGAAAAGGGAATGTTAAGATTCTTAAGTGTTAAGACAGTCCCCCTCTAGTGGACCTCTAAAAGAGGCCAGACTGTGTGCCTTAAAGGAGACCTTTTGTCATATTCTTCAGTTAAATTCCTGCCATAATGGTATTTAAAATGTAGTTTTAATGTCAAAAAACCCAATTCACCCTTATTTTTAGAAGAACCTTGCATCCATTTTTCAACCGGTAATTTGGGTTACCGGTTGAAATTTAGATATTTTCCTGTGTTCATTGGAAGATTTTCAGAACCACTGATGTCACACCCAGACTGGAATAAGCCAGTGAAGCTACAGGGGCAGTGTAGCTGTTTATAGTAGGGCTTGGTTTTCCCAGCATTCAGTGAGCGAAATTCTCTTCCATGGTTGTTGGGATAAGAGCTCAAAATGCCTAAGAAGCATCCTATAAGGACATTCCTTATAAGATATACCAACCAAATTGGTTGGTACGCCCCCCTGGAAAAAGTTGTATCAGAAACATCCTTTCAGTGGGATCAATAATTTTTTGTGTGTGTTATTTTGCGATAGCTGTAAAACATTTAACCACAAATTTAGAACACACACAACAACACCATGGATCCAAAAGAGGGAGGGACATCAACTGACACAGCATCTGTTATTGGTCACATATAAAAATTAAAGCCAATGTTAAAGCATAATGTGATAATAAACATAAAAAGAGCACAAAATGACCTCTGAATTTTTGGTAGCCACTAGGTGCTGGATTTAAAACATTTTGGCCTGTTTTTAAATAATGCAAAAGTCATCCTTTAACTAATAATCATATCAATAATAATTACAGTAAATAACAAACTCCAAGGATGGGGAGGGGAGAAAGTTTATTTCCATCTCACTTCCTGGCATTTTATTCTCATTTTTATTTATTTATGATGGAAGTTATTTCTGTAGAAAGTAAGAAATGTTCTTGTGTTAATGTGTTAACTTGTACCTTGATTGTTTGTTCTATTATCCAGCATTATTTCTAGATGTATTTTTTAAAGTAAATGTACATTTTTTTTACGTTGCTAGTTTTTATTCTTATTTTTTGTATTTTTATTACTTGCTGGGCTAAGTTTACTGTACTTAATTTAACATAATCTTAAGTGCTTTGATGGGAAAAGCAGAGCTTAAGTGTTTCGGTTCATGCAGAAATTACTACTACATCTCTTTGCCTTTTGTTCATGCTCATGCTACAACTCATACTCTGCTTTTCTGCATTCTGCAAATAGTTAAGAGCCAAAATAAATAAGGATGAGTGTGAAAAAAATGTGAAAAAGACTTGAAACTCAAGCCTTTAAAATGTTTTTCACGAATCAGAATGGAAATATAGTTGATTCTCTATGGAGACTAAAGGTTTTTGAAATAACAGAAGTATGTTTCAAACTATGTTTACTGTTTTTAAATTTGCTTCTTATAACAATTGGGAATTTAAAAAAATGAAAACAGACTGAAAACTTCACATGTAATGTTTTGGTTACAGGACCACATTGTCATGCTATGGAAATGTCTTTGAATGCTCACATTTAAACCTTAATACCTCATGAATATGTGAAACCCGGAGAGCAGCTGCTTGATCTAGTGGGTGATTTGAAAACTAAACTAGAACCAGGCCAGTTTACCAGGTACGTAACTACTGGATGGACGATTGCACCAGTGAATCGGTTTCTTTTAAATCCAATAAAAAATGTCACAACAAAAACCTCAATTAGAGTTTAGATTTGATTTAAAATAGTATTGATGCTGTTTTGCTGAACAAATTGCTGCTGAACCTTCAACTTTTGAATGACCTTGCCCAGGGTTTTTCATCAGCTATGAGGTGTGTTTGCCCCAGTTTCTGAAATTAGATGGTTTGGCTGGCTGTAAATGTAAACCATCCTGATAAATTCCACTTCTTAAAAACACGTTTTTTTTTCTGTTAAGAAAGGCATTCTCAATTATTTAGTAAAAGTACCTGATATAAAAATACATTCATATTTAAATTAGTTACTTATTTAGATTGCTTTGTTTAATTAACATCTCTCTGAATTGATTACTTACATTGTTAATAACGTTAATACTCCATGTCACAATTACATTTTTATTGTTGAAAACACTCAGTGGCTTTTTGTAGAAACCTTTGAATTTTCATGTTAAAACCTGTCAAGTTGTGCTGCAGGTTAACCCCTTCGTGAAGCAGCGTTACACAGATCCTGTCTCACAGAGAACATATTCATGGGAGATTCTTTACATATTCATGCAGTCTCTTTCATAACCTTTTATTCATCTGTGGAGAGCGTTTGATGTTGATTTTAACAAGGCGACGAGGTGAGGCAATAGTAGCAGCAGAAATGTGAGAAACTCAGAACAGCTTGATGCACATTCTGCTGCCAAGCCATAGTCAGAACCGGGCCTTAATCTATAATTCAGCACGGACTGCGTATATTCTCCTCTGGGTCGATGATCGGGGGAGAACCGGATGGAGAGAGGAGGGAGAGCCTTCCAACTTTATTTCTGAAATGGGGCCTGGCTCTGCTGCAGTCTTTGATCTCTCTCTCCTTCTCTTCTTTTACCCCTTCTCTGTTGTTTTTCTTAGTTTTAAAAAAATGTCTTCCTCCATACAAAAAAAAACCAGTACCTTTTATTCCTGTTCCTTTTGGCATACTGTACTATATGTGTACCCTGATAAAACCTGCAGAGAATGTGTGATAAAACAATCTGAAGAGATGATCCCTAATATTCAACAACCCAGATATTAGTAATTTTTCTCAGGCTGAAAATGGAAACAACCTGTAATGACCTCTCAGAGTGACATACTAGGAAAAGTTTAAAAGCAGAACGGGTAAACACATTTACAGTAATGAGATTGCTCTTTGCTGCCCCTTTGTGACTGCGAATGAAATGTCCTGCTTCCATTTTTAGAAACAAGATTGTTCTGCGATTGTAATATCGTTCCATTCACTATAAATATTTATGCCCTAATCAGTCAGGATGCTAATGTTCAACAAACAGCTTTGTTCGTGTCTTGAAAGGTTTATTTTTCATAATACAGCACGGGAGCGCTATTCTGAGCTTTAAAACCAATTACACAAACATAAAAGCCTGACAGCTCCAACAATGATGCATTCAGGGACACTTTAGTAAAGTTTGAAAGAGGCCAACAGAACATTTTGCACAAAAACCTTTCTGTTTCTTTTTATTTTTATTTTTTTCTCATACAAGTGTTTTTACAGGCATGAAAAGTCTCTTCTATCAAATATATTATTGCCCAATGCTAAAATATTAATTTACTTACAAATATTAAGCCATCTGGGTTTTTGCAGTAGCTTATTTTTTTGTCATTCATGATCTTTTGTTACAAGATGTGGGCTTTGAAAAATCCTTTAAATTAAGCATGAAGCTGAAAGAATCTGCAAATCATTTTATTTTTATTTTCTTTTAGAGTTTCCACAGTCTCTCTGAATCTTTCAAAGATGGATGTATTCAGTGGCCTATAACTCCACGCTGAAACCCTTCATGTACTGTAACATTTTGTGCTTTTTGTCAGTAATAAAATACAAAATCCTGGCGTCAAGCTTTTTAAAATTATGAGCACTGTCTGCCTTTGATTGTGTTCTGACCAACTTTCTTTGAGGATTGCAGACTTTATCCCTTCAATGTGGCCTGATGAGCTGAAGATTGGCCAGATGAGTGTTCACTGTAGTTTAAAATGTCTGTTTTTTGGACTACTGCGCATACTTTAGGAGATTAAAGCATGGAAGTCGTACAAAGAAACCAGAGCAGCAGAGGGTTTTAATCATAGCTCCAGTGATGGGGGAATCAACCATCACAGGGTCACAGGTGGAGCCAAGATTTAGCAGAAAATGTACTAAAAATGAAAAAGACAGATTTTATCCGCATGTTTTTCTGTGGACATGTGAAGAGCAGTCATGGCCACCTTGAAGCCTTTGAGAATTGTTTTTGTGTGCTCTGATTTTGAACAGATGCTAATGGCTGACTGTTGAGATGAGCCACTGAGATGTTCTTTGTTGTTTAACTTCCAAACCAGCCAAATATTCACTGAGCAGCTCTTGACTAAAGGCTGTTGTTAAAAAAATAAACAAAGAAACATACCGCAATCCAAATTTTATCAAATATATTTAGCTGTCTCCTCTCAACTACCCAGCTCAAAATAGAACTACATTGCGGACAAAAAAAAGTCAGATATTTCCTTTTGAGAGGCAGTTTTGGATGGAGTCCAAAAAAGAAAAGTATTTTATTTCAAAGCAGTTACAGATTCAGTGGATACATGTCCACTGGTTCTGCTTGCCATGAAGCACACAGGCGTCTTTCTTTGTTGAGCACAATCAAAGCATCCTCAGTGTTATGAAACTGAAATGAATAATTGATTCATGCAGGCAGTTCAATAGCTGTTCTGTGTATTACAAGTTGTTAAAAGATTCAGCAGGACCAGAACGTGCTGGAAGTGAAGAGAAAAATGTGTGTGAGTTTATTTATTGATCATAATTTGCAGGAGGGTGTGCGAATTTGCAAAGAAAAAAAAAAGGAAAAACACAACAAGCTATTTTCTGGTTATTCCATTCAAATCTATAAACAAAACTTGACATACATTTTTTTTATATTTCTTGACTGGTTTATTTATGGGTACAATGTGTTTTATTACATAGTTATTTATAATTATTATAAATATTTGTAAATCATGCATAAAATGTGCAATGAAAAACACGATCATATTCATTACAATGTAAGCACAAAAAAACACTATTCTGTCAATCAGGGAGACATTTCTCAGCAACAAACTGCTGATTTATCTGTTTCATATCTTTCTAACTTTACAATCTTCTTCATGAAAATAGACAATTAAATTATATTTTGTTATAGAGTCCTTCACTTGTTTACTGAGAATATGTCCAGATAGAAGGTGTTTATTAGAATTTTTCCTGTCAAGTCATCCTATTTTCTGAAAAAGCCAAAGAAAGAAGCTGAGCAGGATGAAGATAATGATTTTAGACACCTATGAGGAAATTTGATCAACTATATGATTAAATACTGACTCAAGTAACACTTTATTTTTTTTATTGAACTATTTTCAGAGCGCGTACTTTTTATTTGTTTGGCTCTCCTGAATGCTAATAGATAGGGAAGACCGGGTTGCAGAAATGTTATTTAAAAATTGCACCAGTATCTCAATGTTTCCAACACTGCATTGCTACAGTTTACTAAAACAGAAGCTCCATAGATTATGTTAATCAAGCCTGAATTATTTTTCAAATAAACCTATTTATTAAGCTACTTTCAAGTATTTAAAACATTTTGCATAGGAAAGCTAAATCATGTGGTTTTCCTCAGTCATGTGAATCTGATCAAATACAAAGTGAAAGCCAAAAGAAGAAAAAGTCAGAGGTGGCAACCTGTCCTGCTGACACATGGGAACGCCCTTCTCTAATGACAGACCAGAGCTGCATTCTGTCAGTGAAAGGCCCTTTAATTGTTGGCAGGAGTTTCACTGGTTTTGCTGAATGGCTGTCAGCTCTGATGGGGTGATGGATGGACGGCTGCTTCACTCAGGATCAAAACTAGCCCCCCTTCATTGAGTCCAAAACTCCGCCTGAGCCGGACCTCTGCCAGTCAGCTTCTAGCTTCTCCTCAAGCAGATGCGAAACAGCTTCAAGATGAGGTGGAAGAGTGCAATAGTAAATCAGTGTTACAAATGATCAGTAGTAGAAGCTGAATCCTTCACATTTTTAAACTTCTTTATTTTTTCACACTTTTATGATCAACTATATTTGTAGACGTAGGCTTTTATCTAAAACAAAAGATCAATATAGAACTTGATTATAAAGTCACACCACCCACAAAGCCTTTGTCAATGCTGAGCAAGCGCCAGAGAAGTGCTATTATTGAAACACATTGAATAAAAAAACTTTTTTGTGGATAAAGCAAGTGTGTAACTCCTTCCTTGAGAACTTTTGTAACCAGTTTTTGTGTCATTTTTTTCTGAGTCTGAATAGTACAAACAATGATCAACCAGGGGTATTTACTTATTTTTAAGTTATCATTGTCTTTAAGGAAGTGAACAGAGGTCAGAGCTCTCAGCAACTGGAGAAAGCAAGCTGAAGTCCCGGTTGGGGAACTTGAGTTACACGTAGTCAAATAAAACTAATTAAAAAGGGTTATAGATTTATGCCTCATGCTCTCAGTTGATCCAACACTGCATTTCAGACTGTGTTGCATGAATTTAAAAATGTGATGCAAAGGTAACTTTCTTTTTTTGTAAAAATCCACAAACTTGAATTTGCCAAAAAGAATATAAAAATCTTTGATCCAAGAGTTTTCATAGTGATGGTGAAGAATTTTACTTGATGTTGCTTCAATTCTCTGTTCGTGTGATCCTGTTGATTTGTCGACTGGAAGGGTCCTCACCACCATTTTCTACAACACTAACAAACTCAGGTCATCGTTG
Source organism: Oryzias curvinotus (assembly GCA_023969325.1). Lineage (NCBI taxonomy): Eukaryota > Metazoa > Chordata > Actinopteri > Beloniformes > Adrianichthyidae > Oryzias > Oryzias curvinotus. The sequence goes on from CM043721.1 coordinate 8,586,299, forward strand.
TAACTGAGAAATTGTTCTCAATCATTAAAACATTTTAAATTCTTTTGAGCTTAAGCTTGCCGATTAATTCATTTAGCACATTAAATGTGTATATATAAAAACATGTAGTTGTTTTATTTGGATAAATAAATAACATTGATATTTTGAGCTTTTGCTTGACATGAAATGTAGGCTACCCCTAACTGAATGGCCCAGGTTGTTTTCTCTGCGGCCCGAAATCTGAGATGAAGACAGCGACACCCAGTGGTGAAGTTTAGGACTCCAGGAAAATGAGTGTCATATTTACAGACTTTAAAAAACAGTAAGGGTTAACTGTATTTATTTTACCTTCATCTTCTGCTTGAGTCAATGAAATCTACCCTGAGCTAAAATTTGACAGAGCCTGAAAAAAATTATTTTGTCAGTTTTACGAGTTTAGCATCATGGCGTCTTTTCCATTTGTCTCAGATGAGATACTAACTTATAGCTTTCCTTTTTTTTTAAATCAAAATCTGTCTGTTTCATTTCTATTCATTAAAAAGACTATTAATTAATCAAACTAAGATTCATGTTTAAAACTAATAGTAATGGAAGCCATGTTTGATCAATAATCAGTTTATGATCATCAAAACTCAAACATCTGGCATGTTCATTCAATAATCTTTCACTTAAAGAACTATGAAGGGGTTCAGCTCTTATTTGGTTCCCTCTGTTGGACATTTCTGAAAAAGGAGATATATTTCATTATTTTTTGTAAATGGAGAAGGGTCATTCTGAGTCAGAAAACCTTCCTTGCTTGTTGTTTTAGTTTGAATATTTAACTTACGAAAAACACCACTCCAAAAACAAGAAAATAATTCCAGTGGGTTTTAAAATGTGCATTTAAAATGTGCACTTTTGCATTTAGTCAGATTTTTTTTATTAATATTATTTGTTTTTTATCTGACATATAATCCAAAATAAGAGATCACTAGAATCTTGCTTGCAGCTTTTGGAATTAAACAAATAATAAAACATTTGGAATAAAACATCAGATCATCTGTTTAATATTTGAAATACGTATAAACACAATTAGCTTTTTTTTAAACCTTGAATGTAAGTAAAACTACTCTCAAAATGAATATTTTAATTGCAAAGTTGCCATAGCAAATTTGTTCAAACTAGAAAGAGATTTTATGTTTAGCACAGTCAAATATTTTCTATTCAGAAACTTTTGTGTTTGACTTTTCCCACAGTACTTTGTCGAAGATTTTATATTTAGACTCCAAGAATTTATATTTAGCTTGAACTTGCAAAAAATGTTTCTATTTTCCGTGGGGATTTACTCATTTCTGCAGGTCAAGGTGAGATGTGCGGGTAAAAAACTCTGGAGCAGCCTCTGCCTTTATCATTGAGGTCTCACAGAAACATGGCTCTGCTGCTTTATTGTAATTCTTACATTTGTCATTCAAGTGGGCATCATATACTTTTCCTTGCAGACTTCTGTCACAGTTAGATTCCTATTTAGGTAGAGGTGGGTAGAAAAAGCTATTTTATTCCAGAAAGACTTCTAACTTTTCTTTAAGTTTGGTCACAAAAGATTATTTTGGAAAATTTGAAAATCCTGTTTGCACAAATATTTACTTTTTACATTATATTCAGTGACTAAACCCAGCCCTAAAGATACAGGCGAAATTGAGAAGCTCACATTGTCACCATACCACTTAGTCACTGCACGCTCTCAACATCTTGAAATAAGGCAACTTTTTTGTTGTTTTTTGCTGTCAGCTCTGCGGATAAAAGCTGGAGCCCTGATGTTTGGCCCTAACAAGCCCCATGTGAGAGCAGGGCAGAAAATCCAAGCTGTCCTCTGCTCCCTGCTTGACATCCCAACTGGTGAGAGCTTCAGCAAAAAATCTGCCATGTGGACAAAACTGACACAACTTGCGCTTTCAATGAGATTACCCTATAGATTTAAGCCTTTTTCTCTATTTAGCAGGTTATGTAACCTTTATAGCTTTTGTTTAAAAGGAACAAAAGCAAAAACTTGTCAACTGATTTCAGAAAACCAGCTGCGAAGAAGTCAGTGTGAAATCCTCCACTAAACATCTATATCTCTATTGTATTTTGTTTACTCACAGCTAAAGTTAAAAAAAAAGGGAAAAATTTGTATTTCTGACAAACATTTTTACATTTTCTTCTATCTTTCTAAAACCTTCTTCAGCAAAAAATTGAGTTGAAACAAATTCCATCAGCCACTAAAATATCATGGTACACTGTTGCCAGGTCGGCATTTTCCAGGAATCCATGAATCATGCAGAACCCAAAGAGAATATAATATACTTGGACTTTATTTGCATCCAGATCAGTGAAGCCTGATTAGAGACAGTCAACTTTTCTCCTGACAGAAAGGGGATGGAGGAACCATAAGTTCAAAGAAAACAGCTTTAAAGCCTAGATGGAGTTAAAGGTCAACAAGCTGAATTCTGGGGTTGGTGTGACAGCTCTTAATGAGAACAGACACTCAACAGCTGCATAATAGAAACGAGAGGGAAAATGTCTTCTCATCACTCAGGAACCAGATCATGCTCACCTGCACTCGTGGCAACCTGCCCTTTGTTTTTGTTTTTAATTTTTACATTAAAAGTCCAAATATGTTGGATTTATAAACCTTTTCAATTCTTATTTAAATCAGATATTTTATTTGCCTGAAAAGGAAGGTCCAACTTTAAGATAATCTAAAAAGATTTATTTATTTTAACCGAAGTTTATTTTGATAATGTGATATTTTTCTATTAATTTCTCCAAGTTCTAAATGAATTTCCATGGAAATGATTACAGCCAGAACAAAGAGGTGACTAAAACCTTATGTTTTAAATCTCCCAGTGAAAACATCAGTGAATCCATTTGGTTTCATTTGATCATTCTTCTTCATAGCCTACATGCTTAGTCACCCTTTAACTCACATCAGCTCAACAAAGCTCTCTCGAAATGAAACAAAGTAAGAGGAACAGACAGGTTGGAAGAAAAACACAAGGAGGAAGATGAATATATAGCCTGTGAAATTCAAAGGCAGTCTTTCTCCTATTTGATGCTGCACCGAACCCGTAAGGGATGGGAGTTGTTTGTTCCTGGTGTCACTCACCTGTCAATCAAGGTGACATGTGAATTTGACCTCCGCTGTCTGACCAGTTGGAAAAATTTAGCAACATAAGCTATTAGCACTATTTGGTTTACTCGAGGTTTTTCAACTCTGAATGCCGGAATTTCTAAAATAAACTTTATTACCCAATGATTACTGTTTGGTTACTATGGCAACTGATAGTATAAACCCCTTCAGGTGTAGAGAGGGAGGGGCAAAAAAGTTTTTGGGACAGGGCCCATGTCAAGAGTTCAAAAAGTAGAATGTCCAAAGAAGAATGATGTTAGCAAGCAATAACTGATATTAAGCTGTTTAACAACCACAGCATCATTGAAAACCAAATATGTTTATACACATAAAGTTCATTAGGTCTTTTTTAAGGAGCAGCAAATATTGTTGACTAAAAGTTAACTTTGTTGAGAGAAAATACAGATTAAAGGCCAGAAAACAGAAGAAGCAGCTCCTTACCTTTTAGGCTTGCCAGGAACCTTCAAATTTTTCCAATAATATAAGTATAGAATTCAATAGAACAGATTCCAAGCACACATTGAATTTTACATTTATTTGATTTGGAAAATACATAGAACCTGCTCCCCTCAGAGACATTGATCATTATCATTGCTATTGGTGATTCATTTATTTATTTATTTTGTTCATCAGGTGCTGTTGCAGCCGTTGCACAAGTACTCAGCCTTCAAGACAAACCATTATCATCTGTGCATCAGAGCCAGTTTTGTGCAAGTCTACTTCATGGTAAAAGCTTTTGTTTTACTGCCTTTTGCTGGAATCTATCCTGCAAAAACTCTCACGTGTTGGAGGAGCAGCAGCAGCTTTGGCCTCTTTGGTCTGAGTAGGCAGCGCCCCCAAGTGGTGATTCAAATAATGTCAAATGGCGGCTGTTTTTCCCAGTGAGCTGCTTTGAGAATACTTTCTGTCTAAAGCAAACTGCCAAACCACAAAAAAGCTTTTCATGCTGTGATCTTGACACTGATGCCCTGAGTTTGTACAGAAAGGGTCACAAATTAACACAATGTAGTGCTAAAACGGATAGGATATTACTTTTTGCTCTAACAAAGTAGTGTTTATTAATGTATTATTGTTTTCTAATTACATGTGTGTTTAACAGACCAACCATGAAATGTTATTAATCAAATATTATATTATAATGCATTTCAGCATTTAAAATGAAAGTCAAACAAATATTTTTTCCTTTTCCTTGTGGTCACTCACTTCATTATTTTATGTTTGATTAACCAATTTGACCAAAGACCAAACACTGTATTACATTTGCATTTATTGGGATTTTTTTTATTATTATTTTTTTTTCTTAACCACAGGACTTGAGTTCTGCTTTCTTATTTGTCCCCTAAAGTAGAATATCTGTATATTTTTATAGCATGGCCTGCCCTTTACTGACCAAATTTTGCTCTTTGTGTTCCCACTTTATCAAAGGTAAAAATGGGATTGACAATCCACACAGCTAATGTGAATAATGAACATAACTTCTGTTAATTTATTTTTAAAATATTATTATTAACAGACTATATGAACGTTCATCAGTTTTTATGTCAATGCTGTTATAGGAAAAACAACAATATCCTTAGGGATATCCAAATTTTCCCAAGACATAAATAATGACTAAGAAACTTCAAATAACTAAACTTAGATAATAATAATTTAACACTTTTTTTTTTAATTTTCTGTTTAGAAAAGAGAGACATCTCTTTATTTTTAAATAAATAAGTAATGTAAATACATGTAAAGTGGGGCGGGGTGCTCGTGCATCCCCGGACCTCCGTAATTGGTCAGGACCGCGCGTGCTTCTCTCTGATTGGTCGCTTCCGTTCTCGTCCCCCATTGTCTCCTCCCGGTTTTTCTGTCGTGACCTTTTCCCTTGGCAACCACTTCCTCCGAGCACCAAACGGCCATCTTTGTTTTGAAGTCATTCATGAAAAGTTGTTTTGCTCATTTAAACACGCCGAGCGGCACATTTGCGCACCAAGCAGCGTCGTCGGCGCTGTGTGCGTGTAGTCTGCGGAGCAACGCAGAGCCGCCTCGCGACAGACTGCCGCCGACATTTAGTCAACACCGACAGCGTACGTTCACACTGCTCAAATTGTCGTGTGCTTCGTGTTTTCAGCTTACTTGAGTCATTCATTGTACCTTCTAAACTAAACACATATATATGTATATATTTACAATGTTATATTCCCTGAGTTTAATCCAAATCAAAGCTGTTTTGAATGAGACAGTAGGTGGAGCGCGAGGACAAACAGAGCTGCCGAATAGTCTGTCTTTTAGGTCCCAAAGGGATCCCAGAAAAGTTAACTTTCTCTCGATATCGGTCATATTTTCATTTTTAAAAAATATTGTATGTCGATAGAATGAGAAAGAAGCAGACGGCCAAACAGAGGAAGACGGAGGAGACTACCGCAGTTGTTCAAGAGTTCGTGGTTGAGAAGATAATCCGCCGTAGAGTCTTTAACGGGAGAGTAGAGTACTTCCTGAAGTGGAAGGGTTTCACTGAGTGAGTGAGATCTTTCCCAATCCCAATAGTTCCGCAACTTTAATGTGGCCTAATGTTTTTTTTTTTTTTATGTGACCACAGTGCTGAAAACACGTGGGAGCCTGAAGACAACCTGGACTGTCCTGAACTCATCGAGGAGTTCCTGAGGAACACTCCTTTCCCAGAGGAGAACGAAGAGGAGCAGAGTGAACAGACGCTGGTTCCTAAAGACGAAATGACCGAGCAGGAGACGGAGATTGTGAGTGGAGACAAATATGTTGGTGGAAATGGGTTAGGGAACACCGAGTTACGCCCGACTTAGTGTTCTTTTAAGTTTAAAGTAATGCTTACGTGTACCACTTGATACCACACCAGGACGAATTCCATAAACAATTAGGGGTGTAATAATTAATTGATGAATCGATTTCTATTCCTACAATCCAACCAAATCGATCTGTCTGAGGCAGTTGTTAATGGAATCTACCTTCAGGGGGCCCCAACGCCTCCTGCTTTATCAGCTGGTGATCACCTGGATCAGGTGTGTTTAGCCAATAAGGAGCTTTAATGGCAGGTTGGTTAGAAAACATGTAGGACACGGTCCTCAAGGCCTGGTTTTGGGCACCCCTGTAGGTTTATTTGACTATAATGTAAAAACAGCCAAGTGTATCAGCGGTTCAGTTTTCATTCTATTTTGAATTTTTTTTTTAATGTTTGTTGATTAAATAATTAATGTGTGTTCAGTTTCTACATCAAATCAAACTTTATTTATTAAAAAGAAACGCGCTTTTCGTGCCGTGAGCAGCTGAATTGCTTTACAGTTACAAACAAACAAACAAAAATAATAAAGGCAGCAAACCGAATGAACCCCCCCCCCCCACCACCACCACCCACACACACACACATACACCCCATGACCCCACACACGATGAATACGGACACAAAAACATGACTGTAATTGTATAAAACACTTCAATTTGCCTTTATGCATGAAAGGTTCTGTTGAATAAAGATGAAGAACTCGATCATTTGACTTGGTAGTACAGATGTCGTGTATTTGGTTAGTTTTGTAATGCTCCTCAAGTGAAATTAGTGTTTACTGTTTAAACACAGTTAACTGAAACAATGTTTTCTTTTTTTCGTCTTACTCCAGTTCAGTGAGCTGGCTTCAGCCTCTCATGGCGACGGCTTTGTCCTGCAGTCAGATGATGAACAGTCAGACGCTCCCACCGACCTCAGCAATTACCTCGAGCCCGAATGCATCATCGGCTCCACAGACAGAAAGGGGGAGCTCATGTTTCTAGTCAAATGGTAACTCCTCTGCTTCCTCTTACTGCTGCCCACAAAATACCACAGCTAAATGTTTGTTGTCTCATGTCCCAAACATCTGCAGTTGTGCTTTTAGACACTGCAGAGAACTGCATTTTCTTTCACATCTTTTTCTCAGTTCTCTAAAAAAGGAGTTTTATTAAAATGTTTTTTTTCTACGATGAAAACATTTCTGTTCATTACTTGACATGGGATATTAGGAGAGCTGATGTCATTGACCAGGATGTTCCTCATTTAACCGCTTCACTATTTGTCTAGAACTGACAGTTCCGCCATTCTCTTGAGGCTTGTGACGTTCTGTATTTCAGTTAAAGACTGGGAAATTGTGGATTTGGTCTATCTAAACTTTAAAAAAGATCATTCTGACAGTTTAAAAAAAAAATGGAGGACATTTTTGTCCGCCTGATGATCCAGAATCAGACTTCATGTTGTTAAAAGAAAGTCAGTTGACACTGAAAGTTTATCTGCTCTACTTTTCCAAAAGACTTTTTTTGAGTTTTTAGGAAAAATATTTTTGTGTTTATGTTCTTTTTAAAGCAAAGAGCCTTGATCAGACAGGTCATTATTAACAAACCAAAGGTCACCATGACTGATTCCCAGAGCTCCTTTTAGACACGGTGTTTATTTATAGTAATGCAAAGTCTATTTGGACTTTAAGACAGGATAACTTTCAGCATGTGTGCATTCAGAGTTTCACTGTGTGAAGCCATACTATCAAAAGCTGTTGAAGTACTAGACTGTACATTAAACAAGAAAAGGAAAAAATAATTTTTATTATGAGACTAAACCACCTAGTAAATTCTAATCATTTACATTCGTATATTTGATAGATCTATAGATCTAGTGTTTATGACAGAATATTGACAAATTTGTGTAACTGCTAAGTTTTTTAAAATAGTCATTTCAGAATTTGTTTTAATGTCTTGATCTTCTGCTGTGATTTCTCCTCGCAGGAAGAACTCCGAGGACGTCGCCCTGCTGCCGGCCCGTGAGGCCAGCACCAGATGTCCCCAGGTCGTCATCGACTTCTACGAGCAGAAGCTGACGTGGCACTGTGGAGACGAGGAGCAGTGAAAGCACGGAGGAGAACGGATGCGCCGCCGCGCGCTCTCGCCCAAAGCCCAGTTCCGCCTCCATCAAGTGTCCACTGCTCGCCGAGCATCAGAGGCGTCAATTCTCATCCTTTCAGACTGTGGCGGTTGGGAGATTGTCCACAGGAAGGGACGCGAAGCGCCTTCATCCTGGTGATGTTGCCTTTGAGGACGTCGATGGAGACTGAAGCTAACTTTGGTGCAGAGCTTCCTGTCAGAAGGCAAACTAACCCGTTGCAGCTTTCCCTGTATGTTATGTAGCAGACTTGATCACTGTGGATGTGTTTTTGTTTTGACAATGTCGTAATTTGAACATTTTAGTTACTTTTTACCTATCTTAGAAAGAAAAACTGTATGTGAGAGGGCTGCTTTACTGTCCTAGTTGTGTTGTGAGCCCTTTCCAGTCTGTACCTGTTATCTGTGAGGTTTTTATTTAGATTTTAGATTGTTGGTGGTGCAGCCTTTGTGAAAAGATTACCTAGGAGAAACGTGAAATAATTTTTACCAGCAAATTTAGAACATGTTTATTTTTTCTTGTATTAAAAAACAAAATTGGATCAAAAACATGATTCAGGATTGTGGGTGTTTGCCCAGAAGGAAGTCAAATTCATTTTCACTTTTAGACCTGTTTAGATTTAAATGCGTTAAAACTGAATCTTTTCTTTTAGCACTTTAGCTCTGAGACTACAGGGAATGAACTCAAACTGTATTTATGCAGCTCCACTTACTTGATGCTATCATCCTGATGACACTGTCCTGACGTTAACATTTCCCACCAACCTTAAGCCTCCTTGAACACACCTGCAACTGAACTACTGTTATTGTTGACCATGGCTCTGTGAAGTCTGAATAAAGGAAACCTTTTGTGACTTTTTTTTCCTGTCTTTTTTTTATTATTTAAATTTTGATCACACAAAAAACAGTAAAATTTGAAAAAGATTTGGATTTATTTTAAAATGTATGCACTACAGGTTATTTGGATAGCTGTGAGGGAGGAACCTTGTCGCAGTCTTGTGACTTCATTTTGAAACCTTTGTCCCCAGTTAGTGAATGTGATATTGAAAAGGCTTTTGCACAGTGCTGAGTGCAGCATTTGTTTGACATACAGTCTGTAAAAGTTGTGGATTATGAGAAGAGGATCTGGCAGCACTGTGAATCGGGTATGTCAAGACAACTGTGTTGTAATATTAGGCTATATAAATAAAACTGGACTGAACTGAATGTTTATAATCTAATTTATACAGTTTTTTTTTTGGTAGGGTTTGGTGTTTTGCTTGTGTCCTTCAGACAATTCTTTAGGAAGTGGCACATGCAGGAAAATTTGGGACTTGAGTAATAACAGCTATTCTGGTGGATTTTCCCATCCCTTTTTTTTCTGTCACAGTTCCTCTCCTGACAAATAAAAACCTTCCCCTTTCTACCAAACCAGTTCTTTCAGTTTTGTGTGTTCCTGACTTCTCCATGCAGCAGGCCATCAGTGTCTGGGTGCGAGACCCGCGGATACAAAAGAATGATTTCTGGCATGCCTACATAGACTATGAAATTTGTTTGCATGTAAGTATGTCGAGAGAGAGACAGATTATATCAACATCTCTGTTTGTTTTTTGGTCGTGTGTGAATTGACTTCTGTATTTTAGACTGACAGTGTGTTCCTCACCAAGAAAACCTCAAGAGTGAGAAGGAGGTACAGTGAGTTTGTGTGGCTGAGACAAAAACTTCAGGAAAATGCTCTCCTGGTGTAAGTACCTTAACAGTAACTTTGTGTGATAACCTTAAACCTTTATTAAAACCTTTTTTTTCCCCCTCATTTAAGGGTCAAGTTACCAGAGCTGCCTCCCAAAAATCCCTTTTTCAGTCTAAATAGCGCCCAGCAGATCACTGAGCGAATGAAAGGACTCCAAAAGTTTTTGGAACAGTAAGAAAAAAGCTCACAGATCAATGCATTTCTTAACTTTAAAGTACCACACAACAACCCAACTATTATCTCTGTACAAGGATTTGCATGTTCCACATTCCACAAGTACTATTTCTGCTTCCATTTTATATATTTATATTTATGTGCTATCTGAGACCCATTAGTGTCTTCTCTTCCTCAGGGTCCTTCAGAGCCGCCTGCTGCTGTCTGACAGCTGCCTGCACCTTTTCCTGCAGTCAGACCTCAGCGTGTCCATGATAGAAGCCTGTGCAGCAGGAAGGACCAACTTCTCTGTGGCACAGGCCGTCCAGCGCAGTGGCCTGAGGAGATTCCACTCAGAGGACGACCTGCCCAAAGAGATCAGCAGGTCCTGTGAGTCAGACTCAGATAGGTAAGAAAGCTATGATTTTAAGCATAAAGGGATTTTTTTTTTGGTGACAACATTTTTTTTTAATTAGCAATAGAGTTTCCCGTTCAAGTATTCATTCTCTTTTTGTACAAAATGTTTTCTTTCAGCTCAGAGAGCAGAGATTCAGAGGAAAAGATAAGGGATCTGGCAGTAAACAAAGTAAGAAGCACGGGTTCACTTGATCTCCTGGACTCCAGCTATAGGACAAGGACAAGGCACTCTGATGCTTACCTTTAAAAAAGTGTTGTGGTTTTCACAAAACTACATAAATGCAAGAGGAGCCTTTCCTCTTTTTATTCTGTCCAGTTTTCGGGTTTGTGTTATAAAAGCACCTATTCTATATTTTTTGGCTTAAATTGTGATTACTTGTAAATTCAGAATGTACTATAATTTAAATATGTTTGTGTGACTGCAGTGCAGGCAGTTTGTCTGGATATATTTTTACCTGAAGGTGGCAGTATTGCCACAATTTCACACTAATATGACCTTTCTGAAACTCCACCTCTCTGTAATTGCTTCATTACCAAAAACTTTAAAGAAATATTGAAAAGTTTCTGTTCATGTTGTGATCCTTCTAAATACAAATATAATATCTCAAGTGGTGAATGTGTCTCTTTTTTGTTGTTCTTATTCTAAATAAAGTGCAGGTCAGTCATCTGCTGCAGTGCTCAGACACACAATAGGATCTCTGCAGTCTTCTTCAGCCCTCCCACCCTGTCAGGTGTGTGGCTGCTAAGATCCTGTGGATTCCCAACGGACTCGCTTCTGTCTGACAGACCGGCTCCATTACTCCCCAATCTGCCATCAGTGCTGACGAACTCTCCTTTTCATCCATCTCCCTCGCTTACAGTTGTTCCTTCCAGTCTTTTCTCCATTTGAAGGCGATATAAATGCCACCTCAGTGCTCGCACAAAATTAATAACCACTAAACAGAATGAGGGAAGGCTAACACATCTGCACAGCTAATTAGATTCGCCTTTTCTCTCTGCAGCAGCTGAGAGGCTCATTAGAAATTCAGGACAGGAGAGGACAAAGGATTTATGTTACACTGAGTAGAGGTGTGATGCTGCATCAGATCTGAGGGGGAGCAGCTGGGAGGGTAGCAAGCCTGCAAACCTAAAGTAGAGGTGGCCCATATTTCCTGAAATGTGTGGGAGTACATGTTCATTTACATATGCAAATGATAGCCTGACCGTGTTTATGTCACCCCCTTGTAATGCTTTCACAACGCCTGCAATGATGCTATGCCGTCTGCTGCACATTTTATTCAGAAAACATTCAATACAGCTCTAAAAATGTGTGCACATAAAAGATGAGTTATATCTTCTTAGTTAAAAAATCTTGCTCAGGCAGGCTTATCTTTCACGTGTTTAGATCAATTTGTTTACACAGAAAATTAAATTATTATTTTCATTATTTTGAGAGAAATTTTTCAGTAAGTGCCTTTAAATCCACAGTTTTTTACAGTCCAAGGCTTATCTAAACTGGGGCTTTTTTTTGCTGACACTTGGTTCCACTTTCCATAAAGGCTGTCATGCAAGTCATTCTGACTCATCAGCTTCGATGTAACATTTCAACAACGATCAGAGTCCTTTTCATGGAATATCAGGCATTGTTTAAAAGTTTGGTACACAGGATTCATATTGGTGGCCACTGCAACTCAGAAGTGATTTTTTTTTTCAGTTTATCCTTGGAAATGTAACAAAACTTTAGTGATCATGGGACCAAAAACAGAACAATGCTATACTTCTTTTATTATTATTTTTTTTTACTTTTCATGATGCAGCAAATACACAAACAGAGGCACAATTGTGGCCTCTTCACAGAAAAACCACAGCAATCACTGAAACCATGTCCACCACTAATCATCAGGATGTTTTTACTAACAAAGCATTACCATATTTAAAAAACAGAAAGACTAGCTGGAAATGATTTACGGATTAGTAAGGGGAGTGTTGAGGAGTTTCCTAAGAAATTTGTGTAAGTTTTTCTTTAGAATGAAAACATTTAGAGCTTTAATGTTTTAATCAGTTCCTTGAAAAATAACATTTCTTTAAACCGTAAACCTTGTTTAACAGCTGCAAGTGCATTGCCATCACCAAGGTTTTAGCCATTTTGATTTACACATGTTTTCTTTTGTCAGTTGTCGGAGAAAAGGGAAAAAGGGAAAAGTGAAATGACAGTTTTGAAATGTTAAACTAATTTTCTCTTTTGGAAAAGAAAAAATAAAATCTCAATTAAATTCATTTTTAGATTCATCATCATCCTTGTCATCGTTTTTTTTATTTATTTCTTAATACAATAAACAAAAGTTAGTTTTATTGTCATTTACAGTCAGAATTTCAAACTTGTTACAGAATCCCAATTAAGATTCCTTTTGAGGAGCCTGAGCCAAAAACAAATGCAAGTATTGAGTGAGATATGCTTCAGTGGAGGCAAATTACAGATAAATCAGGCACTGCTTTTGCATTTTAAGTGCCACATTATACAGAATCCATTAGTAGCAGAAGCAGCTCAGCACCATCTGAGATATTGAATCGTTGTAGCTGCAACTCAGATAAGCCAGAATAAGTCGATATCAGAAAAACCTCTCTGTTGCAGCATTCGATAGACCTAAAGGAGAAAATGCCAGAATTGCACAGCAACAGCAAAGATTTAACGTTGCACAACAGTGGTGATACTGTTTTTCTGTCTGAAATACTACGAAACAGCCCTATTCACTGAAGGAGATGGACTGTGAGACTCGAATGAGTGTTAATTAAAAATTCTTCCAATTTTTTGTAATTAATTTCAACACTGGTGATTTCACTTGATCCATAAAAACTGCACAAACCTTAGCCTTTCTGTCTAAAAAGCCAAAGCTGCGGTAAGACCTCCAAGTAATTTTTTTTATTTTTAATGGAGAGAAGGGGGGCCTTTCTCTTAATTATCCTCAAGGCTGAAACATTTTTCTTTGTCTTTAAAATGTCACAAATGCAAATGAGCGGAAATAGAGACTTTCAGTCATTCATCAAACCCAGCAGCCTAACCTGTCTCCAGCTATGCTGAACTGTACATTCTGTTCTCAAGCCCTTTTGGTGCGCAGTTCTAGCAATTACAGGGAACAGACATGATCACGGTAGCAAATCTTCCAGCGCTGATCGACGTCACTTCACTGAGGCCGGAGGAGGGAAACTAAAGCTGAGATCACTTCTTCAGCATGACATGATGTTAAGTTTAATAAATCCTCTGGCGTGTTCCACCAAAAATAAGCAGATAATATTGATAGAAATCACAGTATAATTTGAATTTCCCTCAAAAGTCTTAAAAAAGCTAAGGACTTGAATCTCTGCATTTACAAATAACTGCAGTCAACAAGATGTTTGCATTGGATCTCACACTGCATTGAAAATTCTTTTAACTGTGTTATTACTCAATGTAAACATATCTTAAACCAGGTGTAGTCACATGTATATTTTCTCAGCATTAAATGAAAATGGGTCCCAGCAGAGGAGAACATTGTTCTATCTATGTGTCACAGGATCAAGTCCCCTCTGACTAACGTCTTGTTATGGATGAAGAACGAGTAAAAGGGGAGCTCTATGGTCAGACGCAGAATGGAGATGCTACCAGTGGTGGCACAGAGAAGACAAGGGAGGGTTAAGAAATAAAGAGAGGGGAAAGATAAAGAGGTAGAGGGCAACATCTCCAGAGGCCTCTGAGCTTCACTGCTAGTGTGTGTAAATCAACAGGCAGCTCACGGCTGCAATGAGGTAGAAAATAAAAAAAACATAAAAGTGTCCAAGTGAAATAAGGGCGAAGGAGAAATCTTTTATGATGAGCCTAAATTCTCCTTATTGTGCAGTAGATTCGTTGACTGGCTCGGTTTGTCTTTTCGGGACACATGCCATCATCTCATTATCTGCGTAGAGGCATGGATGGCGTTAATCATCCAACTGCAAAAATTAGCTTAATTTTACATGCTAATTATAATAATAATAATAACTTCTTCATCTTACTAGTTAGATATTCAAAATTTGCAATACTTAATGCATGATGCAATTGTACAGATATAAGTGATCTAGACAGATCAGAGTATAAAGCGACTATACAGAAAAAAATAGACTTTTCCATAAAAAAACAAAAAAATTGTAAAGATCCACACTAAACTACTCCCCCAGCATTCATTAAAATAGATTTTTGTTGTAGTGTGGTTATGATGTTTACCTCCACCCAAACTGTCAAACAGTTAAAAATGTTTCCATTTGCTTTTAGGCTTTGAATCTTTTAGGTTTTTATGCACATAGGCCTTAGGTTCTCTATCTCTGTTGCTTTTTTCCAGAGTATTGTATGTATAAAATAGATGGTTGTTCCTCCGGTTGTTCTTCCTGCGCCACACTTTGCTAAAAATAAACTATTGTTAGAAATAATTATGTTGTATTATCACTTCAATAAAATCTTGTGCTCATCTTAAAAATGTTCCCGTGTGGCAACTTTTTTTTTTATCAGCAAAGACCTGTTACAAAGTATGAATATTTGTGTTTACTTTTTAGAAAAACATTTATATTTTGTTAACTTAAAACAGTAATACTCTGCGGCAATATCTAGATACTCCTTTCACTGTGTCCTCTGCAACATGCTAGGATTTAATCAGTTTGTACAAAAGAGCAACTCCGTGTGGACACTAAATTAAACGATTAACTTGGCAGGACCACTTCTTGGACACACACCAGAGCTGACACTAAATGGGAGTGATGGCAACAATCTGTTAGCCAGTGACTTGGCAAGCTCAGAAAGCTCTTGTAAGTCAAGCCTTGTGCCTTCATTTCCTCTGTCGGGGGGCCGTGTCACTATTTAAAGAAGGTGACATTGAGATGGGACCTGAACCTCAACTTGGGCTCTTTGGAGCCGGGACCCTCCAACATGGAGAAGAGGAGAGGCAGAGAGGTGAATTTACACAGGATTGGCAGGCAGCTGCCGTATACTTGGGTGTGAAGGCTAATGGGGTCTATCGTTACAGCTAGATCTTGGCATGCACCTACAGAGTGCAAGCTTTCCCCTCTCAAGCCATGCAGGGTCGTGACTCTCCTCACTAACCAGTAGTGTAAATCAGCTGTGGATCACAGACCTGATATTCGAGCCACCACATTGAGTAAACAGGCAGATTACCAAGTCTGCAACCTTGTAAATAATCGGAATGGAATGGAGCAAGAGTGAAGCACGGGAGGAGTTCATATCAGGTGGACAAACACCTGTCACTTTGATAAGCCTGATTTATATTGAGTGACATCTCAGCACATAGCTCTACACTGACAGCCTGAACTGTCACTGTCACGCCCGGAAATATGAATCCTGTTTGCAACCGTGACAAATATTTGGGGAGGGGCAAAACCCTATTTGTAGAAACAAAGGCTTTATCGGTGTTGATCTCTCTTTTGGGCAGCAAAAACTGAATGTCTTACACCAAGGTTATGCTAACTTGCAAGATCCTAGACCCACAAGTTCCTCTGATACCCTATGGCTGTACCTACTGACAAAACACCCAAATTTGATATTCACATGGGACACAAACACAAAAAAACAACTTTATTAGTATTCATTTCTGCACATCAAATAGCAGAAAGGCCAGTCACAAAACATGTGGTGAAGGGATAACTCTCATTTCACAGACAAAATATCTGCTCACAACTCTCGTCATAAACCTGGAGCAGAAATCTTAATATCTCGAATGGCGTGAGTTATGCTAAAAGGAACTGACCTCAATTAAAAGTGGCTCACATTTAAGAAGTGTCCATTTCAGATTTGAAGATTTACACCAAAGAAGGAGGAGGGGGAGTTGTCTAATGGAATTCTGACATAGTGCCTGTCAAAGAGTAATACATTTGCTGCAAAATGCCCAGAGATATCGCATAAATAAGGCTGATATATCTCTGACAAAAACTGTGTATGAAGCTGTTCTCTGACCCACCACTAAGAGACCTGTTAAAGGGCAGGAGCAGAAGCTGATGGTCAGGATTAAAAGCATTTAGAGTTCAAAAAAGTGACAAGAGTCCACATGAATAAAAGTCGAGGTTGGCAGTTGGAAAGTTTACAAAAGCACTTCTTTTTAAACAACTGGAGGTGGATGTGATTTACGTCCACTTCAAGCTTATTGTCACCAAAGTCACTCTTCCTGCAGGGAAACACCGTTTTACATTTCCATCAACTTCCTCAGCAAATCCAAATTAATTTATTGCTGCCTAGCAGCTCAATTTATACGTATTTGGCAGGCAGAAGTGTGTCTTTACGATTCAAAGTATTAATTTGTGCTATTTTGGTATCATTACCAGAATTTAGTGCTCACAAGATTCACAACAGGGTGGCATTTATCTTTAAAACATTATATCTTGATGTTAAATTGCAATAAGAGCACCTGTATAGTCAGGAGATATGGCTGTCCAAGTCTAACAGGAGATGGGGGGGGGGGGGGGGTGAAGTTAACATCCATTAAGGAAATCCTTTATTGGCACATAAAAATAAGAGGCAGCATTTAGCCTTGCTTGTCTTAGACAACTTGACCCTTTTGCCAATATAAAATGGACAGTTCTTGGGGGGGAGGAGCACTGTGTCAGCAGTAAAGAAATATTAGTGTTTATCTATTAAAATCCACAGCCCATGGCTCATATTCCGGATGATCTGACTGCAAACATTGTCTCGATGTCATTTGTCATTTCTGTGACAAAATTTCACATTAGGAGCTGATCCCCTCAAACAATTCCTCTATGTGCCCGACGTAGTACATTCAATAAGTAATTATAGTAATTCATTACACCTCCAATTAGTAAGGAAGCTTTATCACCTCGCCATAAAGACTGGGATTTATGATGGCTTTGAATGTCACCCAAAGGACAGAGGATACAACTCATCACTCACCAGGAACAAAGTGCCAAGACAGGAGCAAGAACAAAAAAATTGTTGATACATTTCTTAAAAGTAAAATCTCTCTGATTTGCTTCGACAGTGGTTCGGGTTTTTATGTCAGATTTGAGCAAACACAGAAATGAAAAGCTGTCCTCCAACATCTGGATGTCAAAGACATAAGAATACAACATGTACAGTATGTATATAACCTCTGAGGGGACATGCTCGGCTAATGCCACCATGCCTGCTGTCAAACTGCCCCTCAGAGGGTGATAAGCACCACTTCCATGTGTGTGGGTGGCTGTCTTATTAGTGCACCTCGGTCATTGCAGTCGGGCCTGCAAACACAAGCTTCCATCTGCCATGCTGCGATTCTCTGCCCAGCAGAGTCTCTTAAGGATCATAAAAATTATCCTTTTGAAGTCTGGAACAAAAGTGCAGAATAGAGGGAATAAACTCAGCATTTAGTTAAAAAAAAAAAAAAAAAAAAAAAAAGACATTTCTAAGTTTCACAGACATGTTTTACATACTTGAAACATTAGTGCGCATTGTTTTATCTTTAAGATATTAGGATTACAGACATAAACGTTTTTTTTAGCTGTTATTTCCAATATTAACTTTTTCCTGTCAGTTGCCATGTTGATTTTGGTCTAATCATTCAAGTAAGAAGTAAGGAATGGCGTTTTAGGGGATCTATTGCCATCTTGTGGCACAAACTGTAATTACATAAAAATAAATGCTCTGAGGCCCGTTTGTGTACATTTTTTTTTATTTTGCAAACTCAGAACATAAAATTATTGCAAAAAACATATACAAAATATTAAGTACAAACTTAACTACAAGAAGGAAACTGTTCTGAATAGAAAATGGAAAAGGATTTTTATCTAACCTCTAATATGTTCTTGTTAAGGTGATCAGGAATTCAAATAAAAAGAAAATAATTTCAGTAGCAACTTAAACTACTTTAAGTTCACAAAGTTAGTGGAATAAAGCGATTGCTCAAACAGCTGTGATTACAGGACATACAGCTCCAACAGGTAGTCTTTGGGAACAATCCCTATTGCTCCATTTTTCTCTCCGACCCACCAGCCAAAGTTGCTGTAGTCCTGGAAACGCAAAAAGAATAATCAGTTTGGGCTTTCCACTGCTGAACCTTTGCAACAAGAATTAGAACAACAAGAAAAAGAATAGTGTGACTCTTGGGACAAAAAATCAAAATCAAACTTTCAGCTACATTCTTGCTTGGCCTTGCTGCTGTCTTTGGTCTATTAATAATAAATATGTATACTTTTCTCTCACTCCAACCCATTCAACTTTGGGTCACTTGATTACACTATAATCCTTTGTTGTTGTTTTTTTTTTTTTTCATATTTTGGTCTCGATCAATTACTTTAGACCATAATACTTTCCAGTTACTGTAGATGATTTTTAAATCATTGCAGTCATTTTTCATCTCTATTTTTCCCTTTTTTGTGCCCTTTCTGCTAAGACAGCATTAATCTTTTGTTTGAGCGCTCTCCTTTGTCATCATTGAGATGTTCAATGTTCTCTGCAGTAATTTTGCACAATTTTTTTTATAATCAGTAAAATTCTGTCTCTTCAATTATATTCTTAAATCACAAAATATAATATACAAGTAATTTTATGGGGATAGTATAATGGTCTGGTCAGCTCCTCGGCCAATGAGGGATTTTTGTGCTTCTAAAATAAAAACTGAACACACCACTGAACGTTGAACTTCCCAAACCCCATGTAGAAACGAACATTCTTTTCTTGCATAAATCTACATTCTGCTTTTATTGCGCCACACATTAAATATGTCACAAAGCAGAGACAGAGAGCTGGGAGAACGCAACTGAAAGTTGAAATGGTTTAAAAAGGCACAATACTTTCCAGGTTTGCAACAGCTGCCAGTGCAAAAATTTGTTTCGCAACTAAACACAGCAATTTTGAAAGCAAATACTGGCAAAGAATTGATGTCTTCACATGCCGTTTAGGAGGTTTTATTGTCTACAACTTGCATCTGCGGAAATATGCTTTTATAGTTTTAGTAGCTTCATTTTTTTTTAAACATTCTGTCAGTTTTAAGTTCATTGTCATCTCATAACAGTATAAAAAAAAATAAAAAACTCAGCATGAAAAAAACATCAATGCGCAAACCATGCAAAACAAAAATCTGCTGTTTGACACTTAATGCCTTCAAATAAAGGGACAGGATGCCAAAATGGAAATGGACAAGGTGAAAAAAGATCTGAGACAAGTAACTGCTTTCACTCCCTCTTTCTTTCTGGACAAGAGTCCCACTTCACAGCAAGGTTTGTTCATGACTCAACTCTGGAGAAACACAAGCACGCAATGACAGGCAATTGATGACATGACAGATAAAGAGGTTTGTGTATCTTGTAAAGATATAACTGTCAGAATGATCAAACCACAACACTGAATTCTTTAAAGACTATGATCATTACAATAAGTTAAAACAATAATTACAGAATCCATTTTACTGCATAACAAGGAAATTTTGCAGCAGGTTTTTCATATAACTGACATTAACCTGCATGCATTTGTGCAAAATTGTACTTTCTCTCTGGAGACTTTCAAAACCACAACCCATTGTGCGAGTGCTACGCACCCGCATGGACGCACCCGCCAACGTTGCAGATTACCATCAACCTACAGATAAAAACCGCTGCAGTCCTTCATCTTGTGTCTTGTTGACTAACTTCCTGCTTAAAAAATGTGGGTCGGACTCGTGTGTCGGAGGGGTCGATGGTCTGTACAGCATGTCCTGAACACATGCCCCCTCCTCCCCTCCACTCGATCAAGCCTCATAAGCAGAACCCTGGTCTTAGTGGGGGGTCTTACAGCTGTAACACCACACCTTTTCTCTGGGCTTTGGAATGGGGGAGGGAATGAGGAGGAGGGGGAAAGGAGAACAGAGGAGGAGGAAAGGTTATGCCTTCAGCTGCAGATGGCTGCAGGAGTCCAGACAGGTTTTATGGTCATTGCCCTCCCAGCAGGCCACAACCCCCAACACCAAGGTTTAAGCTAATGGCAGCCCCAGTCTGAGTGAAAGGGCAACTTGATTCTTGGTCCTTTTCCATGCAACAAGGAGCAATAAACAGTCATTTGTTGAGTGTGTATTGATGGGCCTGGGTGCATTTATACCCACAAGTGTAGAAAGACTATTAACCTATTGATACAAATACGCTCCAAAACTCCCTTAATTTAGCATGTACTTGAAGGGAAAAACATTTTTTTTATAGCTGGAAATACATTGATGCCTGACGTAAATTCCGGCATCCATGGATTGAGACTAGAAAACTGGAACATCAACATCATCAATAGGGAAACCTGAAACAAACAACACCCTTTAAACTAGATCATTTTTTTAAACTTGGAAAGTGAAGGCAAAAAAAAGAATTCTTGAAAATGATGATTTCTAATGATTAACTGACAATACCTACTTATAGTGCTCTTAAAAGGGGGAATCAAGATTTAGTTGTGGCCTGCAGAAGATTTGTGAACAAAGAAACCCCTTTACCATCTGCTGCCACTAGATGGCAGGCTTGAGTTTTAAAAGGGAAGTGAGCAGTAAAGTGTCAGATGACTGCATGCTCCATAGAAACTGAAGCAGACAGTAAATCCAGCGTGTCCATATGGAATGCATTTCTCACCTTTTTTTCCAAGACAAAACCACAGGTTTTGACACGCATCTGTAAAGGTATGTAATTCCACTTATTTTAGGAGCCAATAGTAGTAAAATGTGGCACAGCAAAAAAGTGAATTTGGTGCTCCCATGACCCAGATAAAAACAAAAGGAGTTCTGTCTGATCATAGCTGACATGCAGAGCATCCCCACTGATTCGCTGGCTTTCTCAGTTGACATCGCTCAGAAAATGTGCGTCTCTCCACGTGTCCTCACCTTCTCTGCGTGCCAACTATGGATTTCCCGAGAACGCACTTTCCTATTTGGCTAGGTGAAAAAGACATCTTTTTTGGAAGGGGGGCTAGGGGCTGCTCAGCGCCTGGCATGGCAGCGGCGATGAGTGCTGAAACACTCCAGATGGAAGTGATGGAATGGTGCTGTGTGCCAGCTAAGCCGGCCCTGCCAACAGCACTAAAACAGTTTCCGTTGTGACACAGCTAATTCCCTTCAGAATGCCAGAGAACAAACCCAGCCCAGTTTCCTTTTAGGCATCAGCTGTCAACTTTAGGCAGCGGGCCAGCTGCAGCCAGTAACACATCTAAACAGACAGGTCCTAAGAGACCCTCAGTTTAGGTGGTCCATACCTGCAGATCTGCAGGTTTTGTCAGGCTTTTGCATTAATCATGTTTGTACTCATTCTGGTTTAACTCTGAATAACAAAAACAATGTACAGATACTTAAATTTGTCTTTACTTTGACCTTTCAGTATCAATGGACTAAACATCTCTGGACTTTTACTCTGATTTAGAAAAAAGGCCACCAGATCTCAAGGATTTAAAGATCCACTTTACTGTTTGAAAAACCAAACTGTGACCGTGGAGCAGAAGAATATTTTCTTCAGAAAACCAGGATTCTCCTGAACGTACCTTGCTCAAGATGTAGATGGTCTCTCCACGCTTGAAGGACAGCTCGTCCGGCTGGTCTCCCTCACAGTCCCATAACCCCTGGTAGTAGTTCTGATAGTTGGTGCTCTTATCAACTATGGGTGGAGAAAAGCAGCACAGGGAATCACAGTTCCACAGACACTTTTAAGGTGAGAGTCCTGCTGTCAGTCAGAGTAGTGTGTGCAGCAGGAGGTTGTGTATTGAGCAATGGCTTCATCACAGTTTCATTATAAAAGCAACAAGTTCTTCACATGTTTTCTCACTGCATAATTTAGAAGCAGGAAACACTAATACGTTGAGAAGACATTTCAAGGGAAAAAAAAAACATTCTAGCTTCTTCATTATCTAAACCTAGACTGGTAGCTTTTAGCACATACTAACCACAGACAGAAATAACCAACCTGTTTTTACAACAGACAGATTGTGACATATACTTTCAGTAAAAGGAAGTAGAACAGCTGGGGTTATTTCAGTAGTCAAACGGCATTTCCCTCCTAAATGATCCATTTTGCTCGGAAAAGTCTCCACCTGTTGCATTATTCCCACTGTCTACAACCTCCTCCGACTGCCATCACTCCCAGCCTTGCTCCTACATACCTGTCTGGTCTCATGAACATCAACACACCTGCTCGTGCATTCAGACCTTCAATTCATTCTACTGTTCTTCCTGTTTGTCTCTTCAGCTATACTGTCGCCACATACTTCAAATCCAAAATAAAAATTGTCCTCTGTGGAGGCTTTTTTAAAAAATATTTTTTGTGAAATAATCTACACTTCTCATGAAGGATTATCGCTTGTTTTTTTTATAATGTTATCAAAGGGACTCAAAATGTCAAGAAGGTTTTCTTCCCGTTATCTTTATAGTATTCAACATATCATCTATTGTAATCAATGACATAACAAATGTCATGAGCTTTAAGCAGAAGCAGTGTGTACCTGGAGCAGGAGGACGAGGGGCTTTGTTTGACACCTCCACTTTAGGAGGAGGCTTTGGCAGAGGGGTTATCTTTTCCTCTGAGGACACACAACGACACGAATGCAAATAAGTAGCCTATAAATAGTTACTGGTAGGTATAGTATATATGGATGAAAGCAGGGCGGCCAAACCTGGAAGTTCTTCATAGAGTTCTTCATCAATAGGTTCGCCAACCCCAACCCCAACATCATCATAACATTCATCTTCCTCCTCTTCCTCTGGGATTTCACCGGTCATGCCTGGAAAAAGAAAAAATATATATATATTATTTTAATCTGAGCATATAAAGAAAACATACAATTCTTTTTCCCTGACACATCATTGAACAGTTTGGAAAACTTCAAAGTTTCAATTCAAACAGATGGAAATGGTTCCTACTTCTCAAAACGAAGTTGATCTTTTTCACCCATTCCTTTGCCTCCTGCACAGACGATGCACAAAACTGCAAGGAAACAGAAAAATAAAAAGAGCAGTCATTGGATTTTTTCATATAATTATGAACACTATCTATATTACATTTCCGCATATAGAAATAAAAGTAAAAAAAGTTGACAAGTAAAGATGTAAATATTTTCTGGTAATAAACTTTTCACTGTGGCTAATAAAGGCACACACAGAATGAGTTTACCTGATAAACTCGCTTGTCTGGAGCAGAAATCTCAAAGCAGCAGTCCTTCTTTGAGTCCTTCCGTAAAGTGTTGTTCAATTGGACAGAATACCCTTCGATGTTGAACTCGCCCTTCTGCTGCTTGTCTGCTCACAGAAAATAATAATGTCATCAGGAATGCTTCAGATTCTGCATCTGTAGGAACAAGAGTCAAAGCTTGTTGCATGAGGACTTATGAAACAATAAAAAGTAAACCTTTCTCGCTGCCATAATAGTAGAACATATTTTGGCTTAGAGCACACCATCTCTTCTGCCACTCGGGGCCAAAAAAACTGTGATCTGAAGAAGAAAAACTTTTTTAGAACAAGTTCCATATGAAATGGGAAGTTTAAGATAAAAAAAACGAACATATAAAATAAAATATGGGCCAGTTTTTGAAAAATAAAATGTAAACAATTTAGAAAGACTTTGAATTAGTGGTTTTTTTTTTGGCGTGTAATTTATTAGCTGAAAAAGGGAACAACAACTTGAAATTCAACAAGACCTCACCAAGCCCTTTCAAGATGTAACCAGAGACTAACCTTTCCTCCGTTTCTCAAGACACCCTTGCTTGAAAACAGATTTCAGGTCCTGGACTGCCACAGGTGGAGACTGCTGAACTCCTGCAAAGAAAGTACAAACATTCCCTCTAATCCTATGGAATCAATCATCTTTAAACATACTGTGAAAATGATCCGTTTCAAAATCCAAATGGACATTTGTAGTGATTGGAGAGGATACAGAAGCACTACTATTATTTTTTTAGTCGAGGTTTTCATGGAAGCCTGCAACTTTAATGCAAATGTGCAAAGGCTGAGTCGAAGAGCAGCTGTGAAACTAGCAGCTGCTCACAGCTCATAAACTCTGCTCTCCTAATCACCCTTTCATGAGGATTTCTCTCTTACCTTAATTCAAAAAGTAAACACAGAATCACACATTAGATTGGCTTAAAGTGGTGTATGACAACATTTTCCAGCTTTAGCTGCACTTTTCTTTCCTCAGACGTTCGGCTGAGAGCAATAAATTGTGCTTGAACTGTCTAAGGGGGAGGGGTGGAGGAGGTCCAGGGGTAACAGTTGCACCCCTCTAAATTGGTTCCCAAGTATGTTGCCAAGTTACAGTTGGAATGTCTCCCTCATTGTGCTACTCAAAGTCACTTTCTCCTGGAAGTGCACACAGACCGGTGCGTTTACTCGAGGACCTTTCCTCATTTTAATCCAGCACTTGTGAGGAGGAGAGGGAGGGGTGAAGGTGTGGTACCATCGTAAGGCTCCTCTTCCTTGTCTGTGCGCTCAGACTGTAGAGATCCTCCATCGTTGTTGCTGTCTGCTTCCTCATCCTCATCTGTGTCAGCCGAACCTGCTCCAAAAAAGTGCAAAATGATTATTTTAAACTGTAAAATAAGGAACTATAGAAAAGAAAGAGGATGCTAAGCCTTTTTATGTTACTTATACACAAACATGACTTATTTCTTCACTTGAGATCACAATAAATAATACCATAAGGGGGAAAAAAGGAAAGGCCAACACTCACCCTTGTCCTTGAAGTCTTGCGGGAAGCTTTAAGACAGCAAATGGGGGTTAAATTAACATTTGGGAGATTTCTTTAAAAAGTAAAATCAGGAAATGTTTGGTGCACCATACCCTTGTTTGACCTCTTTGATTCTCTTTATGAAGGCCTCCCTTTTTTCTTTGGTCTTCCTGCTCAGAAGTTCTCCTTTTAAGCCTTTGCAGAGGAAATGTTCCAAATCTAAACAAAAAAAAAGAGGTTAAACATTAACAGTTGTGCCAAAGCAGCAGATTTCTGTCTAATAAACGCCACGTTTTTTATTGAATGACGACCAGCAGCAGGTGTGCGCAACTTGTATGGATCGCATGCAAAGCGACGCCATGGCAAACAAACTTCCTCTTTTAAAAGTAAAGACAAAAACTGTAGCTTTAAGCTTACAAATCGATTCAAGTGCAACAGAAAACAAAGAAGGGCGCACAAAGACAGTTGCGCGTAATGGGTGTGTTACCAGAAATGAGCACTGCCAGTTCCTCAGGGATCGTCCTCATCTTCAGAGTTCGGGGCCCGAGGCGATGGATGTCAGACCGTTAGGGAGAGAACAACATTTAAAAAAAAAGCCTTTCACGGAAGCAGCTCGGGCTCGAGGACGCGGAAGTCAGCGCGGCTGCTGCTTGTTTGTCAGTGACCACAGTTCCTCTGCGGAACCAAAATATTCCCCGCGCTGGCGGCCACTCAGAATCCTGACGTTTATTTGCTCGTTATCTTTCCGTGAAAGGCACCAACGACAGGGAGCTGACTTTAACCGAGCCCTAACGGCATAATTATGTCCGATTTTAAAGCGATGATCATACTTTTGATTAATTCCAGACGATATTTCTTGATGCGCGCTATTTAACGTGCATTATGTATACACTGCGGTCTTCTTTAAAATCTCCTCTCTCCTTTAGCAATGATGCATGCTCTCTGAGCTTTATGAGTGTGTCAATGTTATAAATCTGAAGAAGATCATTAATATACTATTTCAAAAGACTCACATGGTCACTCTGAACCAGTTCTATCACTGTTTGGACACATTTCCAGCTAAGGAGCTTTGCTGCACATCTATTATGACTGATCATGTCAGACATACAACGTTTAAATGTGCCTAAAATCTTAAAATCTGGTGCATTTGAGGGGAATCAGTCTTTTGACACATTATTTATGAATATGTCAGGCAGTCATTAGCCATCATCTGACAAGGGGTATCCAATCAAGGTTAAAAAAAAGGAGCCTTTGATGCGCTCCTTCTGTTTTTTAGATGAATTTAGTGAGGAGTGTCGGGTTTAGTTTAGCTGCAGGTGCTTCATTGTCAAAGGCTTTCCACAGAAACCTTCACTCCAAGAAAGACAAGACACAACATCTGAGATCTCAAGATAAGGCGTGCCTGCATGTGCACAACCTGCATCCTCAGTTTTTGCTTCACAAATGAAGAACGTTTTCTAACACATTTTTAGTCAATAAAATGTTAATAGTACATATTTGACCATTAATTTTGTGACATTATAAGGGAATCCGAGCTTCCCTTGCAGTCTTAAAGAAATCGCCACTGATGTGAAGACAATTGAGCTTAAAATTGCAATTCTGAGTATTTCTGGGCTGCACGGTGGCGCAGTTGTTAGCGCTCTTGCCTCACAGCCAGAAGGCCCCCAGCTGGGGGACCTGAAACAGAACACCAATGGGAGACCTCTCTGTGTGGAGTTTCCATGTTCTCCCTGTGCATGTGTGGGTTTTCTCCAGGGACTACGGCTTCCTCCTACTGTCCAAAAACATGCTTCATAGGTCAATTGGTTACTCTAAATTGTCCTTAGGTGTGACTGTGAGTGTGTATGGGTGTGTGGTTGTGGCCTTGCGACAGACTGGCGACATGTCCAGGGTGTCCCCTGCCTTCACCCGCAAGTGGTCTGGATAGGCTCTGGCAGCCTTGTGACCCAGAAAGGGGGAAAAAAAAACAGCTTATAAGATGACTGATGAATGAGTATTTCTTTAATCAAATTATTGCAAATCAAAATTGCAGATAAAAAAATGCGGTTTGAAAAGGATTGTAGATGTAACCTATAGGACCTATAGGTCACAAGGTCCCTGCTCCGCTCCATTCCGATGCATCCTGGTACAGGAGTGTCAAACCCCAATTCGCAGTGGGCCAAAATTAATCAGTGGGGTAAAGTCATGGGCCAAACTCAATATTTATTGAAAAATTAACTGCAAATACGTAATGTTCAACCTTTTCATACAGTGTCTTCTTTCGTTATATTTTTTCATTACAGCCATGTTAGTTTCGCACAAAGACAAACAGGTCTGTCATTTGTATTCGTGAACAGATAATCTGTCTCCCACCTATCTTGAAACCTCCTGTTGCCCATCTTTTGTTTGGCTATTTTTGTGGAGGTTGAAAGTAATTTGTCCGATGTGACTGGAGCATGGCTGTCAATGACTGTTAATAGAAAAAAGGAGCGCTTGCCGATGTCGACTACGCGCCAACATACTAGCAATGCATTGTGGGACTTGGAGTATTACGGCCAGCTCTAATTCACATTTGATATGATCTCACGGGCCAATTACAATGCGGGCCAAATTTGGCCCGCGAGCCTGAGTTTGACAGATGTGCACTAGCACGACTAGATCATGCACATCTTTGTTTTTCTCGTCTGAGCTGGTATCTGGCTCAAAACTATATGGATTGATAGCTCCAGTATTGCTTGCTATTGTTTTTGGGAGATAGTGTAAACAAATGGATGATGGGAAATGAAGGTAGGCTTACTCCAGGCCAAAAGTTCCGCCCACATCTCAGAGCCGAGTTTCTAATGAACCACTGCCGCCCTGCGGAAACTATGTCTGAGAGCAACACAAGTTTTTCAATTTTGACTTAAAATGGCATAATCATAATTAAAAGACAACTGGGAACACTTTCACAACAGATCAAAAGATGATCGAAGTGGAACTTTAAAGAACAAGTTCTCTCTCGTGTTCTCCTTTACTGAGATATATTCTGCTCAGTCATTTTATTGGAAGTAGTGTTCTCTGCCGAGTCACTCTTTTATGATCCATGCGGTTATTTCAACCCCAACCCTCTCATGACCTGGCCCTGGTTTTGTAAGAAAAGAGGAGAGCCAGCTTGACCTCTGACCCCTCTCAGCACATTGAAGGGGAGATCTGCTTCCACATAAAGCTTCATATATCTGCCTGTCATAAAAATGAATTTGATTGGTTTCTTCCCCTCTCGCAAATCATTGCAGGGTTTCAATCCACTTAACTGCACACAGCCAGGAAATGTCTAATTAATGCAAGGGAACCATCATCTGTGGAAAACTGTGGAGAAACAAATGCCCAGCAGCCTAAAGCAAAGTAACTGATTTGTTAATCTTGTAAACACTTTTTATTTCTGACAGCGTGTTCCTAATATATAGAGTATTGAGTGATTCCAACAAGTTCCTGCTTCTTCTACAAGGCTTCTACTGCTCTAGCTTTGTTTTCAATTAGGCTAATGTACAATTAGCATCACTTTGAACTGCTTTCTGTTGAAGGAGTAATTCATCACCTCATTCACAGTTGGTTTTATTGCTTAAGCATTGTGCCACCATCCTGCTGCCAGTAATCACAGTGACTTTTTGCTGTTTCTGGGGAGCTACTTTAGTTTGCAGGCAGAAAAGAGTTCCTGCAGGACATGCAACAATAAGCAGTACTGAGCCTGTGAGACTATTTCAGTCTGGAGACATTGTTTGATGATTCATATGGAATAAACTGGATTATTATTCTTTATTTATATGTTATATTTTGTAACACTGAATAAATTATTGAAAGCAAAACAACCTATTTTATGCCAGTTTTGAGTCATATCAAATCCAATCAAACTTAATTTATATAGCACCTTTCCTATGAAAGCATAATACAAAGTGATTTACATTAAAACAAAACAAAATAAAATAATATAAAAACAAGAACATAAAATTAAAATAACAACTATAAAAATTGAAAGAGCCCCCTCCCCATACCTACACACAACCCCCACCCCTTTCAGACCTCCCACCCCCTAACTGATGGGTAAAGACAATGAGAAATAAGAAATAAGCAGAGCACGAAAACAAAATGTTTGTTGTTGGAAACGCTAATAATAATTGGAACCTCCCTCTCTGAGAATAGCTGCTTAGCCAGCCAAATGAAGCATCCCAGGTACGGGGACCCAGCAACAAGTCGTGAAGAGCTGGTTCAATTCCAAAA
Organism: Oryzias curvinotus; assembly: GCA_023969325.1. NCBI lineage: Eukaryota > Metazoa > Chordata > Actinopteri > Beloniformes > Adrianichthyidae > Oryzias > Oryzias curvinotus. The sequence goes on from CM043721.1 coordinate 8,615,503, forward strand.
AATCCTTTGTAGTTAAAAAAATTAAAAAAACTGTTAAACTAAAAGTTGATTAAATCAGCTGGTTAAAAAAAGAAGGTACAACAGAATAAACATTCAGGAAATTCATAATCAGGACCACATTTACTACAGATATATTTCAAAGGTGATATTTGCTGAAAATCCATCTATTTTATGCTAAATTGGTATAAAAAAACTGTTTTGGAAATATGTCATCTAGCTCCATAGTAACAAGGATGTATATGCAGTCTTATAGATTCTTCTGAACATGCACAATTAAAGGCAGAGAAATTGTGAACAAGCAGCATTTGTCATTTTAGTTTTATAGGCAATGGCATAATGTAAAAGCCAACTGAAGTCTGGATTTCTGTGTGGGGCCAGAGCAGACAGCTCTGGAATTTTCTTTTGTTTATGCAAATTGACTGCATCGTTGTGCAGATAGAGAACACTCACATTACTGTAGACAAACAGGAAATAAACTTCATAAAGTTATGAATTTGCTTCTCTTCTGTTGTTTTTGTGTTTACTTCCTCAGTATGGGGGTTTCTCAAATAGTGAAGGGCACAAGCCATTCTTCAGGGGTACTGAGCCTCTATATTGATTTCCATCACACTTACCTTCCTTCTCACTTTTAAACAAACGAAGGTGAAGATGTATTTTGTAATGTTTATAGGTTTAAGTAAATGTTTTGATGTCATGTTTTCTCTGATGCCTTTGATGCAAAAACAGACAGAATAAAATGTCCCTTTTTCTGAAAGAAATGTGTTTTTAAGGAGGGCAGCCTTGGAATCATTTCATAGCTTGAACATGAGGATTTTGGTCATTTAGCTGTTATTGGACTATGTTGTATTAAGTTGTTGATATTCCTACAGGATAAAAGAATGAGTGTTAAGGCAAATGCTGTATGAAATTCCTTACATTTTTAAATCATATTGCATACATCCACCATACATGACAGTGAATTTCAAATAAAAACTATTGTTTTAATTTATTTTCTAAACCCAAAAGGACAATTATTATCTAAATGTTTTTGTTGTTGTTGAAATTCCTTGGTAAATTGTATGGAAAGCCAACCCAACATTGTGATTTGGGTTGTCAGTCAGACAAAATTGTCTTTGTTTGCTCTTCATTACAATACTTCTTTAAAACAGAAGGAAAAGTTAAGATATTGAGAATACTTGAGAGGGTTAAATGGATCCTAAATTGTTTATTAATAACAATTTAGACTCTATATTTATCCTGGAGATATGGAAGATTTAGGAATTAAGTCCAAAGCTGAGTCATTGTTCAGAAATTAACAAAAGCTCTTTAGCATAAGCACAAATACAACCAGTTTATTCACTTGTTGTAAAGCTTTATTTCAATAGAATTATTTTACTTTGTTTTCTATAAACATACAAATTTGAGGACGTTTTAAGACCTGCAAGAACGAATGATGTTTCAGTAAAAGCTTATTTAACTCAAACTTACCTCGTGAAATGTGACTATTTTTCTGCAAACATAACTCTAAAAACCGAGCACGCAAAACGCAACAGCCAACTGAAAAGTGTCTTTCAGTAAATGAGGTTTTGCAGGTCCATTGTTGTGAATGTTTGCGTGAAAAAGTTGAAACTCTCGGAGGGCAAATGAAGGGGACTCTGGGCTGACTCCGACAAACTTGGTAAGAAAGAGGAAGACGAGGAGATAAGTTGGAATGCCTGCAAGGACCCGTCCAGACTGGAGGAGTCATCATTGTCTGGGCCCATTGTTGACACATAGGCAGGAGCCGTGGGTGTTGGGTTTGGAAAATGTTTCAGATGTTTCTCATTGTTGCTCATCGGGGAGGCAGCTTGGTTCCCCCCTCTATGTGCGTTGTTGTTGTGGGATGAAGTCAGTGTATTTTGGTCGGAACACCTCTCCCTTTGGGCCGCTTTGATGCTGTCCGCAGCCTGCTGGAAGTCGATCCCCGCCGCGTAATTTACGCACGCGTATTTCCTCTCACCGTCCCAGTTCTCCTTGCAGTGACTCTGCCTTTTGTGCTTCATTCGCCTGTTCTGGAACCACACCTTCACCTGCTTCTCTGATAAATCCAAAAGCGCCGCAATCTCCACTCGTTTGGGTCTGCAAAGATACTTGTTAAAATGAAATTCCTTCTCCAGCTCGACAAGTTGGTTGTTGGTGTACGCAGTCCTCAGTCTCTTGGAAGCACCCTCGTCAGTGCTCTCTGGCTCCTCCGGAGAACCTGAACACATCAAAAAAGGCTATTGGGATTTTTTTTTATCTTAAAAGGGTGATGAAAAAAAATTACATAAATGGATGACTGCCAAAACAAATTGCATGGGTTGAAACTTGTGACAAACAAGCGCAAAGACTGGAGAGATTTACGGGCCCCAGTCTGGATATGATGGGTGTGCGCGCGGACAGGACAGAACGGAGGGGAAGATTAATGAACGTGCCAGCTGTTGGCCCGTGTTAGAAAATCTATCACTCTCTATTACTGTCAAATATTAACACTCTAACACTGCATCACACCCCGGTGCGTTACTTGATGAGATTAAGCAAGCTTAAATCAAACATCCTGCTGCAGCCTGTTGGAACGCCCTCGAAGCACAGATGCGGCTCTTTGTGGAGAGCAATTCTCTAACATCCCGCAGCTCTTTGCATGGAGGTTATTAATCATGTCTTGCCTTGGGGGGGACAGTAGTGTGGCGGGGAGTCAGTCGTCGGCGCAGCATCAACAGGGGAAGCAGGAGCAGCAGCCCGGCTCCTCTTGGTGCTTTTCCTCTCCTTCATCATCCACGGGTACTCTGCGAGTGGAGACGCAGTCTGCAGCGGGCTGCAGCCTCTCAGAGCTGGCGTAGAGCGGTCTTGGCGCGAGGGGACACTCGTGTCCAAGCCGGAGACCTTCTGCAGTGTCGGCAACGAGCGCGCCGAACGCTTGATTGACGAAATTTGAAAAGCATCACCAGCGGGATTGGTCAAAGATGTCAGGCACTCAGCGAGCGACGGCTGGCTGTTGATAAAACCACTTTCTCGACCAAATTCACAATCCATCTCCTCCTGGAGAACCGCTACTTGGAAGCTCCTAAAACCAATTTTAAATTATTTGCAAACTATGTCACCGGCTAGAGTTGTGTAAAGACATGTAAGCCATAAACTTTTGCTTTCACGGGGCCATGGTTGGAATTAGACCCTGCTGCTGGTCACATGATATAATCTGCCCAATGAATGTCCTGATTGATGGAGAAGATTTGGGGAAGGGGGGAGGTGTTATTGCCTCAGTCTGGAGCAGATGTTAGTTATTTTTGAAACAGGAGTCGGGGGCATCAAAACATAATTTGCTTTAGTTTCATATTTTCCTCTTGTGCATCCAAGGAGCTGGCGCTCGTGACGCACAACGCATGGATTGATTTTTTTTATTCCATTGTGACCTAATGCAGCTACAGCAGAGCTCCTGTTTATCCTGAATGCTCGCTAAGGAAAGGAGAGATCACACCTGTCCACACCTCCTCCAACAGGAAACACTCAGGTCCACTTTATTACACGTGTCTTGCCCGTATAAAGCCTGAGATTCTAAAATAAATCCACCCGTCTCTTACTGTTGAAGCGTTAGTAATCTTAACTGCATTTAGATCAATTTAAACTCTAGATCTCCCTCCGCATGTAATCTGTTTTCCTCCACGAGATACCTGCGGGTCACCGTGCGTAAAATCATTCACCGTTGCTGCAGAAAGCTGCAGGAAAAGGAGAGGATCTGAGAGCTGTTTATTGCCCGGGCTCTGAACAAAGGATTCCTGGTAGTCTGTGTGATCATTCTTTCCAGCCAAGAGCCCCGACAGCTCCCTGCCCTTAGAGCACATTTAAACCACATACACTTGCTTAGATCATATGTGCAGGAAGAGGCCCTCGGTGCGGAGCGCAGAAAATCTCAGGATTTCTCTCAGCCTTTAACACCTTTAACATAAACCTTTATCATTTAGATTCAAAGCTTGGGAGGAGATTTTACCCTGGTGCAAACAGGAGTGAATGGAATGAAGGAGCTGGACTTTGTTCGTGCTCAGAGGAACAAACAGATTTTCCGTGGGATCAATTGTTTGCTGAGGTGAGGGTGTTGGCACATCTATTTAATTTGTCGCTGTCCTTTATTTCACACCGAAGTCTTGTTTCTTTCAAAATAGCTCAAGTTTATGTTTGATGAAGAAGAAAAAATCAATATTTGCTTGATTAATAAGTTTAAAGGATGCATTCTGAGACAAGTCTTTTGCATTCTACATCTGCAAATAAATTAAAAGTTAATTTTGTTGTTTCTATAATGACATAAATCTGTTTTGAAATTTTCTCCAAAATTCTGTTTCCATTTAAATTATATTTAAAAATGTAAATGATGTGTTAAAGAAGGAAAGCCTTTTTCTGAAATATTTTAAAAAAAAAAAAAAAAGCTGAGACCTTTTGCTGCTCCTCTGCTCCTCACAGCTTCATAGTCTTCCTCAGGATGTGAATGCTGACAGGAGGACGGGGTCGGGCGCGTTTCCCGTCTGTTCCCAAACGAAGGGAGACGTCTGGAAGACAAGTGGGCCAAAATGCGAGGCCAGGCCGAGTGTTTCTAGGAAAAATATAAGGATGTTTATTTAAGTTGCAATCCCGTAGGATACCCTTTATTTGGTGTCTTTGTAAGTTTTCAAATAGCAAAGGGGAAAAAATGCACCATTAATTTCCATTATGTTACTAAATTGTGCCAATTTTTTTAAATATTCTTTACCGTTATAAAGTATCCCACATTTGTATTTATCTGATGCTATACATATATTTTATTTGATTTATTTTCTGTACTTTCTATGTGGAATGCTTCAATCTGGTGAGTAAAAATCTAAAATAAAGGTCAGCGATCCCAAAATGGTTTTCACAAAATATGTGTATCTCTTCACGTTTGTGAGGTTTTCTGCATATATATGATTGAAATTTGTGTAACAATTAACATTTTCTGTACTTTTTTACGCATCTTTTCTTTCAATAAAACTATTTTTACTAGTATGCCATCATGTCCTTTTGAAATAAAACAATGTAGTTACACCACAATGAAGTCTAACTTTCATTTTTTATTTGTACATTTTTGATCAATTTAACTATTGTAACTTTTTTTTCGTTTAGTGAACAAAAATTCTTTCTTTAGCAAAATCAGGCAGCAAATATTACCAGACTGAATGTACAATATAGCTTAAATACATCTGAAAGACAATTGGATTTGAGAGCACGACTTCCAAATGAATATCTTGTAGTTGTTCGCTTTGGCCGTGTTGTATTGGGGGGGAGGGGGGCTAGACTGTTGCGGGTCTCCCAAGAGTTCTCCACTTTCTTTCCATGAACTTCTCCAGCATGGGGGTGTGTGTGTGTTGAGGGAGGGGGGGGGGGAGTTCCTCCTCACTTCAATGTCGCGCAGTGTGATGCATTAGGGTCATAAAGGGTCTCGAAAACAACTTTCAGTTCTCTGTTTCCTTGAAGATTTTCTTTGTATATCTCTATGGTGCAGAGAAGATCCCCAATTAAGTCACAAATTAAAGAGTAGTTTTTTTGTTTTTTCTTATTTATTTTTTTTACAAATTACAATAGCTATTTTTGAAAAGTAAATAAATAAATCAAATTATTTTTTATTAAAAAATAACCTTTTACCGTTGATTTACCTCTGTTAATTTGGCCTCCACGATTTAAATAAATTGTATTTATAGCTTTTTTTTTATTTATAGAGAGTCAAATTTTAGTTAAAAATCACTTGACAAGGAAACTACAACCCAAGGTGTGGGGGGAATGGGAGTGGTATTCTTGACGTACCATCCACCATCATGTAAGCCGCTGGCTCCCCCTTTTGGCCGTCAGGTGCAACAACAACTTCACTTTAAAAAGTGCCTCTGTCTGAGAATTAAACTTCTTCTTTAGCTTATGGAGTTCGCAGTGTTTTTTAAGCCATTTTATTTATTTATTTCTAAATTAGACATAATATTTCTAGGTCAAAGTTCATTTAATAAATTCCCGAAACATTTAGTGGAAATCTGCTGCAAATAATTCAAATAGATGTTTCTGCAGTCTGATTGTTGTTAGACGCTCGTAAAGTAATTAAATCTTTAGAGGCAGACCTATTGGTGACCCCTGCTGTGTTCTGCACCCTTATACGTGGTCGCGTGCGCATGCGTGCGCTTCTTCACTGTTGTTGCATCACGCATCTGTAAGTTTAAGCAGCCCAACCAGAAATGCTGCCCCTGCAGCCTCCACAAAGCTGTGCCAGCTTTTATGCCTTCTAAACAGTTTTGGTCATGAAGAACAGTCTGTGAGGCAAAAACAGAAACTAAATCAAAATGAACAAAAATGCATATAAAATCTAATGTTTCTTTCTCATTTTTTCTGTTTTTTTTTCTTCAATACATCACTACATCTTAAACCAACTAAAACGTTTTTTTTTAATTCACAAACTATCTTAATTTATTGGAAACAACTTGACAAACCTGTACGTTTCAGACGGGTCAGGAACTATATGAACAAAATCTTATTATAATTAATTTCAGACAGACATTTTCATCACTCCGTCAATAACAACTGTCGTCATAAATTGCTCACATATTTTCTACTAAAATATTTATTACAGCAAGCTAAATAAAACAAATCGTTGGCAGCAGTCAGCTCAAACAAAATGAAATGCATCAAATGATACTTTGCATTATCTCAATTATTTTACTTCACCATACTAAAATTGAACTAAAAACAAAGATTTAGAATTATAAACCATTTGCATCATTTAAATGATGGAAAAACACACATTTTTTATTAAACATGTTAGAATATTTTACTTATGCTTCTTTCTCCAAATGATGGAAAACTCTCACTGCGGAACGTGCGTAAAGGCTTTAGAGAGCTGGCGAGGTATGAGGTATGCTGACGTGTTTTACACAGAACACATCAATTTAGTTAGAAAACACTAAATTCAGCAGAAATATTAACGTAAACCATGAAAACATAGGTAGCCACAGAACATTACATTACATGCAAACAGATTTAATCATGTGCACCAAGTACAGTTAAAGTGATCTCACAAACATTAAACAAAGGGAATAAATCCTCCAGCATTTATTTAAAGCCCAACAATAACAACACAAGGAACAAGCTGTACCCCCCTTTCCACCCCACCACCAGCCATCCACCCACCCACCCGGCTATGAGCGCTAACTGTCTCTCCGACGGTCCTTGTTTTCTTTCTTCATCTTCATTCTGCGGTTTTGGAACCATATCTTCACCTGTCTCTCAGTCAAATTCAGAAGTCTGGCTACTTCATATCTGCGGTCACGCGGGAGGTACATGTTGAACAGAAACTCCTTTTCCAGTTCCAGGATTTGATGCTTTGTGTATGGACATCGTTTTTTCCTGGTGGGCTTCGCTTGCAGCCAACTGGACGACGGGTTATCTGGGAAATGGCCTGAGAACGAGACAGTTTATGCACCAAGACACGAGACTGCAAACCATCAGCAAAATATTTCCTAATATAGATTTTCTCAGTTAAGGTCCTGCAAAAAAAGTGTTTAAAAATCAAATTTGATTGCTAAATTAAAAAAAAAGTTTTTTTTAATAATTAAACGAGAAATCATATTTTTACAGCCATATTTCTTACCTGTCTTCTTGTTTTCTCCTTCTGTCTGGTTTTCTTCTGGAACTTTAGAGGAGGTGGAGGACTCGCACGGGATATCCACAAAAGACGCTCCGTTTTCAATGTCAACCAGAAGAGGAGTGTGCGTCTCCAAAGTCATGCATTCTGCACTCCCAACAACGGGCTCAGGTTTGATCTCATAATGCACGGCTGTCGAGGGTAATCCCGTCAAACACAGAGACGCAGAGACTGGATCTAGAGCCCACGAACGCGTAAACATGCCATCACTGTCACCACTTGCATAATAGGTCGGAGTGATTGCGCTTCCAGGGTGGGCTGAAATGGCACTCCAGGATCCGCCAAAAATAGACGATTTTGCTTGCAAAAGACACGACTCCTGTCCGCCATATTCAGTGACCGCCGTTTGCTCCACCCCTGAAGCTGAGGAGAACATCGGTGCCATGTCTTCCTGCTCAGGAAGAATCCGTGCATCTACATAATAGCTTCTCCCCATCGTCGACATTGCAAAAAAAGGTCAAAATAATATTTGATTATGAAATAATTCCAAATGCAAACGTCCAAAAATGCGTTTTACAGCTTTGCACTTTTGCGCAAAAACGGATTCATTGCATGGTAAGGTGTCGCTTTTTGTGGACCCTACGTGCTCATGCGCCCAGAAAGCTGAACCTTGTCCAATGCTGGATAGGGCGCCCCAAACACGTGACCGTGGGACTGAACAATAAATAATAAATCAGCCTTTGCTGCTCAGCTAAATGGCCACCATTTTCCTCACCATATTTTAATAGCAAATCCCTGCGCTTTTATTGGCAAATATCTTCTTTTATAAGCAATAAACATGATTTCTGGCAGGTGTTTTTATTTTATATTAGGCCAACAGAGTAACGGTAATACGCTAAGTCGTGCAATTGCAAAATTATCAGTGATTTCTAATGTGAAAAAGGGTCCAAACAAGCAAATTATTTGTAGTACTTTAAACAAAAGCTTGATCATTAAAAAGAAACTATTTCTTGGGGGAAATTTGTCTTTTGTAAAAGCTAAAACAACCTTTAATCAAAAGGCGTTAACATGTGATTAAATGGTCAGTTTATTTTGTAACACCTAGGGGACAGTTTCAAAGATGCGCTCAGCTTTGGCGTGTCTGCAATCTGAAGCGGAAAGCGCGGTGGAGTTGTTTGGCTGCTTTATAACGCTCGCCTTTTATCACGGGCAATTGGGGAGTTTCTCTTAAGGTTACAACCTAAAGCTGTCTAAGCTAAATATGCCCAATAAAGTTAAGCCCTTGTGTCCCTTTTGTTTCTTTTCTGGCGCGGACAGACTCACTTGGAATTTTCGAGGCAACTACATGGCGCACTGCAATGATCATAACCGAGGCCTTGTCTGTCATCTCTTATTATTCTAACTTTGATCTAATCATTTATACTGTTATAGGCTATGTTGCAGAAATGCGTAATTGCACAAAACTATAAAAAAAATGCTTCAATTTGACCAGAAAAATACATAAAAAAAACAGGAACCAGACAAAGAAATCAATAATAGATAAATAAATACATAAGTAGCTAAATTTATAAATTGAAATAAAGCATACATTAATACAAAACTAATAAATAAAATGGAAAAACCCACAAGCTTTCATCCAATTTTTAGAATAATACGTTAACCGCATAAAACAGCCACTAAATTCCATGTCACTCAACTTATCAAGAGGTAGAAAACCAATAAACAGCTGCAGTAATATTTACTGTACACAAAGTACAAAGGCATTTCCGTCTGGACCCGAGCCAGGTCTAGATTGAAGCGCCGCCAGCGTGCGTCTTTGTGAGCCACATGAGACGTTTGTGATTTTATAGGGGTGGTTTTTATTCATTTGACCAGCAAAATGTGCAAAAATTCACCATGACTTCTTACATAACGCACCATATTTAAGCACAGGTATCCCCGTGAGGCATCCAGCATGCAATTTCTACAGATTCACTCAGACTGAATATACACAGGAGCTCTCAGACAGTCACTGCGTCTTTTGAAATGGATCGCGTTGGTGAGAGGGTAAAGAAACATCCAACACGAAAACAAAAGTCAGAATGAGAACAATTAATAAGTTAGCAGGAAATGTTCCATATATTCTCACATAGTGGGTTATGCACATGGCTGCGAACGGAAAACCTGTTCTCCCGTGCGCATGAGTCTCACGAGAAACTGAAGTCGTTGGAGAGCTCTCGGATCCTGTTCTCCCGGCTCATTTTTTTCAGCTTCATCCTCCTGTTTTGGAACCAGATTTTGACTTGCCTGTCAGTGAGGTGCACGCTGCGGCTGATCTCTAGACGGCGCTCCCTTGTCAAGTACATGTTGAAGAGAAACTCCTTCTCCAGCTCCAGAGTCTGGTGCTTGGTGTAAGGGCAGCGCTTCTTTCTGCCGCTTTTTGCTGTGAGCCAATTGGCAGCGACCTCAGTTCTTCCACCTCCTGGAGAGACACAGACCAGGTTATTGAAGGAGAACATTGCGCAAATCTTCGTAAAATATATGAATATTCTAATATTTTTTCTTATTATTTTGTTAGAAATCTAGGTCGTTTTCAAATTAGACACATTTTCCAGCAAATGATGAGTCCCCCCCCCCCCCCAATGTATATACATTTTTGTCTGACAGCTATTTATTTTGTCTTTTTTTTTTTTTTCTTTAAGCCAGTCTCAGTTACACTCATTTGCTCATTTCACTACAGCCTCAAGTAAAGTCCAAAGAAATTAAACCGAGGCCTGGAGCCTTTGATGAGGGTTAAAACTAATTAAATATCCAACAGGACAAATTAACAACACTCGCTCGGCCTAGTTATGCGTGGCTTCTTTTTATAAAGAGATACTAATTGACAAAACAAACACAATAGTTCTGATTTTGAGCTTTGATTGTTTAAATTATAAGCATTTTAAAAAGGAGTATGTGCGCCCTTGTTGTTTGTTTTACAGTAGGACATTTTTGCCACCCAGACGGATTGGTCCTTCAAGGCTGGTGATTTTGGCTGCAAGGCCCATCACCTTTTTCTTGTTTGTCTGGACTCTCTGCGTTACACGTCTCCGTAGGTTCTGGGGAGGATGACCTTTCCGAGGAGGGGCGGCTGTCCTCCTCCCTGGCTGGGGCGCTCGACGCAGGCGCCTCCTCGTGGTTTTCCCTGCGCTCTGGCTCCGCGCACGCAGCCTGTGGCTGTTGGCAGTCCATGCGGGCGGGTCGCTGCACCGTGAAGTGGTTCATGTTTTCGTGGTAGAGCCTCGATGACATGTATGTCTGAGACAAACGGAAGTAGCCGGGAACTGGCACGGCGCTGCCGCCGACAGGGCATGATCCGGCGGAATAAGAAATGTCGTCCAAAGTCCCTCCTTTTGGACATTTGTCCGGCTCGTTGAGGCAGCACGCGCTCTCTTCTTTTATGTTCTGAGAGAATGAGCACAAATGCTGCGCGCTGGGCTGCTCGACCCGGCAGGCTCTCGGCGTTTCCAGCCACGGTTCCACCCCCTGCGCGTAAGGAGCAGAACACGGGACCATGCTTTGGCTCGTCGGCTCGTTACGCTTATCGATGGCCGGGAAACAAGAGCCTCCGGGAAGTCCATAAGAGTAGTCCGGCAAGTAGAGGCTGTTACTTTGGTAACACGAACCGCTGTCGCCTCTCAAATTGATTAAAGAGTCCACGAAAAAAGAATTTCCTGCCTGGTTGCTGGAACATGACATCGTCCTGCTATAATTTGCCTGCGGATGAAAATTTCCCTATCTGGCTGACATTTCTTGAGCAAAACATTGCCGGATAATTACTGATACTCACGCTTCTCACTGAAGTCTGCAGCCAATTAAAACAGCAGGAGACTGACTCCTCCCCCTCCGAGCAGCCAGCTCCACAGTGTCACACATTTGGTTCACAGCAAAGAAAAAAGCTCGATGAGAAAGAGGAGTTTTAGAAAAGGAAAAAAAACCAAAAAAACATCCAGAGATGTTCAAAATAGGAGCCTGTCAGCCCGGAGCAGTGGATGTCACCGCAAAAGCATGTTTGACAAATGCCATAACTGAAATGTTTTTACGCAATATACACTTCTTTACCAGTCAGTTTTACAGCTCTGTAAAACCAGAGGATGCAGTGAATATCCACCGAGTTCACGTTTTTCTTACTTGAGGGGGTGTGGGAAGAGTTTTAAGCTTTCCTGTGTTGTCCAGCTGATCTTTATAGCCTTTGCTTGCTGAGCTCCCTCTTCTTCATCATTTGTCCCATAACTGTGTGAACTCTGCTTCAACTTGTAAGTCATGTAAAGTTAGTGTGGAGCTTGACTGAGCATGGTGCACATGTTGTGGGTGCAAAGGTGGCATTCACAATGCCACGAAATATGTTTTTATTTTAAACAAAAGTATGGAAAGCCGTTTGGATCAGGATTTCAAGCTTAAAGTATAAAACTAAAAACGATTATCGATTATTGGGTTTTTTATTTTCTAGAACCAAACATTTATTTAATATCTTGTTGGTTTCCTTTTATTTTCTTCTTAACTTGTTCTGTCCAGCAGTATTTTGTTAGTTTCCTGATGATATATATGAGTATATAAATGTATATAGTTTTGTTTTTACTCTATAGAAAACAGAGGCCAAAGGTCTGTGAGTCTCATACCCAATACTGACCATGATGTTGACTTATTTATCCTCTTGAGATTAAGCTCTTCTTTGATATGGCTTTTTAATTGTGGTCACAGGACCCCAGGTAATCAGAATTAACTACAGTGAAAATAAAACACCCAGTGATCTCCTTGTATGGATGCCAGGTTTCAAGAGGTTATAGCTAATGCGTAAAAAAATTTGCAAACCATTTCTTTAGTGGCACAAGCAAAAAATACTGTTCTCTTAACATCCATTTGTTTGTCTTTGTGTCTTTGAGTAAGCCAAATGTTTTTGGTTGGGTCTAGAAGTTTGTACCAAAACTGTTTCGTTTCCACTAAACTACTAAAACATCAGCCTATGATTCCTTCCAATATGTTAACTTTTTAACTGCATTCTCACAAATAGACTTCACCACACTTCAGAATCACAGTGATGATTCGAAACAACTTGTCTCTTCTGTAATCTGTAAGGATGGCTTCAGCTGCTTTTACTCCCATTTGACAAAAAAAAAAAAGAAACCCATGCCTTCCACAGTGACAGCATTGACATCAAATCACAGAGTGCGTCATAACAAATTCGTCACTGCGAAGAAACCCTGAAATCTCAAAATACTTGTCGCAGAAGAGTTACTGAATAGCTAATGCATTCATCGCGCATTTGTCAGGACTGTCACATAAGCAGCCTCTGCAGGTACAGAAATTTCCTAAGAGGAACAAGAAAAAAAATTTTTAGAAGCTAAAATAATTTCCCACTAATATAAGAACAAAATATCATCAATTCATTTATCAAAATTCAGTTCAAGTTTCACTTGTTTTTATTTCTGCTTCTAAACTATTCCTTTTTCATTATCAATTGTATATTAATGTATTCATTTATTAATCTTATATAACGATCATTATGGTGTTCCATACAAAGTTTTTGAAGGTCAGAAAAAAGTCCTAAGAAAATTAGCTGCATTTATTGATTAATATTTACTTCATCAACATTTTATGGAAATAATATGACACAGCTTTTCTGTATTACAAAAAAAGATAAGCTGTTTTTTTCGTTTAGAGAATACAAAATTAGGAATTTTTTGTAGCCCTCGTGTGGGAGAATTAACCTTTTGTAACATTGTTACCCTTAATGTTTTGTGCTTTTGTCATTTTTGCTGAGTTTTTAATTGAAAACAAATCAACAATTATCTTATCAGTAAACAAACAAATAAATAAAACGCTATCCAACAATTTATTTTATAAAAAAAAATCTGTAGGCACCCTTTATGTTACTTAAATGGATGTCTAAGCCTAAAGTAAAAGCAAACATGTCATTTTCATAGATAAAAATACTTAGCTCCCTTTAAAGACTTCAGGAAATATCGTTTCTGCCTTTAATTCACACACCCAAAAAAATCCATCGCTGAGGTTGATTCCTTAGAACTAGATTTAGGTCAACCAAAAAGACCCCTGAGAGGGTTCAAACCGAAATCCAAGATCAGTCACGTTTATATCCCTCAAAGTCTGGACCCATAAAGTCTGGAAATCAGAGCCACAGATTATGAACAGTCGCCATGCGCGCAGAGGATCTGTTTGAGTGCAGAAACCCTCTGTCTTTCTATCATACAAGCCTTAAATTCCACACAAACTGTGACGTCTTCACAGGATTATATCTTAAATGGAACCTTAGAAAATAAATACAACATATATCCTCATGTTAAGACGCAATTATTTAGTATTTGTTTAAAAGAGCAAAATAACACTTCCTGTTTTTGTTGTTTCTTTTCCTTCTTTTTATAGCTCACATAACATCCAATTCAGGAAAACACACTGAGATGAAATATAAATATAAATTACCCCGGAAAATCAACCTCTAACGTTTGATTTTTTGCACACACATTTGTTTGAAAACTAAACAAAGAATTCCTTTAAGTCATGCCCCCCCCCCCCCAAAAAAAAAACAACTTCATATGTGCTCTAGTTAATAATTTTCCTGACGTTATTCCCAAATCGTTTTTTTTTTCTTTAAGAAGGGCTTCTGGTCATCAGATGCATTTCAGCACTCTTTAGGGTAACGCAAACACAACTGAGGTTACACACGTAACGTCTCTGTTTCTTCCTACCTTAAAGAAATCTTCTTCCCTAAAAGTTTGAGTCTCGCATCAAACTTCTTTTATATCTCAATTCACGGCAATGACATTGATCTAAGGAGCGCCATCCAGTGGACGATCAACGCGGCCCAGCATGGCAACACAATCCAGATCTTCCCACTTCTGCAGGACGCAGAAACAAATGAGCACGGAGAAGTCCGCGTCCGCGCGTTTCACTGCTCCCAGCCGTTGTTTTCACCCCCCTCGAGTCACAGTTAATAACCTTGGTCTCAGACGCTTTATTGCACCGCACTGCAAATGCTCCAGACGAATCCGCCTTTTATGGCCAAGTCACTGAAGCAACTGGGAGGATGTGCAGCAATCAAAATGGAATTCCTGGGAGCCTGGCAGGATGCTCCGTGTAAGGAAGACACCAGGACCCTTATTATCTTATGACAGGCCATTCAGGCTGTTTTCGGGGGTCTGGTGGTCGGTGTAAAGTCTCTAGGAAACATGCTGCACTAAAGCGTTTGAGGTTATACGGGTGGTGAGAAAAGCCCATTTTTTCTTATATAGCGCCATTAACAAAATTACTTTTGCTGTAAGAAATACTCAAATAAGAGAAGACATGATTCAAACGCCATTTTGACTAAATTAAATAATTTTACTTCAACGATCCAAAACTTTAATGAATGATTACTTTTCATTACGCACAAATGCAAGTGTTTTTTGGAGACTTTTGGATTTTTCGTGCGAATCAAGAAAGAGATCCTCTCTGGGTTATAAGCCAACATTTCAGATCAAAATCAGCCTTGCCACTTTCTACCCCCAGCAAATGAATGGGGCCCTTTGTCATGGATATCAAATATTAACTGCTGCAGGTCTGATTTCCACACAAAGGGGGGCAAAAAGCTCAGAAATACGCAATCCATGTATCGTGAAATACGAGACACGTTACTAGATAAATTGTTTTTTTATTTTGAGTATTTTTTTCTATTTTATTTGAGCCAATCTTTTGATTCGTTTGGGTTATGTTTTATCCTCTTTAAAATGCCTTTTTGAAACATATAATGTTCAATTTAACATATTAATGCGCAGTCAGTGTTTCCTGATAAGTAGAGTGAGGATACTTGCTATTCTCACCAAGCCATTTTGAGTTGTATGCAAAACTGCATTAACCAATTGAAACAAAAAGAAGAAAAGCGCGTATATTTAGATACTAAAATTCAGGATTTCCTGCAGTCAGTAAAGGAAAGCGTGCGTGAATTGAGGTCCAGTGCGAAGATTTGGAAAATGCAAAAGCAGAACCTGCGGGATTGGATGAACAGTGGAGGATAAAGTTTAATAATTAAAAAAAAAGATCTTTTTTAATAAGAAGTGTTGGTATTCAGATTAAAAGAATCCAAATTTGATGGCTTTTAAGTGTAATCACTTAAACAAAAAAACACATCAACAACAATAATAATAATATATATATATTAATAAGAATTATATATGTATAATAATACAGAGGAGAAGAAGAATATTTTCAAAAGACAAAAAATATGGTCCACTTTATGACACAGATGTTTCGTCTGTCTGTATGGGGGTTGGGGTAGTGGGGGTGGCAGCAGCAGTCTGTGTCCAGTTTTTATAGCAGAGGGTTTGTGTAGTATTGTAAACGGTCTCTGTTCAGTTTCTTCTCCTTCATCCTTCTATTTTGGAACCAGATTTTGACCTGGCGGTCTGTCAGATTGAGCATCCTGGATAGCTGCATGCGCTTTTCCTTGTTGATGTAAACGCTGAAGAAGAACTCCCTCTCCAGCTCCCTGATCTGATACTTGGAGTACGGACATCTCTTCTTGCGAGTCCTCGGAACACCTGGAGGAGAACAAAAAGTAGAAAGGCAAAGTTCACGCGGGTGTTGGCACCGTGCGTCTCAAGAAACCAAATCCTCAGTCAGTTCCTGCTCGGAGGCTTTGGTCACACTGCATGGCTGTTTTGGAGTTCAAGTGTCTGCCTGATCGTGGGCCTGTAACTTGTAAACAAAGATTGAGACTCATGGTGCGTTTGGCTTCAAGAGATTCATATATATATATATATATATATATATATATATATATATATATATATATATATATATATATATATATATATATATATGAATCTCTTGAAGCCAAGAGGGGTAGGGTAAAAGTATTTTTACCCTACACTTGTTCACAGTGCGATTCTTCAACTCTTAACATTGTATCTTCTTGGGTAAAATACTTTTGAAAGTTGAAAACAAGCACTCTTCACTTCCAATTTCAACCCCAAGCACGTGATCTTGGAGTTTCTTTTCTGCGGGGTAAATCTACAGGCCCTCCATAAACCTGATGTGCTTATAAAAGTGCATATAAAAGGCTTTTAAGAGGAGCGCGTTATTTGTTTCCTCCCCGCGTCAAAGCACTCACTGCCGCTGCTGCTCTGTTTCTCCTCGCTGTTCCCGGAGGAGGACTTGGGGCTGCAGCTCTCCGCGGAGTCCGAGCCTGCGTGAGCCGGAGCGGGGCTCGTTCTTGAGTGTCTATCCGCCTCTGGGACGTTTCCCTCCGCGCTCCCGTAAGCCGGGTCGAAGAACTGGTCAAAGGCTTGAGGCAGGACCCCGTTCCGCCCAACGCTGCCCCCTCCGAGAGCAGAAGTGGCGCTGGAGGAGCTGGAGTGCCCCGAGCCGCCCTTCATCGGGACCTCTCCACCCCGTGTGCACGCCCAGCTGTCCCTGTGCATGTCCTCAGCGTAGCAGTGTGACAGACTCCCCCTGCTGTGGTGCCATTTACTCGAAGCATCAATGCCATAATCTCTGAAAGCGACATCTCTCACGGACGGGATCTGCGGGAGCGCAGATGACTGGTACGAGTAAGTGACGGGGTGAGAGGACTGGCTCTGGCTTAAGTAATGAGGGAGACCCGGGAAGTCTGCTCCGGACACGTAGTAAGTGCAGCTCGGTAAATACATACTGGAGCCCGAAATCCGGTCATCCAAATCCATACTCTGCGCTCGGAAAAGGCCTAGGATAATCCGCGCATTGTTCCTGCGCGCCGCTGCGCTTCAGCCACTTTGAGGCTGACTGCTGGAGCAGAAATCCTTAGACGTACAAGGTGACGTGGGAATCCATCGCTATCCATTCCTGAGGGCCAAAGCCATGTGACCACTGGCACATTATGACAGATAGCCTACGTCTCCACGTGAAGACGCTGCGAGACTTTTAGAGAATCGGCCTGTGCTGTTTTGTTACACTTAAAAAAGAAAAAATAAGTTCACACATGGTACTTAAAGGAGACTTATAGCCTATTTTTGTTTGCTTTATATTATTGGATTTAAACTTGATGTGAATTAAAAAGGAAAACTACTAAAGTAATCTAATTTTACCCAAATACTGCCCCTGTTTATTCATTTGTTTGCAAACTTCCTCTTTAACTTTAAAATCCGAAATACAATAAATCAGGAGTTTGCTTTTTAACCACACTATAAAAATGGGTTTAGACTGACAAATGTGCGTCAGAGAAGCTTTTGAATCTGGAATCTGGAGGAAAAGCTCGCGCGTAAACACCAGCGGAGCAGTGAAATCTTTCTGTTTCACTGACCCAGATATGGGACTCGTGGGTTTGTTGGTCTGAGTTGGTGAAAGGTCACATGTGGCTAAGTGTTCATGAAGAAAAAGACAATGAACAAGAAGGCCTTCGTTGTCATTTGGACCAGGAAGCTCCACTTTGACCATATTAACAAAGCTAATTAGCATTTAATTCATGCCCTTCCTTTTTATAAAAAGGGAAAAGAGCGCAAACATGAAGACAATCAGCTGACATTTAGTTGGGCAGAACAGAGCAGAGGAGACGTTCGTGAGCTATAAATAATTTGGCAAAGGGGCTCTAGACTGTTTTTATTTTCTCTTATATAAGCCTTTAGACTCTCCTCATAGTTTTCCTTTTTTGAGTAATATTTATGTCACAAAATATCATAAAAAAACATGAAGTCTGAGCTCAAACGATGTATCAGATCCAGTTTAGCTGCGTGAACTGCAACGAGAAGAGGAGCGCATCTTCCAGTGCACCACAGCACGTCTAAAAGTGAGATTTATTTCGGTGATTAAGAAATATAGTCATATTTATTTACATTTTAAAAAATAGTTTAATGGGTTTATTAAAAGCAAGGCTGACTGAAAACATGAAAAGCTTTACAAATGTAAGCTAAAAACGCTTTGTTGTTGACACGTGTTTGTCCTTTAACACCTAAACTACACACTGATGAGGTTCCACACAATAATCACCGAAGCTCCAAATAATCATTTTCAACTGATAATAATGTTTTACTTATTTCAAACCTGCAAATACATTTTAGGTAATGCTATAAAAAGAAAACAGGACATTTGGAAAGCAAATATTTGCACCACAATGTCATATTCTTTCATTCCATGGTGACTTTTTAGAGTAAACTCATAAAAGTAAAATATGAAATTGATTAAAATATGAATTAAAATATGAAACCGGAATATTTATCCCCCTCACGCCCCAAAAAGAGGAGGATGAGCTCAAGCATTAAGAAAGTGTCCTGATTTTCAGCACGCAGGCCTCCTGTCGTCCAGAAGATTTTTGCAGCCATAAGGATCTGAGATCAGAAACGAGAGCTTTTTCTAATCATTTAACTTTGATATTTCTTGTGTTTTGGGATATTTTGAAGTTCTAAATTGAACTGAACTCACATTTGACTTTTTCTTTGCCCAATCGTTAAAAAATTCAAATGAGCCCGAACCACCTGCACTGCAGAGCAGAATTTATTTGGATTTAGAGTAATTTTGGGGAAAAAAAGAAAAAAAAAACTGATGCGATGGTTGATTTATTTAATTGAAAGTAAGTGAACAGCCAAGCAAAAAGATGTAACAAAATGTTAAAGTGTAACAAAACAAAAATAAACAAGTCTTATATTTTAGGATAACATTAATACTATTCATTTTTCTGAATATTGTAGTAAATGAGTTGATCCATTACATCAGTGTTGGTTTTTGCATCAAACGAGAACTTTATGTTTTACTGTCTTTTATTTCATGTGTATTGCAAATACAAACAATGTGCTATTATTATTATTATTTGTGGTTTTTTTTTTATTATCATAAGACACTGTTATTCAACATCCCTCCTGTTTATGCGCGCATTTTCTTTTATTTCCATAATAATGTTTGAATATCTGTTCAGCATGTGTGACTGTAGGGGGCGCATTGACACAGAAAAAAAAGAGATGGAAGATTTATCCTCCATGGAAGTTTGCTTTCTAAATCCCTCCACTTTGTTTTTCAGTCAGTAATCAGCAACAGTATAGCCCACCTACCAGATTAGGCACTTTAGTCAGTTGTCAGTCCAAGTTGCTGGTTTTGCTCGTTATAGTAAATTATTTTTCATTTCTTGTTTTATTACAATTTGTTTATTTCCTTCGTTTTGTGATGATACACAACACCCTCGCACACACAGTGTGACTGCTTTGATAGAAAAGGTTATTCTGATCTGATTCTTCAGTTTTTAATGCTTTTTAAGAGGAAGGCCTAACCATAACATCCAGAAAATCACACTTATCATTTGGATTGATCACTGCAAACAAAGTTTATTTAATAAATGCCAGTGGGAAAAATTGTTATTACGCTAATATTTGTTATTCTCAAAAGGGAAAAAAACAGTGTTTTTTTTCTTTCAGAAAATAGGATCCTTTAGTTTTAAAGCCAGACAAATTTAATGAAAAGATAAAATCTAAAACATACTAATATTAAATGTATTTCGAAACCACTTAATATCAATCTAAAAATTGTATTTCTATATTGCACATTCCAGACCCCCCCCTTATTGTAAGCAATAAGAAAAAGCAATAGTAAAAATAGTTTTACAATTTTTGGTAATAAAAAAATTATATTTAAAACGCGCAATACAATAATAAAATAAAATTCTTTCTAATTTTTTTTTTTTTCTTCATCACACGCTGTGCTTGCGCAGCTATACCACTAGATGGCAACAAAACTTAGTAAGTGACCAGACCGTTCTCTTGTGTAAGGGCCCCGTAGGCCCACACACGTTATCACATAATACAGTACAATAAAATGAAATATAATAAGTATCACATCAGTCCTTTTATTCGTATTATTTTTTATACCTTATAATAAACCAATTTGAGGGGAACAAATAAATAAATAAATTTGACAAAAAACACACTGCGTCTCTCAATCATTTATTGTCAAAACGTTGGCTTATATTATCATAACAGAGGATAGATGGCTTCAGTCTTAGTATGTACATGAATAAATGCTTTTAAAATAGTCCATTATTTTTCCTATTAGTCACCAGTCATTTGACATGCGAGTTATTATTATTTATCTAAGAGCAGTAAGTAAGTGTTTCTTGTGATAGTTGAACTTTTAAAGCTCAGTCCTTGCGTAAACTCCCATTTTAAGGTTGAAATGTGTTTGTTTTGGTGTGAAATACAGCCTAAATAAATATTTTATTTTTTCATTTGAATTAAAAGTTTGATTCATTAAACACTTCATAGTTTGATGTCTTTATTTTGTGTCAAAAGACCGTTTGGTTCATGGCGCGCGCCTTAAGCCAAGAAAGTGTGGAATAAATTATTATACACTTTACATTTTATATTGGATTTAAAGGGGGGGAAAACCAAAGCTGAAATGAGTGTCCCGCTTTGAGAAGCAGTCTTTTCTAGTATCAAAGCATCCCCGGCCTGTGGAACCACCTTAAATTCCTGGCCATTTCCGATCTTCTGTCAACAGCCCGCATCGACTGGTTCCAATTAAAACGTGAGATGGGAAATGTTTAGTTCAAAACAGAGCCACTCAGGCGACAGGAAAGCTGTCCATAATGTAATAAATTATACCCTATTTTTTGGATGAAAGTACATCCATGTCCGCCTTTCACTTCTTGTTAGTGTATCCAGAGCTAACTGGAACTCTTGAATTTATTGACGATTTTTTTCTCCTTTACGCGCCGATTCTGAAACCAGATTGTCACTTGTCGCTCCGTCAGGTTTGTCTGCGCGGATATCCTCCTCCTTTTGTCCTTGGTGATGAACTTATTGGAGGCATATTCTCTTTCAAGTTCTTTCAGCTGCACCTTGGTGTATGGCACACGTTTCTTTCTCCCGCGGCGCACTGCGCTTTCGCCAGTTAAAGTGTCTGTGGGGAGAAAAGCATGCAACATTACATTAGAAGCAGATGAATAAATCAAATACATATTTTATTCTCTAATTGATAAAAAAAAAAATGGATCAATAAATTACCTTGTAAAGAGGATTTCCACAGAGGATTGGACTGCTGTTGCTCCTTGGCGCAGTAAACTTGCCCATTCCAGCCGTTGGTGATGGCCCACGACTGGTAGGGCTCCATGGGCAGCAGGGACTCGTGTCTCGGCTCAGAGGGGGCAGTCAGAGCAGGAACCACTGGCACATCCAGGTAGCTGGGCTGGTATGGACCCGAGGAATAACCCTGGTAGAAGGCAAATTCCTTCGCCCGAGCCGAGAACTCCTCACCAGTGACGGATGAGTCTACGTATTTATCACCGAAACCAGAGGGCTGCGCGCACGCTTTGACGCCGCCGTGGGACATCCTGCACGGATAATAACTGCTGCCAAAATATCCATATGGCAAGGACGCATTGGACGAACTCTGAGTGGCAGAACAGGGGCTGCATTGTTTGCCAGGCTCCGCCATGCCAGAGACTGGCACCTCATTCGCCGTGTAGGTGGTGCTGGGAGCCAGGGAGGTTGGGTGCGCTAACAGATTCCTGCACTGATTCGCAGAAAAGTTGCCTCCAGTAAACCCCTCCATGTTCTTGCTTCTCTCATCCAAAGCGCTGTCGTAGAGGAACATCACCGGGTCAATCCAGCGCGAGTGGAGGAGCAATGAGGCGGTCATAGCATGCCCATTGAGACGACCAACCCTTTCAAAACCCCCTCAACTGAGCGGAGACAGGGACTCGGGCAGAGTACCGATAGCAGCTCGCCTGGGTGCACGAGGAACGCGAGGTTATTGGACAAGAGCAAACACGTGATATGCAAAGAAGACCTTACACGTCTAGAGGATAATGCAGATGAGGCAAAATGTTGGAGAAGACAGGACACTGCAGACTCCTTAGAATGCATTATTGTGCCATTTAGGTGAGAAAATATGTAGAATTGTGGAGGAAATAAAAATGTTGATAATGGGAAATTTTATGAACGAAAAAAAAGATCTAAATTTGAGCAAATTGCACAATTCTGTAAAGAATTATTATTTTTTATCAGTCGTTTAGACCTAATATTAAGGGGACAGACTCTTTCAACCCTAATGGAAAAAAACTGAATATCATATATGGAATTATTTAGAACATTTTGACACATTATTTCTATTTCCAAAATATTTCTACAATTTATATCATAACTTTTAGCTAAAAAAAACACCGAATTTAGACAGTCCAATTGTTTGCAGGCAAGATGCTCCACACAACCGACTTTATAACAAGCTAAATGAGAAGGAGAAATCGATGTGACCACCAAACATCTCTTCCTCGGCTGGTTGGAGACGCGGCTGGAGGCCAAGGTCAAGTTGAAAGTTGCCGTCACCCCCCCCCCCCCCCCCAAAAAAAAAAAGAAAAGAAAAAAGGCATTAAGAAAGCAGCGTTACAAGAAGAGGTTACAAGCACAGGTTGTGCTGCTTTTTGTCGGTTTATGCGTAAAGTTGTGCTTTTGTTCTTCTCTGATCAGAAGTCAATAAATGTCATAAAAAGAACAATTCCAGAAAAGCGCAATGATGCCCTGAAGTTACATGTTTTTCTCAGAAAAAAAAAAAATCAAGAAGTTGAAGTGGAGCTCAAAGCCGCAGATTTTACTGCGCAGGAGACCACAAGCATTAAAATGAAATGATTTTTTTTCTTTACAGTTAACACAGCGGACATGGTACCAGGCCTGGGGTGTGGGGAACGCACACAAACCAGGATTTCAATAAATAGTCAGACACCGACACTATATTTAAAACTCTTTTTTGCGCATCAAATTCCAGCTTTAAATTGACACTGATGAGAAATATGCGCCAATAATGATAATGATATTTGAAAAAACAAAACAAAAAAAAACGTTTTAATAGCTAAGAATTTTCCCACTTTTTGAGGCCGTAAATGTTTATGGCTGAAGTTCAGAGCTCGCGCTGAAGAATGTACAGAAGCCTGGAGCACAAAAAAACTTTTTTCCTTTAAATAAATTCGCTCAAAGTCTGTTTTTAATCGCTGCTTTGGGATTAATGACCGAAGATATGTTTTTTCTTGATTTTAAAATGTAAAAATAAAACACAGAAATGATCTGAGTCAGTGTAGGTGCGTAAGTCTTTTGAACCAATCTCAAAAATCACAAAAATAATCGATCAGGAAGTACAATTATTTGAGAGAGTAAAGTTTAGGATGAACAGAATGCACTTATTTTTCTAGAAATTATTTCTGTAAAAGATTTTCAATTTTCAGATGCATGTTTTTCCAAGTCTGACTGCAACACCCACCCACATTTACGCACGCTCCTGAGCCATATATTTCTAACGCCAATTTCATAAACGTAAAAGGCAAATTAACTCCTTAAACCGGAATTAAAACCGTTTGTACATTTGTTCAAGAATATAAACTCACAAAGAATCTGAAAGTATTTGGAAAATTCGTGCTGTGAACTGCTTTTAAATGAAATAATTAAATCAGTACAAAAAGAAAAAGTGACAAAGAAAGACTGACTTAAAATAATCAATTCTGACCAAACAAAACTAAACAAAACTTCGGTTTAAAATTATAGATACAATGAACAATTACTGTAGAGAGTTTGTGGGTCTTTGTACAAAAAAAAAATAAAAATAAAAAACAGAGCAGAAGAGTTGTGTTTAAAGAACCATTCTACTTGTTAAGTCGGGTTGTTGCCTAAAGCAGTTAATGCTCTGTCGACATTAGGCGTTTGTGCAGGGATGTGGGCTGTTTGTGTGAATGCTACTAAACTAGGAAAAGAAAAGAAAAGAAAACGCAAAGAGAACGCAGAATTGCTCTTTGTTGCAAAATAAAAAAGGCATTTTGGGCAAAATAAAAGTATTTTCTCACAGAGAAATATCCAGGAAAAACACAATCGCCCATATTTTCCTAAATGTTTTTCCTCTGGATGAACACGCACAGTTGCTTAAATTTCAGTATACCAGACAGCAAAGCTTATTAAAAAAAAAGTGAATCAGATGATGTCAGGCTGTGAGTTTTTCAGTCTGCTGGAGGCCTGAGACCAAAGTACTGCTCTGTTTGCAACAGCTATCAAGTGGATGACAGCACAGCTCTCAGTCTACAGTGCTTAATGGACTTTTTATGGCTCTGTCTTGTGATCGCCTGACCTGTGGCACCTTGGCCTCTCAGAGCTCATTGGTAAAGTAGATCAGAGACATGCCGCTCCCCTGCTCTGGCCTACCTGGAGAAGAAAAGAGGAACTGATCCACAAATTAATTCTGTAGACTCATAAACTGAGTGGCTGAGGCTTTTCAATCAGCTCTTTTTGGTTTTCACTTTTATAAAATGTGACAAAAACTTTCGTTTAGTTGACAAAGAAGTGACAATTTCACAAGTCAACTCTAACTTATTTCTTTATTCAAATATAAGACATTTACAAAAACAGTCACACTGAGAATTTGGTTTGGGGCTGCAGGAAAACTCAGATTTTTGTATATAATTTCGATAAAGTGTTATCACCAGGCCTTAGACAATTGTAAAGTGCCATATAACCCAAATTCAAAAGAAGTAATACTACTATTTAATGTTTTAATGTTAGAGACAATCAATTCAACATTTATTGATGCTCATCCAAATGAGGCATGGCAACAACCATCAACTCTCAAATTACTGCTTTTTATGGCACAAAACCAAAGAGAATCACTCAGAGAGATTACACTGACTGGTTAAGAAGACACGAGACACGCAGGGAGTCAAAGTGTTGTAAAGAATACCATCAAGAAGTTCGATTTATAAAGTCTTGTAATGAGAAGTCTTACAAAAACCTACAGTTGGCTTAAAATAAATATCAAAATGTTTGTGTGTAGTTGTTTGTGCAGAACACAGTCAAAAGGATCATTAAATTTATGCTATTGTTTTTATCATGGCAACTTCTGTCGCCAAAAAGTGTGGAGAAAAAACAATTAAGTTCTTAAATCATGCAAGTGTCAAACATGTCTACTTAAACAAAAATCAATCAAGTTAGTTTTAAATTGTAAAATGAATATGCTGTGCCTGTATCTCAGATGCTTTTTTTTTTTTCTTGATCATTTCCCCCTCTCTGCAGATTCTGAAGATCTTTAACAAATGAGGATAAACTTTAGTTTTTGGAGCTGCATGTAGATCTTTGAAGTCCCACCACCATCAACAACTGCCACATTGAAGACTTTGTGTGGAATTGCCCCCCGGCACTTTTATAACCAATGAGGGAGCCAACTTGCAACTCCTTTATGACTGCATCCGGAGTCTCCCCAAGAGCATTGAAGAACAAAGATAATTGTATGAGAAGGTTTATTTTTGTGCTCGTCTGTAACAAATACACACAAACTAGCGTCTGTAGGCCTTTTCCAAAGTTAAGTACACCACATAAGAGTGGGAAGGCTGCACAAATGCAGCAATACTTAAATTCTCTATAGACTCAAACCCTTGTTTTTACAAAATCAGTCTGGGTTTTTGTTCCGCTCATTGAAAATGGTAACGCATGAACCATAAATAACTGCTTACACCTCATGTGATGTAACTGCAGTATGGCAAAGTCATGTTTGGGTGATGCTGACAGTGAGAATCCGCAGCAAAGTTGTGGTGTAAATCTCTGAATCTGAGCTTTGAAATCCCAACCTTAAATGGCAATTCACTGTCTATTCCTCAACTGTGTTTTCAAATGAGGAAAGTGTTGTTTGCTAAGGCTCAAAATTAAAAAAAAGAAAGACAAATTTCCATTAACACAATCACCCATTTTTATTTTTTTTCTCCAAAAACCTGCAGAACTCAAGTGAAGTACTTTAAATAATTGTAATGCTCTTTTTTAATTGATGGATCTGCGCACATCTGGAAAGGATAAGGATCGTTTCGTGCCAAAACATGGTTAGAAATTAATGTTTTGACTGTACTTTAAAGAATTGTTCAAATAACCCAAAAATGACAGTTTGTTTTATTCAAATGTGATTAAATAAAATGTTAAACATTAATGCTGGTGAGAAATAAAGACCAACATTTATTCCCACATGGTTAAAACAATATAAGTGAGAATCAAAAGTCCATTTAGGAAGATTTTCTGGTGTGGGCTTTCAGCTAAAGTGTGTTTAGTTGCAGCTTGGAAAATCTTGAGGAATACCAGACTTAAACTAGGTCATGAAGTATGTACAAAAGTGTTGTCTAATCAACAGATGGGTAACCCAGAATTAAATTAAGACCAATTTAAACAAAAATCCTCTTTATTGATCCATGTTTGTTGGAATTTTAGCTACAGATGCTGCAGCTGTTTTACAAATGTGGATCTTAAAAATATGTTTAAAAGCAAACATGACAGCTTTTTTTTCTTTTTTTGCATCAATAGCTTTATATTTATGTTATTTTTTCATAAAACATTGTTTATTGTGCTCAAATCCAGAAAAAAATCTTCTGGTGTAACAACCAACACCTGTGGCAGAGTAAAGAGATGGTCTATGCTTGGAAAATAGGGGGTGGCTCATTTTAAAGCTAGAATCCTGGACTAACCTTTAGGCTTCTACTGCAAAAACAACCTTGACATAGAAACTTATTGACTGACTTCATACATTCTTGTGTCAATGCTATTTGTAGGTTTAGAAATAAATGTTGTTCCCAAGCGTAGTAGTTAAATCAAACGTTAAATCACAGGATCCTCCCTCTACATGACATCAAACTTGGCACAATGGAGTGAGGAATGACTTCTTTTCTGGAAGCTACCAAAATCAAAATAAAACTTTTCAGAGGAATCTGTTTCATTTCTGGATGGTTGAGGGCATTCTGTGTGTTTTATACTTTAATTTTAAATCATTTTAAGCCTGTGAAGCACTTTGCAACAGTGTTGTATGTAAAGTGCTTTAAAAATAATGTTGGACTTATTTCAGAGATCACATATGAAGTAGTTCTCTAGATGAGTTTAGATTTAATGTTTTAGCTAGACAAATTTGATCATTTGACATGTTTTAGGTTCTTTACTGGTTTCCATCACCAGAATTCACGTGTGAATGGTGAAGTTACAAGTGGAATGATGAGATTAGCTGGTGTAGGTGTGTATCAGATGGCAGGGGTGCGTTCTAAGGTCAACTGTCCAGAGCAGAGTCAAACATGGAAAATCATAAAGGTGTGCTATCCAACCAGAAAGGGTAGAGCAAATTGTCAGAAGGGATGTGTTTCAAGAGTGGTAACAAGTATACAGTAAGTAAAACTGGGAATTACGGCTTAGAGGTGGCGACAAAAATGTACTGTACAGGAGGTAGCAGAGGTAAAGATGTTGAAATTTCTTAGTGTTGAAGATGGAAAAGTGAAGAAAGATGAAATCTGAGGCAAAAAACCTCAGGCAATTTTTAAAAAGTAAAATAAGAAACATCAGACTGAGGTGGTTTGAATATGTGCAGAAGAGGCAGGACGAAGTAATTAATGCTTAGCTTATAAATGTCAGTGAAGTCTGAACCACAATGTGATTGACGGATTTAGGATAAAAAGATGAGATGTGATTTAATGAATGAAGAAGATACAAAGAATACTCCTAAAGGAGGAAGATCATTTACTGTGACAGCTTAAAAAAGATAAAATCAAAAGAAATGAAGCAACGCTTAGTGGGATTACTGGTAACTTCTTGAGATCCCAACATCAGGTTTAGATGTTAGTTAACCTATCCTTAGTTGCCAAGCCGTCACAACTGATTACTTATGACAGTACTTGCTTATGTTTCCTCTAGACCACAGCTGGCCAACCCTGGTCCTCAGGAGCCACAATCCTGCCTGCTTTCCAGCTGTCCTTGACCATATCTCTGGAGATTGGTTGACTCAAGTGATTCTACATCCTGATTGACTGAACACACCTGGTTTAGGTTGTCAGCATCAAGCAGTCCAGGGAGAGCGGGAAACCAGACAGGGTTGTAGCTCTTGAGGACTAGGGTAGGCCAGACCTGCTCTAGACTAATCAACCTGAAATGTTCCCAATCTTTCCATTTGTGCCAACGCTACTGCCAAAATTGCAAAAAACTTCTGAAAAAATTTCTGAATTTACAGTTTTCAGTCATTGCCTCTGAAGTCAAAGTATTCCAGAATGTTTGATGAATCTATTGGTAGTACTTATTTTTGTTTACCAAAAACTGGATATTATTTAGGGTCTCATTTTTTGTCATAGTTAAGAAATTTAATTGAAGTTGTCAATAATTTTCCTGCAAGAAGGAAAGCATTACAATAAAGTTTATTTTATTAACTGAAAACTTAAAGTAACAATTTCCAAGTCAAGAGAAACAACTGATATTGACAGAAAAAAAAAACAAAAACAAGGAAAACAGACAATCAATGAACACATGGACACCAACAAACATCAGCACATTTCATAAACTCTGTTTCTTCCTCTGCATAGGTGGCAAATTAGTTTAATCTAGAACTAAAAGGAGTGTTGAATTACAAAAACATCCACAACACACATACAATTTTATACTGGATACAAGTGCTCAAAATATGTGTTGTATGATGCTAGAGCTAACTTAGTTTCTAACTTAAAAAATAAAATAAACCCATGTCCTTGTGGTGAATACACCCGAAATGCTCTGTCAGTCCTCTGCAGAGCCAGGCACATGGCAAAGCTGTGGACGGAAGCTGACTTTATTGGTTCTCCTCTTCACGTAGGAACTGGAACACGGAAGAAAAATCCTTATTGGCATAACCGCGAGCGCACATCATACGGTAGATCTGATGGGCTAAAGAGCCAAGAGGGACAGGAGTCTTTGTGTTTGTGGCTGTGTTCTGTGCGAGACCCAAATCCTTAAAAAGAAAAGAAAATACGCATTAAAAACCTCAGCACAAATGAAAATGTCAGTCTGGGAAAACAAAACCACAAACCCACACATACCATGATGTATATTTTGTGTTCTGCTGAACATTTACAGGCTTATTTCAGTGGAATGGTCTGGACAGACATCCTTTTTTTTGTGCAACACAGCTAACAAGGTCTGTGATCATTTCTGATAGATCTTTTAAAAGAAAACGCTAAAATTTATTGGAACTTAAAAAATACTTAATGTTAAATAATAATATTTTATTGTTTAAATACGGCCCGTTAATAAATCTGGCCATAACTTACTTTCAATCCTGATCAAAGGTTTATAGACTGACCTTTGCCATCAGCTGAGTGCCAAAACCTCCTTGGTAGTTATTCCCAGAGGGGACTCCTTCCATAACTCCTGGCACTGGGTTGTAAGTGTCACTAGACCAGCACCGGCCTGAACTCATGTTCAGAATTTTGGCCAAGAGTTTGGGATCAAGGCCAAGTCTGTGAAAGAAGCACATGGCTTAGTTTAAGACACTGCAGCTGTACATGATGACGACATGCAGAGGTTTTCCTGAGCTTTTACCTGATGCCCAGGTTCATCGTCTCGGAAGTCCCAATCATCCCAATCGCTAAAAGCATGTTGTTGCAGATTTTAGCAGCCTACAACAAAACATAATGGCATTATGACAAATGTATAGTCAATTATGTAGTTTAAATCAAGCTCATTACAGGGGACACATGTGGTGATCTGATATGACTCAAAAAGCAAAATAAACACAAAGCTTCTAACTTTTTTTAATCTGCCCAACCAAATAAGATCCACATCGTAATTCTTTTGCTGTGGCTTTTCTCATTAATTCTCTGCACCAGTGGAAACTACAATGCACCTTGATTCTGTTTTCTATATAAAAGGGACTTTTTTGGCATTCATCCTTTTAGTTTGGAGAAGTGTGAATCTCTATTTAGTCTTCTTAAACCACTATTTCTGGACATATTATTTACATAATGCAATATTGTACATTAAGTACAAAAACATAAAGCCTCTGAATGACAGACACGATAAAACTAAGTAGAGGTTTTAGTCAGAGGCGTATTTGTGTCCTCTGCACCCCCCACTGACTTTTTATAGAGTGGCCCAAAAAATTGAAATGATTATGTGTCCCTTAGGGGATTTATGATGTATTTTTGAGCCAAATCGTCATCCATAAAACTCTAAAAATTGACAATAAACGCTGTGCTTTACACATCTTTTACATTTAAACATCATGGGTCAGGTCAAAACATAATTTACTGTGAGATTTCACCCAAATAATTTGTAAGCATTACTGGTTTATGACTACAATAGAGTTGACATAACTTTATACATATGCTGAGATTTATCTGTAAAGACCCACAGTAACCCAGACAGATTGTTAAAACTTCATTCTGTTTAGTCCTCATTATTCCTCACATAGTGGCTCAGGTATGAAGACAAAATTAGTCATTTTGACAGTTTGACTTCATGTGAATATTTAGGGTAGACCGTGATGACTGTTCTAACTTGCTCTTTGCTACTAAGTAAATGTGTTTAGGGGTGTATTCACACCAAAAAAGTATTTTTGTCCTTTTCTTTTGGTCTGGATTCAGAATAAATGTTATTTTTTTTATTTCTACTTTTCTATACATTTTTTTGCTAGCAAACTAATATTTGTGCAGAAACACGTGTGTGAAGATCGCAAAACTTATTATAGCCAGTCATCAAAAGAATAATTTTCTTGATATAAACACACATGTTTGGTAATTATTCTGAATTTTAAGGGTGCTTGCTTTAAAGTGTGTTTAAAAGGCTTCTGTTTGACTTCTGATTTTTTAACAGTGGAGAAGTCTTAAAGATGGTTACTGGTAAGGATATTAGCCCTGTGTAGTTCACCTCACAGCATGCTAGCCTAGCAGCGGCCCTGCAGAGGTGAAGGCTGTTGAATGGTTTGTTTAATTCAAGTCTATTTTATTTATATAGCCCAATATTTACAACAATAGTCATCTCAATGGGCTTCTTACCAGTAATTGTGTAATACAGTGGTGGACAAAATTGTTGGTACCCCTCAGTTAAAGACAGAAAGAAAGTCCGCAACGCTCACTGAAATGACTTGAAATGTTCAAAAGTAACAATAAATTAAAATTTATTGAAAACTAAATAATCAAAATCAGCCATTACTTTTGAGTTCTGTTAATTATTAACAGAATAATTTAAAAAAACAAATTAATAAAATTGGGCTGGACAAAAATGATGGTACCTCCATAAAAGACTGAGAACTAATTGCCAAAAATGCATGTTGACAAGCCACAAAGCTTCTGGGAAAATGTCCTTTGGACAGATGAGACAAAACTGGAGCTTTTTGTTAAGGCACGTCAGCTCTGTGTTCCTAGACTAAAAAATGAAGCAAACAACCAAGAACACTGTCCCTACTGTGAAACATGGAGGAGGCTCAGTTCTGTTTTGGGGCTGCTTTGCTGCATCTGCCACAGGGTGTCTTGAAGTTGTGCAAAGTAAAATGAAATCTTAAGATTATCAAGGCATTCTTGATAGAAATGTTCTGCCTAGTGTCAGAAAGCTTGGTCTCAGTCGCAGGTCATGGGTCTTCCAACAGGACAACGATCCAAAACACACAGCCAAAAACCGCCAAGAATGACTAAGAGAAAAGCGTTGGACTATTCTGAAGTGGCCTTCTATGAGCCCAGATCTGAATCCCATTGAACATCTGTGGAAGGAGCTGAAACATGCCATTTGGAGAAGACACCCGTCAACCTGAGACAATTGGAGCAGTTTGCTCATGAGGAGGGGGCCAAAATACCTGTGGACAGGTGCAGAAGGCTCAATGACAAATACAGAAACCGTTTCATTGCAGTGATTGCCTCAAAAACAACAAAATATTAAGTTATGGGTACCATCATTTTTGTCCAGCCCTATTTCATTAGTTTGCTTTTTTAAATAATTCTGTTAATCAGCAACTCAAAAGTAATGGCTGCTTTTGATTATTTAATTTTCAATAAATTTTAATTTATTGTTATTTTTGAACATTTCAAGTCATTTCAGTGAGCGTTGTGGACTTTCTTTCTTTAACTGAAGGGGTACCAACAATTTTGTCCACCACTGTAGACATGAATCATAAAGAACAGAAAGTCATAAAATGCAATAGCTGATTGCTAAACTAAACTAAACAGACTAAACTAAACTGCGCATCACTGCCCTTAGACCTTTCTTCGCAGTAAGAAAAATACCCCCCCCCCCCCCCCAAAAAAAAACAAAAAAACAAAAAAAACCAAACAAAACAAAACTGATTCCGGAAAAAAAAAAAGAAATCTCAGGGATGTCCACATGAAGGAGAGATCCTCCCCAAGGATGGACAGGCGATGTACCGGAACTCTTGGGAGAGAATTAGCTTATCTAACTTTACAACCACCGGTATATATTTTATTTTATTCCCTTAATTCACAGCTACAGCAGCTTGTTAGTTCCAAAATAAGCTGATGAAGTTTAGAGTTGGGCTGGAATGGCACACTTTTACACCATAAGGAAACCGTACTAAGACAATTCAGAAGATGTCTGAGTCCGGTTGTTTGATCAAGACCAGCATTCACATGAGCGTATTCACACCAGCACACTAGACCCAGACTAATGTGGAAAATGAACTCTGGTCCATTTTAACCAAACCAAACAAGGCAGGGGTGATCTTACTCTTAGTTTAGACTTTTTAACTCATATATAGTTTGGTTTTCTCACATCATAATGCACATAAAATAAAAAGAACATGTCAAAAATTGTCCTAATATTTCAACAGTTTGGCAGATTCCCTCATACCTGTCCAGTTCCAACTTGACCACAATAAACTATATTAGATCCCATACAGGTAAGTAGTTCTTTGGCTGCATTAAATTCCTCCTCTGCGCCTCCAACCATAAAGGTCAGGTTCCCCGAACTGGCAGCGCCCACACCTGAAAAACACAAATTAACATTCACATAAAATGTATGGACTATAATTACATTTAAAACACTTTAGTGAATCATGTTGCCACCTTTCCCTCAATGAAACCTTTGTAAAGCCGCTACAGCCTTTTATAAGACACACTTTTTACTGAATGTTACAAAAACTTACATTTCTTTATCTTTTAACAAAACAAAAAAGTGAATTTGACTAAAAATAAAGAACATCCATATCAAACCGACATGAAATGTTCCTGGAATAAAAACCATTATCATTGAAAATCTTAATGCAGCCATTGCAGAAAGCCAAACATTATGTCGCTGTACACAGACATAGCTAATAAAGTATTAAAAGTAAGTCTAAGGTGCAGTAGTTACTACATTCTCACACTCCAGGAACCAGATTGGTTAATTTTCATAAGGTTGCAGGCACAGCTGTTTCTGGTCCAGGTTCATGTGGGGTTAAAAGCTTAACCAGGTGCAAACCATATGAGGGCCAAGAAATTTGAAAAAGTAGTTCCATAATTAATCTTTAAGTTTGCAGGAAGCAAGCAGAGAGGGGCAAAGGTCGGTGGTAAATGTTCCCTTTTATACATTGCAGTGCTAGAATAGTCATGTAAAAGAAAAAAAGGGGAAATGCTGTGTTACAGTCAATGTGTGCCAGTTTAAATTAAGCACAACTCAATATATTAAACACTTAATCTGTGAAGTGAAGGTTACAATCACTGACAGTCTCATGTCTCCACATTTATGGTGGAGAATATAAGAGATGGTAAAAAGTAAATGTCGGCGGTTTTGACTGTAATTCTTGGATACAATCATTAATTTGTGTATTTTTTATTAAACTCGTCTGTGGGGACTTGTTTCAGTGGGGTAAAAACTATTTGGGAGTCACCAACTCTGAAATTTGTCCCACTTAAAGATCTGAGCAAGGTCTGTAATATGAGCAAAGCCTATAAACCTTCGATCAGGATTGATCATATGTGATCATAGACACACTTTAGCTGTGAGAGACATAACGTACACAAAAGAATCCAGGAAATCCCACTGTGTGATTTCTAAATAACTTAATTGTATAATGGAGCAGAAAATAAGTATTTACCTCCTACAAACAAAAATTCTGTCCTAGACAGAGCTAACACCCAACCCTAACCCTACCTGTATTATTGCCACCTGTTTGAACTGGATATGTAGATTCTAATGAAATTTCTTATCTTATGAATATTTTTTGTTTGGCCATAACCAAAGAAAAACATGTCCAGAAGAATATTTGTGTGTCACTAGTATCCAGGTAAAATTGGCAATGGGTAAAACTTTGATTTTGAGATGTATTATTTTCAGATTTTCCTTAATGTTCTTTAAATGGCAACATTTCAAATCTTTATTTGTAACAACCAAACATAGCACATAGGACCATAAAAGTAACTGGAGTAAAAACTCTAGAAAATGTTATAAACACACGAAAGCATGAATATGGTAAATCATCTTTAATTCAAGACAGCTGTGCTTTTCTAACCTGGATTCCTGTACTTCTTTTTTCTGTTCATTTACTAGAACTAGTCTTCAAAGCATATTACCAATATTAGCAGACAACTACATTTGACTATTATCAGGTTTTCCACTCCACTATATGTTGACTCTAAGATTGACTTTAAAATATTACAAACCACTTTCAACTACAGCTTTTTCCAGGTATCAAGGTGAATTATGGATCCCTGTTATATAGTTAAGACTGAAATTTGAAGATTACTCAATACAGTGACCTAATGACCCTCCAGAGAACTAAGGACGAATCAGCATCTCTAATAATCAACCAGTATGAGATAAAATAATCTATTTATTTGTATGCGGTCTGTAGTTTGGCTTAGGTGAACAGCAGGAATACTAATATGAAGACAGTTATTCTGGACTCTGTAACCATCTTCCTGTCATGTTTGAACATAACTACTACCGCATATCTCAGAAAAAAAAAGACAAAAACCATCATCTAAACAATCATTTAGATATCTTTGCCTAAAGGGATAGCTCTAAAACCCATAGGCGATTTAATTATTTCCTCTTTTCCTTGTGGATTTATGTTTGTCTAAACCACACAGGCCACTCTACTTTGGATTTTTCCCCCTTTTTTCCTCACAGAGATACTCCAATAAGAGCTAAAACCATAAGATTGATGTCAGTATCAAAGCACACAGCCACTGCAGTCGATTCTGCACTGGCTGCAATGGCAGCAGCATGTACTTTTTTTAAGAAAAGTTCAAGAGAAATAGCAGGAAAAGTTCAATCCATGTGTACTACCAGGGGATAAATGAGTATATAAATCACTGCTAAGCTTAAGAGCAACCAGAGTAATGAACCAACTTCAACTCAAAGAAAGTGGCTTCTCTGTCAGTTCAAACACATACATTGGCTACAAGATCCTATGCTCCAATTTGTTAACTAGCAACTGCAGCATTGGACACTAAAGATGGGAAAAAAAAAACACACTACATGCTACTTTGACATGCAACCCGTCTCCAGCATTGTTACAGTAGCATAACTTCTTTGTTTAAATGTTTTCAAGTGTGACCATCAATGTGAGATTATATATTCCAAGTCTATTTTAAAAGATGAATGCAAGTTATTGTAATATGCAAAAAAAAAAGGTTTAGAGTGCCACAAAAAAGTTAGACATGATCTAACTTATTTTGAAAACATAAACGGTGAGATTTTTTTTTTAATAATCTATTTTAAAAATAACATATACTGTTAAAAACTTTAACTAGCCACAAAAAAATAAAATAAGTGAAATTTAGCACGTGGGCATTTGAACAAAACCTTACGACATTTTGATACATTTTTTAAAAAGTTAAAACCTAAATTAAGAAACCTCGATGTTAATAGCTGATAGGTTTGAGTTTTTTTTGTTTGAAGTTTATCATTAATCAAAACAATGGATTGGACACATTGTAAGCTCAAAGCGCTTACAGTCATACTTGGTGATGGTAAGATACTGATGTAACCACAGCTGCCCTGGGGCAGATGACAGGGGCGTGGTTCCAGTATGTGCCTACGGACCCTCTGACCATCACCAGGACTAGGGCTGCACGATATGAGGAAAACTCACAATTTGCGATATTAGTGATCAATATTGCAATGGCAATATAACTTGCGCTACATGAACGAATAGCAAAACAACCGAAACCATCATTTCCATTTCCCTGCAACAGTTGAATTTAAATAAGAGACAGCATACCTTCAATTATACTCCAACTCGTCACCTCGTCTAGATAGGAGGTGAACATGTAACATATAAGTGCTCCATCCAATTGGTCAAATGCATACATGGATTATTTGATTCTTTAAATATTTCAAGCTGCAATAAGATAGTTTTAGCACATTTAGGGTAACTATTTCTTGCAATTTTTGCGATATGCGTATTGCACAGCTTGAAATCGCGATAATGATGCATTTTGCGATTTATTGTACAGGCCTAACCGGGACATTTAGACGCATCAACACACCAGTGGAGCCACGCTGGAGGCAAGGAGGGTGAAGTGCCTTGCCTTAGGACACAACAACAGTGAGGGAGAGCAGGGATCGAAGCCCTGAACCTTCGATCATTGGCCGACCTGCTCAACTGCCTAAGTTGATACATAAAGTAAATTGTGTTTTGTTAGCTTTTGGCAGCCATAATCTTACTTAGACAATAATAGTAAAAAAAAAAAGAAGAGAAAATATTTGTATTATAATACCACAGTCATGCACTTGTATTTCTTATGTCATTGCATTGAAATTTTAACAAAACACAAAGAAACAGAAACAAGAATATTCTGTATCAAAGGTGTTTGTTCCTTGCCATTAAACTTTACATTATTTCTGCGTAATGTTACATCAAAGAAGCAACACAATTCTCTCTTACAATTGTTATTCTGAGGAGAATCACATTGATTGAAAGATGAAACCATGATTTTTAATCTATGCTAAGCAACCCTTAATATTATATTAATAAATATTAGATAACTTACCACCCGACACAGGTGCATCCATGAAAACTGCCCCTTGCTTTTCAGCAGCTGCAGCCATCTCCTTTGAAACAGCTGGATCAATAGTACTGGAGTCAATCAATAGGGAGCCTTTCTTTACTTTTCTGTTGAAAACATTAAACTCTATTTAAAACCCTATCATCCTGTCACACCTACACATTTGAAAGAGAAAGAAAGAGGAGGTTACTTCAGAATGCCATTAGGTCCGGTGTACACATCTATGACGTTGGGACTGGAGGGCAGCATGGTAATAATACGATCTGCTTTGTCTGCAACTTCAGCCGGATTATCCACAATCTGCAAAATACACAAAATCCCATTTTTTGAATAAAAACAATCAGAAAAGATGTAAAAATAGATGTGTAAATGTAACTTGCACTACCTGTGCACCCAGCTCTTGCACCTCTTTGCAGAACTCTGGGAACACATCTGTAGCAACGACTGGATATCCATGCTTTAGCAGATTCTTTGCCATTGGGTTTCCCATGTTTCCCAGACCGACAAAACCCACCTGTGTCTTTGAAGACATATGCCTCGCAGAGACTGTTAGAAAAAAACCCAAAACATTACAATTACTCCACTTAGGGACCACTCACACATGATGAGCAATAAAACACAGGGCTATCATCCTTTTACCACTTGAATTTACTAATTGTAATGTAATTGCAGATAAGGCCTACGTTCATTTAATTTATTCACTTTGAAAATATAATTCTTCGTTTTAGGCACCGTAAAATTAATTAATAATATGACAAGATTTTAATATAGTGATAATATTCACAGAAATACTACACTGTACACCACACAGTAGCTCAGTGAAGTCTGCGCAAACACTGTCAGTATGCGGTCATTATGTACTTACTTACTTTCAAAGTAATTTTACATTATTCAGAATAAAAGCTAAGCATTATTTACTTAATTCTTTACAAAGAAAAAACAACAACTTCCTTTCGAACAGAACATTAATCCCTTAGGCAATAAACCCTGTAAAATTGTCACGGACACTGCAGATTACACGAAAAAGAAAAATATAAATATTTCTATTTATAATATATCTCCCTATAGCTTTTCACAGCTATATTTAAGGCACACTGGGTGCAAAGTCTGCTAATCGAAATCATTCCATAAAACCTCCAACAACATTTTCATCGAAAATGAACAGAAACTTCTCCCACAAATATATTTCGAGCCAGTATATTTTTTTCGACCAAAGCATTCGGTACATTTACGAGAACAGCTAAAAAGACGATTTACGTCTAGACAAAGCGTAATGAAATTTTACATCGTATCATTGTCCTTACCATGCACCAGGTCAACATGTTTGCGATATCTTCCCAATAAGTAAAAGGATCCTTTCAACACTGCGGCCATGCTTCGTTCCTCTTGACCTTACGTAAGGCGTCACAGAACGTACATGAATGACAGCTTCTCCTTCCAATCACATAACAGTCATGCGCAGTACGTCCTCCGCTCTTTGCCACTGAGTTTCAGGGGGAGGGGCTAAAGTCATGACAGTTGCTGTACATTGTTAGCAATGCTTTTGTTCATTTTAAAAATGGTCACGTGGAACTATAACCCAGCGTGGAAAGTATGTTTTTTAGATTAACCAGTAAAGGTTAAATAAGAGCTACCTGTCACTGCTTACTTTTAAAATCTGAAAATTGTGCTTTAAAAGCTAATTTACATTTCTGTTT
Organism: Oryzias curvinotus; assembly: GCA_023969325.1. NCBI lineage: Eukaryota > Metazoa > Chordata > Actinopteri > Beloniformes > Adrianichthyidae > Oryzias > Oryzias curvinotus. Next base: position 8,654,513 of record CM043721.1, read on the forward strand.
CAGTTGAGTGACTATTTTGTTTTGAGTGCGAAAATGTAAATGTATCTAAATATTCTTAATTTACATCATTTACTAGAGATAGTACCTAAAAGGCAGCCACTAATAAACTGTACTCATACATTACTGTTGTTAGTATACAATTTCCACTACTATTCACATCACCCATCACACACATGTCTTTATCAAAAGTATTTTGAAAATATACATATATATTTTATAAATAACCCTTATAATGGTAAATAAAAAGTTGTCTGTCAATCCAAAACCTTTTCGGAAATGACGTAATGTTGTTATTATTCCCGGAAGAAGACCTAGGGAAAGCACTGAACTGCGTCAACAATAGTTTCTTCTAATCATTTGGATTTCCACTGGGCTTCAGAATGTCAGCGAGGTAAAATACTAAATACTTATTTTCTTAATGTTAGTAAACGTTTTCCCCCTGTCTTTTTAATGTATATTTAGAAGTTTTTCGACAAAAACGCAGTTGCGAACTGTTTACGATAGCAATAACCTTGTCCCCCCTCCAGCTATGAGCTAATGTTATTTTCTGTCAACTGAAAGGGTTTGATCCACGTTTATAAAGCTCAGCTTGTGACATAATTTACATTTAAAATTTTAAGCGAAAAAGTTTTGTGCTACATTACTTTTTAAAAGCTCGCGTCTTGCGCTAGCGACATGTATATCGAGGAGAAGAGCGTGGCTAATGCTAACTAGCTAAATAGCTTCGGTGGTTGATAGATCAGCCTTTGATCACTAGGCCTCGTCCAGAACTTTCTTGCCAAGGATCGTTACTGTCGTGTTTAAAACATCAACAAAAAATCTTAGTCAAATTAGGTCAGAGTTGGAATGTAATTAAAAAATGTTATACATATATTGTCAGTTTTTGACTTGTTTTCAGGCCTTATCACGATGAAGTAATCTGAAGCCAAAATGGAAACTGACTCCCCCTTTTTTAAAGCAACAGCTAAAGAAATATCCTGAGTGTTGTGTGTGTGTGTGTTTTTTTTTTTTTTTTTTTTTTTTAGCATTGTTAACCATTTAAAATGATATTTACTGTACTACGTAACAACTGGACTTTAGCTTTTATTATTACTACTTAGCCTGCAGACCTGTTTTTACATTTCCTTAACATCTGTGTGAAATAATTTTTTTTACTGATGGGAAATGATTCATTTCAACGTGAGTCATTAAATAGTGAATACACTGTTTTATGGACAAGTTAGAGTTTTAAATACTGTTGTGCGTCTGAAATGTGGTCACTATTTGCATTCTGACCATACAAAGTCAATAAATGACACAAAAGGGTTACATTAGTATATATATCAAGCACAGACAGATATACATTTTAATTGTGCTCAAATTCCCAATTTGAATAAACTGTTGTGTAGTACAACTATAAATGACAAACTGAAATTGTTGTGTGGAGGTCATCCTAAACAAATCTAGTGTCTTCAATGGGGATGTCAAATACATCTCATTAGTACAGGTGATCACTGATTTTTTTGCGTTATGATGTCCAAGATCTTACAAGGCATTCATTTTTAGTCATTACCTAAACTTTTTTTTTTTAACATTTTAATACCCGAATTAATATTTTAGCTAACCGTCCGAACATGTAGTCACATGACTCCAGTTAAGCAGAATGACCTATTCTGGTAAAATAACCCAAAATGTGATGTCCACGCATGTAGACCCCAGGTCTTAAAAGGTTCAAATAATTACACAATCACTTATTTTTTATTAAATCTAGCATTTAAACATGGACATTTTAAAACTGTTTTTGAAGATTTCATATATCTAGTTTCTTCTTTTTGAATAACAGATCTATAGTGCATTTCAAAGGCATTTGATTCTTTTCAGCTATGCATTTTAGACACAATGTTTATATTCACATTCTTTTTTTTTTCTAAGCAACTGCTGAAGGATTAATGGCACTGATCCTGGATGGAACTTCATTGAGCAACAACATGGACACATCAAATTTTGCCCACGTGGTCTTCCAAAATGTTGGGAAGAGTTATCTGCCCCACGCAGCTCTGGAGTGTCATTACACCCTGACACAGTTCATCAAACCTCATCCAAAGGACTGGGTTGGCATATTTAAGGTAAATAAATGTCTTTTTCTTCAGTATAAAAGTCTCTGATTTAAATACAGTGTGTTTATAATGTTGTATTGGTTGATACTATATGACATCAAACAGGTCATGGAAAAGGAGAGTTTCTATGGCATCACTAGTACTTAGCGATAATTTGAACATGAAACACATCATAGCATTATAGCATATGACAGCAAAGATCAGAATCTTGCTTCAAAGTGTGGCTGCTATAATACAGACATCAGAATAGTTGAGATACTTTCAGTTTGTCTATTATATGTCACATATTTCAAAACAGGTTTTGACTGAGGCAGGAAGGCGTTTTAGCCACACTAAGTCTGAGTGTCCCATATGGATCTCATTATAGGAGCGCATTCAATCCATTATAGTGGCAGTTATTCATTTCAGCCACAGCTGAAGTGTAGCAAAACTCCTCTATAGAAACGTGGTTTTATGAACTGTAGATAAGATAAACGTTGACACTGGCTACACAAAGAGTAAAACATCTGTTAGAGCTGCTGTCTGCTCAGTTGTACTACTTACGTTAAATATGTGTCCATGGAACTACTGATCCATAAAAGTGGGTTATTTGATTTGAATGAGTAAATTATCTTTTAGAATTTGATCCAAAAGAAGCAACACGTTGAAGAGTTTATCATTTCCTTCTTATATTAATGTAGATGTTAAAGCATCACCCTTGATTATCCATTCAAAACCAGGAGCAATACCTTGGCAGGGCTTTTCCCTGATCGTGTCATAAAGATGGTCAGTAAGATTTATAAAGCTAAATAAACTTCTAACCCTATAAAAGTCAGATTTGTTATTTTGTTCTATTTTAAGGATTAGTTAAAGGGGGGAAAATGAGATTAGTCTGACTTTGAGTTTAATCATTTCAGTCCGATCTTTTTTTTTAACCTTGATCAAAAAGTTCAACCTTTATCAGAATTTTCTTTTTTATTTCACTGATTTTACATAGACACATGTATAATAAAGTGATTATTATTATATTTAAATGTATACTTATTGACATGTTTGCTTTGCTGAAGCACAAAGTCTTATTTTCAAGATATAATTGTTTTAAATGAAACAGTAGTAAATTTTCTAGTTTTCGCTGCGCCTCTCATCTGGAATGGCAAAAATACACAAAAAAGCTGTTTATTCGGACATTGATTATAAAAATCTTATCCTGTTTGATATATTTTTCATGTTATGCCTGTTCTTGGTTCATCATGTTAATCTGATTGGGTAATTGGTGTACATTTGGTAAGATTAAGTTCTGTTCTGAAGTGTGAAATCTTAGCAAGACTGGCATTAACTGATATAACAGCTAATAGATAATGCAGGACAACTGAGAGGATCAAAATATAAAACTGTCAACAAATTAATTACCTTTGTAATTTCAAATATGAAAAGATTTTTATAAAATTAGATAAGAGACAGATTTTTGTCTGCACCTTAAAAAAAAGGTAAAATTCAATAAAGGCCAATTTTCCAAACTGTGAGATGTGAGTGGTGCTGTGCCACACGACTGTTGTTTGGAAGGTTTTCAGTTTGGCTTTGCAGCAAGCAAGCCTGACTTTGTATGGCAAAGGATCTTTAATATGTACAAAGGTAGGTGAAAGTCTTACAGACGTCCAGAAAAGCCTTGACAATATAAAAGGAAAAAACATAAAAGCACTAAAATACTCAAATCTGGCCTTTCGGACGGATCTGGTTAAGCATATGAATCAAAGGCACCAGGAAACTGCACTTTTCCGATCACAGCCTCTGTGATTCATGAACAACTCATTCTTGAGTTTATATGGGCTGACTGGCACATGGACAATGCACAACCTCCTACCACGATAATCCAACACACTTCTTTTTTCTTCCCAGCTTTCTCCATGGACCCCTGAAACTTTCTGTAGTCATTTAGTCACAGAACTAGGTTTGCCCCTTGGCTTTTCGTCTCAACATCTATCCTATTTTTTCCTTCTTTTTAGGCTAGTCCTCTCTTTCTTATTTACTCACATACCAGTCTGCTTTAAGTTCCTCTCAGTTTTCACGCAGCATTACCTCGGCCTCTAATGAGTATGCTGGTAAGGGCTAGCCTTCAGTAATGACACTCCCTAACTAGGCACATGTTTTAATTGCTTCCTGTTCTTAACTGCTGGGAGCTGGGACTTTGCTGTTTGACATTGGGGGTTTTGAAGGCACAAGAGCTTTCTATCTCTGGCTCTGATGAAAACTCACAGGCTTGTAGCTGCAGGCTGTTTGCACACAGGTGAGGAAATCAGATGATGTGTAAGCAGGCTGAGCACACTAAAAGTCGTCCTATTCCTGCTCTTCACCATCTCATGGCAGTTTTTTAGATGAATATTTAAAGTTTAATACTAAAAAAATACATGTTTTAGTATGGATTGTGGGTGTGAAAAACCCTTTGAACTGGCCTTGTCGTGAAGTCATGTGTGCGCACCAAAAACCAGCCAGTCCAATGTGACTCTGATTTTGTTTGACAGTTTTATGGCATTGGTCTGAAGTTATGGATGTGTTTTCTGCACCCCCCCCCTCATCAGACATCACTTAACAACACATAAAATACTTATAATTACATTTTGGGTTTACATTTTCAAGTTGCATAAAATTTTCACCTATTTCCCTCTTCCGGTTGGAAGTGACTTGTTGCTGTATTTTTGCCACATGATTTTTTTTTTTTTTTTTTGCAGCAAACTTTATTTGTTCGTTTTATCTCATATTGATGTAGTAAGTGAATTTTGGTGAAGTAAAGTCCGTAAATGTCTTACAGGTTGGTTGGAGCACGGCGAGGGACTATTATACATTCTTGTGGTCTCCTCTCCCCGAGAACTATGTGGAGGGAACTGCAGTCAACCGAACCGTAGTCTTTCAAGGTTAGATCATCCATAGTTTGCCCTGAATCTCACACCTTGTAATAACTGTATGCAGGACAGCCAAACAGAGATTTTTAACATTTTAAAAGGGCTAAAGGTTCAAAGGTCATGTCATACACTCACGTCTCAGTGGCAGCTGCCTTTAAGCTGTTCTTTTAATAGAACTTTCTCAACAGGAAGGAAAAGTGGCATGAAATGCACATATTACATTACTTTCACACACATGTGCAGTGTGGGCTGGGCTGACTTTAGGAATGTAGTTGAAAGTCCCTCACTGAATTCTAATTCTCCTTTTAGGATACTATGTGCCAAACGACGACGGCGAGTTCTACCAGTTTTGTTATGTGACCCACAAAGGTGAGATCCGTGGTGCAAGCACGCCATTCCTGTTCCGCGCCAACAGCCCCACAGAGGACGAGCTGCTGACGGTGGAGGACGAATGCAACTCGGACATCCTTGTAGTCACCACCAAAGCCGGCTTCCTTGAGGTATGGCACCGTCGCTGGGGAATTCTTTGCCAGAACAAAATCTGTAAACAACGTGAACACTGTGTGTCTCTTTTGTGTTTCGATTAGCAAAAGGTGGAAGAAGCACAGCGAGAGAAAGATGAGCTCCTCAAAAACATGGCTGTCCTTGAGCAGGAGAAAGAGCAACTGCAAGCAGAGATGGAAGCCCTGCAGAAGGAGTGTGAACAACAGAAGGAGACCTGCACCCAGCTGAGAAGAGAGAACCAAGTAAGCCAGGTCATGTTTTTAAGGGGTCGCTACTGTAAAGAAGCCATGTGCTCCAAAACTCAAATGGAGACAAATGTTTCTCTGTGTTAAACTAGGAGCCCACGTAAAAAAGGTCAGCGGTCTTTTGTTTTTGTTTTTTTACATTCAAACCTTTTTTTTCTTTTGCTTTGTTAGTCGCCTAGCTCCCCCTAGTGAAACAGTCCAGCCATGCGAAGAAGTCTGACCTTATTAGGCAATAAACAAATAAATCACTGAGAAATAAACCAGCAACATAAAATCTCATTTTTTTATAGCATAACATTAAGTTTTAATAATTCATTTTGTCTTTGGCGGCCATAAATCTGTCTCTTTAAAAGTTTTGGAGATGAAAATATCATTAGGGATTTTTCTGAAGGGTGCTAATTTTATGAATATACTTTATAGGAATGTTTTATGTTGTGTGAATCTGGGGACTCCAACATTCTTCACATAAACAAATACCAAACATTTTATTTAATCTTCAAAGAACACTTTTTCCAGCTCTTATTAGGGATTTTGACTCACTTAACTTGGAATCAAAAATATAAATAAAAAACGTAACTACCTACCTTAAAGCAGGGATTACTTAGTACTTCCTTAATTGTGTTCCTAAATCTGTTTAAGTCCAAACCCCATTTGTGGTTTCACACTTTTGTTTGTTTTTGCAATTAGAAATGATTTTAAAGCATTTCTCCAACTTTATTGTGGTTCTTTTTCTCCCAGGAAGTGCAGCATTCTTCCCAAGCTCTGCTGGAGGAGAAAGAGGAGGTCAAGAGGAGGCTGGAGGAGGCCACAGCTAGAATTGTACAGTTAGAGGAAGATCTCATTGGGGTCACTCAGAAAGGCCTTCAAAAGGAAACTGAGTTAGACGGGTAAAGTACACCCTTGGGGTTGTTTTTTGTTTGTTTTGTTTTGTTTTTTTGCCTTCTTGCACAGTTGTTATACGATTGTGACATATTTTTTGCCATCTCTTATAGCCTTAAAGATAGAGTGAAGAAACTCACAGCAGAGAAGGAGGCTCTTGAAATTCACCTAAAGAACGAGAAAGATGAGAAGGAGCTTTACAAGGTAATTTATTATTATTATTAAGACATTTTTCCTTCATTACTGTCTAAATTCACTTGCCTTTGAAACACACTTTTAATTTGAAACCCTAAATAAAACACAGTGTCCCTTAAAGAATAAAGTAAAAGGGCAGTCAGGCTTCAGTCCGTCATTTTGAAGCAACATTGTCTTAATAAGACGCTAACAACCGCTTATATTAATTTGTCACTAAGTTTTCCCTTGGCTAATATAATTACATTTTGAACATTGAGTTAATCTTCTTTTTCGTGTCTTTTTGTGCTGACACAGTTATTCCACAAACCCCCCGTAGAGCAATTTAGTGTCCGCATAGCTTTCCTTGGTTTGTGTAGTTTTCGTGTGTCTGTGTTGCGGTGGCCACTACACAGGAAGTGGGAGTGCCTCGCCACAGAAAAAGAGCCAGAAACCCATATCTAATTTAACTTGCGCCATCGTGCCGGGCTTGTTGTGAGAGGAGAATATTATGGGGCTATCTGAGCCTTCTGTAATTGAGATCATGCCTCGCTTAGTCTAACCGTTTTATCTAGATGTGATATTCTTTGAAAGTCCAAAAGCGACAGTTGTGTAACTCAACTTTGCTTGGGATTTGTTGCATCTTTTGAGTTTGTGCTCACTCTTCCATGTTTGCACCAGATTCACCTGAAGAACCGGGAGCTGGAGAACACTAAGCTGAGTGCAGAGATGCAGATGTTGAAGTCTGTGGATGTGAACAAGGAAAACACCATAGCTCAGTTTAAAGAGGAGGTGGGACGCTTGCAGGCATGCCTCACAGAGAAGGAGAAACAACACAGGGAGATCCTGGCCAGAGTTACCCCCTTGGTATGAATCATTCTGTCCTTAAAATGTACGCACATGTATAATAATCGTTTCTATTTAATAGATGTGAAAACACTTCACCTTATGGCTTTTCCAGGGTGAAATGAAGACTCTGAAGGAGCAGCTTCGACAGAAAGAGGAGCAGCTCCAGGCCACACAGCAGCAGTCGTCTTTGTTGGCGGCTGAATTAAGAGACGCGTCCAGCGCACGGGACCGCACCATGTCTGAACTGTATCAGATGAAGCTTGAGGCAGATGCCCTCCGCCAGGCCAAAGCTGACGCTCAGTCGCAGTGTGTCCACCTGGAGGTCCTGGTGGAGCAGTTGAAGGCAGAGGCCAAACAGGAAGCGGTGAGGACAAAGGTCAAAGAGTTCGAAGCTTTGAAGCAAACTTCACACAAACGAAGCAACAGAATATAGATGGATTCAGGCTTCTTTAATAATTGGAAATATTTACTGAGTATTTTCTGCTGCATTTTCTGGAAAATGAGATGGTTTTTTTTTCCATCAAATTCTAGCGAGGACCATGAAGTTACTTTTGACCTGATCATCGTGTCACATGACAGCAGTTCTTAGTCTGCCAAATTCTTTGTTAAACCAAAAAAAAAAACTTCTAATAAGCAAAAGTAAATGAAAGTACATCAGCTATGTGTTTTGGCTATCTTAAAAATCTTAAGCTGTGAAGCATTTTAAAAAATATGAAGCATCAACACTAACAGCTAAAAAAATCTTTGACTTGCTAATTATCTAAGCGATGCAAACGGACATGACTTAGAGAGCTGATGCTTCCGCTGTTACTTACTTTTTACAGTTTTCTGCTCATTTGGCTCAAAGGTTAAGAGAAAATAACTTGGTGAAGCAGCTAATGGGTAACATCAAGGAAGGAGATGGGGACAGTGCTGTTATTTATCTGTGTATCTGTTGGGTCCTTTTGAACAGTTTATGTGTCATATTAGCAGCCTGGTGCTGTTTGTGCCTGCAGCCACAGCAAGTTATGGTCCTTCGTTGTGTTGTGTGAATTAATGACTCTGAAAACAGTACATTTCCATCTGACAAGGTTAATAAAAGAATCAGAGGAGACCCTTACAAATGAAACAAATTTATTTACCAGCAGATAAATAGAAGAAAAAAAATGCATGTTTGGGAAAAAGGTTTTCGAAGTGTTTACTTTTTTTTTTTGGCGAAAAGAGAAATTTATTTAATTTTGCTAACTAATAAAAACTGATAAGCCAAAGGTTTGCATACATACCAGTTATATTTAACTCTTTAAAAACCTTGTAATCTAACACAAGATAGGTGTTCTTATACCTTGTAAGGCAGGAATAACACGTCACATGGACTTTTTAATTATTACAATAATAAATGATGACATGTTTGAGTCTCCAGGCCAGTTGCTATGACTCAAGTTCAGACATCTTTGAGTCTCTTTAAGATTCCAGTTTCTTTAGAGAACAAGAAATAAACATTTCATTGAGTAGTTTTTACATGGATCAGAACGTCCCGTCAAGGTTCTGATCCTGTTTTCCTCGTCCTGTGTTCCATGCAAAGGCCAAAGAAGACGGAGAAGCTGTGGCAGATCTGGCTGTAGCAGCGGAGCTGCAGAGAGAGGTGGAGGACTTAAAGCTGCGGCTGCACATGGCCGCAGAGCACTACAAGGACAAATACAAGGAATGCCAGAGACTGCAGAAGCAAGTGCTCAAACTCTCTGACCAGCAAGGGGTAGGTTCTGCTGAACATCAGGCAGATTCTCATGTAAAGAAAATACTATTTTGGATCAAGCTTCTGTACCAGGATTCAGTTCAAAACATTTTCCTTCATGGTTTTATGCTGATTCCCAAAATTGTATTTGTCCGTTTAGGAGCTGAAGAAAATCTCAGCACAAGATGTTCCCATGGTTCTTGCAACAGGAAGTCCAGACACATCAGTTCCAGGTCAGATGTCTTACCCCACATGTCGACACAGCGTAGTTGGAATTAGTCTAACTCCTTATGATTCTGCACTAGAGAGCAGCTGCTGACTTTCCTTCAGTCGGCAGAAATAAAGAAATAGATTTTCAAATCAATATTGTATTCTATGAACAAGCTTCTTGATTTTTGAGTTTAAAAAATTAGTGAATAAATCAGCATTACGGAAGTTTGTTTATATTTTTATGCAACAAGTCTCATACCAAAATATTTATGTATCGTGTTTGATCTAGTTATGTAGATAAGCAGACACTGGGTGCTTTTCATGTCTTGATCTCCCCCCTCCTGTGTGTCCACAGGAAGTCCAGGTTCTGCTGATCCCATGCTGGAAGCAATCATCCAGGAGAAGCTGAAAGGCATCAGCAGAGAGGCGTCTGACAGGAATGACAAGTACAGGAAATACAAGCAGATGCTGATGGTGAGAAAACGTTTGGTTTCCGGTCATGTTCGCTCAACACATTATGATCATCTAGAGCTCAAATGCAAGAGGAAAAAAATGACGAGGGGGCCACTGTTTGTTCTTGAATAGGAGGAAAAGGAGCGTAGTTGCATGTTTGTTGATGAACTGGCTAAGATGGAGGCGAAATTTAAGGAGCAGCTGAAGATCAACGAGAACCTGAAATTGCAGCTGGCAGCAGAAGAAGATCGTTACAAGGTCAGTGTGGCTGAAATACAGACGCTAAGCTCCACTCAGACTGTCGGCTGTCTTCAAAGCAGCACCGTCCTCGAACCTCTCTAAGCAGAGTGTAGCTGGTCTAGCTCAAAGATCAAGGATTCGATGCTATCTCCCTCCTCGAAGACAGTGGCTCTGACAGTGTGGTTTATGAGTGGGCCTCTCTGTTAGACGACAGTTTATTGCTATTTATGTCAAGCTCTGGAGACGAGCAAAGCTCGTCTCGGAGGAGTCTTCTGTCGTGGCCCGGCTAATGCTGTGCTTGGCTCGGGTCGGACGGATATTTGCTTAGTGTCTCTGAGGAATTCAAACAGGTTGTTTTGCTTTGAGCTGTGTCGCACGTAAATCAGAACTCTGCAAAAGGAAAGCTTTTATGGCCGCAATCATTTATCGTCTCACTGAGGGCTGACTACATTCGTAACACATTTTTTAAATCAGCAGCACTTTAAAAAAGTGTATGAATAAAAAGTTTCTTTTTTTTTTTGTGGTAGTTCTAACGTCTTCTGTTTCCTTCAGAGTCAGGTAGCTGAGAAGGGACGAGAGCTGAAAGAATTGAAGGACACACTGGGGCTGATTCTGAAGGAGAAGGAAAAACTGGAGATGGTTAGTGGCAGCTTTAATTTTCTGTTTTACAAAGTTCTGGCTCCATAAAAATTCCCCAAAATGCGCCTTGCTCCTGCCATCTCCCCACTTTCAATCTGGTCTGTGTTCAGAATGTCTCTAATTGTAGATGCAAAGTAAATGAAGTCCTTTTTTTCATTCAACTATTCCGGGCATAAGTTGGGTTGTCACGTACCTCAAGTGGTCCTTTAAGATTATTTCAGAAGAGCTGCATCGTCCAATTAGAGGTCTAGACTGTAAATGATCTTGGTGTCAGCTAGTGACAATAAAACAGGGAACTGTCTCCTTCAAAATACGAGTAGAGCTCCTTTTTTTTAATGGAATTGTCAATTAATTAAAGTTTCTATTTTGACAGGACATAGAGCTCTGCTTTGACAAGCAGACACGTTTTTTTCCTGGTTTGCAAACACACAGAAGTTGAAATGATGTGGGAATGTGGTTTCCTGCAGGTCTTTTGTGTTCCGATGATAATTTTTTTAAGTAAACTCTGGTTTGAAGGGTAAGAAGTGGTGCGTTTTTCACAGTTAGACCCTTAAACCCTCACTTTCTCTGTGCAATGTCACTTGAATGAAAATAACTGGAAAATGTACATTTAAATTGATATATAGAGAAGGAATACGGGAAGGATTTTTAACCACTTCTACTGTTTGTTACTCAGGAGGCACAAAGTGGTAGCAATAGAAAAGGAGAACAGGGAGCAAAGGAGAAAAGCAGCCTGGAGGAGCTCCAGAATAGCGTGCCTCTGTTCCTGCAGTACCCTGTTCCTTACACCCAGGACACCCCCACCCCTCTGCTGGTTTCTCAGAGCCCCAGCAAGCTGCACTTTGGGAACCCCTATTCCATCCTAGATTCAAAAGGTGAGCTTCCCAAAAGCGACACGAGCTGCATTGACGGTTGTTTATGAAAGCGTTGCTCCCAACCGATCTCCTTGCAGACGAGACGGAAGAGGAGTTCTCGAACGAGCAGCTCAGGCTCCCACCCGTGGGCCCTCCCTCCTGGGACAGCAACGTGGTGTGCATCCAACCTACCCGCAACCCCAGCCGGCCTGAAGGCCATAAAGAGTCTGAGGAAAACAACAATGTAAGCATCCACGGCTACAATCGAATCCTTTCAAATCAGCTGGGACCCTCTGAACCCAGTGCTTACTAAGATGCTTACATAAGGAGAATAAAGTGACGAGTCATTGTTTAGCCGACCAACAGAAGCCTCACATTTTTCCAAAATCAATGCAGTATTATGCCCTTTGATAAGACTTTGTTAGTGATGTGTGCATTTTTTCCATTGACCACTAAGGTAAATCATGTTGGAAAAAAAAAGTTCCTTAACATTCAAAAGACAATTATTATGTCGGAAACATCTAGAAGAGTCGGCTCTCAAAGGACTGTGTGAGTCTAACACACGTAGTTCAAGATGGCTGGTGGTGTCTGACAGAAGCTGGACGATTTCAAAAGGATAATTGGAGCATTTATGTACAGCTCTCATCTGCTGCCGACTGGGATTTCCCTCTGAACTTTTGCAGTAATGTCCTTCCTGTTCCATGCTTTAACAGGAGCCACATCAGAGTGCATGTAGCTTTGATAACACATGGATTATGATGTGCTGTCTTTTTTATGTGCAACAGGACAGCTGCACCCAGTATCTTGACATTTTGTGGAGTTCATTAGTTTGTGTTTGAGGGTTAACTTTCCACATTTCCTTTATTTATTTTCCCATCCTTTTAGGTTAATACCAGTGAAAAGCCCACTGCAGCAGAAACCCGGAGCCCATTTGTGAATGATGGACAGGCAGCCTTCTGCTTTGACCCCAGGTAACCAACATACTTGAGCTCCTATAAATGCTATCCAAACTTGACACACCTTGAACACGATCATATCGGGTTTGTTAGATGTGTTTGAAGTTTTTGTTAGCCAAGCAGCCGGCCACCCACCTCACGTCAAACAGAAGCTCTTTGTAAAGTCGTGCTTCTGGGTTTTGTGACATTTTCTTCTCTTCTGCCTCCTCCCTCTCGCCAGCATGGACATGAAGCGATGCCCCCTCTGTGAGGTCATCTTCCCGCCAAACTACGACCAGAGCAAATTCGAGGAGCACGTGGAGAGCCACTGGAAAATCTGCCCCATGTGCAGCGAGCAGTTCCCGCTGGACTGCGACCAGAAGGTGTTCGAGAACCACGTGCTCACCCACTTTGACGGCCAGCCGCTCAACTTTGACTAGAGAGACGGAGAGAATCAGAACATCCGTGTGTCCAGTTACTGTCTACCACTGAAATTATTCACTCTCTTTCTGCATGTACTGGTATGGCGATCCTGTCTTTAGGACTATACTGCCTTTCCTTTTCTTACTTTAAGAAGCAGATGAGGTCATACTTTAAATTACCTAATTGTGTATGCAGGGCTTCTGAGTCTGTTTTCTTTTTAATTGTAAAAGCTAAAACGTTTCCCTTTATTTGAATTTAAGAAACATTGTAGAGGGTAAGGATTGTGTGATGTGTAACTGAACGATTTTAAATGGTTTTGGCTCCCACGGATCTTTTAGGCTACAGGTTGTATTTCAAATCAGGGAAAAGAGATATGTGTTTACCAGACTTACAATTAAACACACAGATACTTTCTTCTTAAACATTAATGTACAAATGTACAAAGCAGAGATGCATTGGTTCACTTTACACAGTCAGGGATAAATCTTTAGTGATTATATCCATACCTGATTTTTCAAATCATCTATTTTTAGCATAACTAAAGCCGGCACTTTGTGGCAGCCTTTGTTCATGGTTTAGATTTGTTTCCTTCTGTTAAAAATCTCAGCTTCTTTGCATACAAAAAATAAAATTATAAATATTTTCAAGTCATCAGCTAATCCGTGCATGCCGAGCTTCTGTTTAACTTTCTTCTTTTTCTTTTCCAATATTAAATTATTTCATTTAGAGAACTGTTTTCATTAGTTTTGTGAGTTTCATGTATAATAAATACAACTAATAAAGTCTCTTAAAACTTTGTTGTGTCCAAGTCACTTTGGAAAATAAAAATACCAAACACACACACACAAATGATCAGAGGGAAGCTTTTTATTGAAAAAGAATATTACAAAAGTTTACATGAAGCAGCTTTTTCTGCAAATACAGTACATCTGTTTTTGTTTCTATACACTTTTTTTTTTCAGTTTCTGGCTTCAGAAAAATATAAAAATACTTTGGTTTAATGCACTTAACACATGACTACATTCACTGAAGACTATATCGAAGATTTTCCTCCAAAGTGACAATAATGTGAAACATTTGCAACTTATTTAGAGCTTTATCATTCTTCCTATGAAGCTTTCCATTAAAATAAGTTTTTTTTTTGGCACAAACTGAATGGTAAATGTTATTTTGATGGTATACGACAATAGGAGTGTCCCTTTGTTGAATAACCAATGTCTGTGTGTTTAAATAAACATTTTTACTACACAAATCAGTCAAGCTCACTTGGCGTCCAGCCACCGAGTAAAATGTCAGTCAAATAAAAGCATACAACTATGCTTTTCATTCAAATTTTCATGACATGAAATACTGTAACATCCCTGAATGACGGTAGAACATGCACTTCTCTCCATTCACACTGGTAATCCCATTTTGGCAAAACTTCTCATTTAATGGCATCCTTAACAAATAAAAAAAGTGCTTGGGTCCTTTTATGTATAAAACAGCTTTTCTTTTTTTTTTTTTAAAGGAAAACTGATCAAGAACAATGCTGCAACAAATGATGTCACGGCATTCAGGCATCAATGTAGTGTTAACAAAAAACTCTGGGATTCTCACATACAGATTAAAAATAAAGGGTTTCATTATTTTGATATGAAATGAATGAATTGAACTCTATGTATTCATGATCCTTTTGAGTTCATGTTTCACTTCGAAGCCCATCGAGACGACTGTTGTTGTGATTTTGGGCTATACAAATAAAATTGAATTGAATTGAAAAAAAAATCTATGATTTCTAACCCTTCAAGCTGTAGTTCTTGCAGCGGGACTATCCTGTTTCAGGCTCATTTTTAATGATTTGAAGTAACAACGGTGTCATGTGATCAAAATCTCATATCATAAATAGTGAAAATGACAGAACAGTAGGGCAGAAAGAGGGGAGGAGTGAGAAACCAGTGCTGGTGATCAAAGAGTTCAGCTGACGAGACCTGCTCATTCCCTCCGCCTCAACGACAGCATCTTCCGCATCATCTCAGTGGAGACAGGGGGGGTGGAAGTTAATGGTGTGATGGCGGAGACCCTGAGAGGTTTTATAGCTTTTCCCACACCTGCACTTAAAAGGTTTGTGGACCCTGATCTGGGTTCTGTGGCCGTTCTTGGCGTGGTACTTGATTCCATTCACGTTCTGTTAAAATAAATGAATAAAGTATGGATGAATAACTGAAAATCAAAAATGAGCAAGTTGATATTTGACTGTTTCTGCCCCTAAATAGCTGACTACTGCTGCTGGCTTTAACCTCAGACTAAGTCATTGCCTATAACTCTGTCATTCACGTCAGCAAAGCCATTTTCTCAGACTGCTCAGGCTTTGTCCTGACCGCACAGCTGCCACATGTGAATGGAAAATCCCATAAAACTCCATATCACCAAATGTATGTGTTCATGATGCTCAACCGTCAAAAAAAAAAAAAAACTTTTTCATTGTCAACAAAACGGCATTCATTTCTGTGTGCAAACACTGCAAAAATCCCACAACTCCACTTCACTTTTAGGAGGGACAGCAAAACACAAAAAAACACAAAGATAAATGGTATTTACTCATCAGGGATGGAGGGGAAACATACCTTATATCTCTTCTTACATCCTGGAACAGGGCAAGCAAATGGCTTCTCTTCTCCTCCGTTCATGCACACAGAACTGAGGATGGACTTGGAGCTGATGGCGTTCTCTGTGGTCCACGATTCGTCACTGTCAGATCCCTCAAAGTCCACATCGTCTTCATCACACTCGCTTCCTTTGAGAGCGTGGACAGCACAGTCAAGTATCTAACAACTCAACCTGCACGTTATACAGAGTGGACAACATGGCCTCATTTATCGCTTAGGGACTTAATAATTTGACATTTTTGCTTTTAGGCTGGCCCATGCCTCCCTCTGAGCTCTGAGTCAGCGTCACCATCCTCTTCTTCGTATCGTTCAGTGATAGACTGTAAAAAAAAAACTCACCGTGGGAAAAAAATTTAAGGTCTCCGGTCACAAAGAAATAACTGTTTAATTGTTTCATTCAACACGCAGTGTCACAAGAATACATGGGAAAAACTTAAATAGTGGTTCCTGTTACACAGTTGTGGTTTTAGGCTTGGCCAATATGGGCAATTGCCTGGGGCGCAAATTTAGAGGGGGCGGCATCCCCGTACTTGGAAGAAAAGAAAAATTGCGGCACTATCGGTTTTCTGTTATCTATTATTTTACAGACTTTGTGACGGCCCAAAACCAGCGAATTGGCGCCCCCGCAGCTAGGAAAAGGGGGAGGGGTAGTGGGCGTAGGCTGCGCTCCTCGCAGGCTGCGCTCCTCGCAGCCTGAACAACACCTGGATCATCGGTGCCTTTAGATTACTCCGTTCATGTTAATAATGTCATTATTAACTATTGTAGATATTTCAGTTGGTGTCAATATTTGAGATCATAAATGAACAATAGATCAATTGTTTATGAATGTATTGTGGTTTTTGGAGGATTTCTACTGTTGGTGTTGCACAAAATTAGGAAAATTACAATTATTACAAATATTTTGGAGTAATACAAGTGATGAGTTCTATGATTTAGTTTTTAATGTTTTATAAGATATTCACAATAAAAGGTTTTTAAAAAATCAAATCCCTCTGAAACGTTTCACAGAGACACACACAGGACCAGAGACACACACAGGACCAGAGACACACACAGGGTATCACACACAGGACCAAAGACACAGACAGGGTATCACACACCAAGCAGAAATGAACTGATTGCTAAAAAATGATGCCAGGATTCCGGCTCTAACAAAATGGACATAAGAGTAAAGAAAACAGAATGATTTGTTATTTTCTGTTATTCATATTTTCCAGGCTTTGTTTGTTTTGTCATGCAGCATGTTCATATTAGCATAATTTAGGGAGAATGTATTTTTATGGAGAACATAAGTTATTTAAGGTTTAACTTGAGTTTTTCTGGATTAATATTCTTGTCTGTTTTCATTCATATTGGGGTTCAAAAAGTTAAATTTCAAAGGTTTAAAAGTTTAGCTTTAGTGTGTTCAGTAAATGTTTATCTTGTTCGGCCCAAAACCTAAAGCGTGTTTTGGATTTAGGCCCCCTGTGCGACTGAGTTTGACCCCCCTGTAATACAAGTTTATTAAATTCATGCATTTTTTGTGTAAAATGGCCAAATAAAGATAGGGAACACAAAAAGATATTGTCAAATTTGTATGTGTTGTATGTGGGGGTGGGGGGTGGTGGTTTACTCGCCTGGGGCGTAAGTTGGTGTAGAACCGCCACTGCTGTTCCATCAAGTTTATTCAAGTCAAATCTGGATCAGGAGGGTTGATGTTGGATTTTTTGCAACAGTTGAAAGGCACTTTGTAGCTTAAAATAAAAGCACTTTTAGTAGATTTAGTAGTTAAACATAGATTGAGATTACACTAGTTTTTTTTTTTTTTAAAGATTTGTAAGGTAAAACATAGACCAAGTATAGGGCACTTTGACATCAATGTCAGACTAACTGTTAGACATTACATGACTGTCTTATTTTATTTTATTCTTTTATCCAGAATTAGAAACAGCAATGTTTGCTGATTTTAAGGATTTCAAAAACAATGGCCTCTAGCTGATTATTTGAGGGTTAGTTTATGGCAATATTTAGACATTTTATAGCGACATTTCAGTCATGAACAGAGCTCTCCCAAAGGGTGCAATGTACCTTCATTTCTTGTTATAGTGAAAATGTCAAAGAGTCACATAAACAACTTGAAACTAACTAAATTTATAATTCATAGAAATGTACTGAAGATGTAAACTTTTATGAATCGGAAAGTGTTTTTTAATAACAAAATAAGGCCTGGGTGCTCTAATTAGCATCACGGGTGTCTTCAATCTGGTAATGAGTCAGTCTGTGTTGTTAAAGAGTTACAACAATCATGAGACGTTCAGTGTCAGTGTGTAGCACAGAAAGAAAAGAGGAAGCTGTCTCAGGGGATTAGAAAAGAAAAAAAAAAAAGTTTAAAGTAAATGTTATAATAGCAGAAGTCTAAGGTCCATGAAAATGTAGAGAATTTCACTGGGAGTGACTGATGGAGGAAAACTGCTGATGAATCAAATGAACTGATCATGTGACGGTAGCCAAAGAGGCCGTAACGCCCTCTAAAGACCATTCATGTTGGCTTCAGAACCAAATGTGGCCGTCAGGACTGTTTGAGCCAAAGCAGACACAACCAAGGAGCACAGCTCTGTCTACAGTCAGTAGTAAGGTGAGGCTGCAACTAGCTGCTATGCATGTTGACAAATACCTGCTGGAATACAGTTTTCTATAAAAATTAGACCAATCTGAAGCTTTTTTATTGACAAATATTAGTTTTCAAATGTTTATGTGACTATTGATAGCTTGTTCCTCATTACCAGAACAGCCCCCCCCAGCTATTTTATTCACAAGTATACAGATTCTCTTTAAGAATCCCCCAATACCATGACATGATATTATTATATTACCTCTACTATCACAATAGTGTGTGTCAGATAACAGTGAATAGAAAAACACTCACATTAACAATTTAGTGTTTTATATTAAAAGAAAAAAAACTCATTATAGACAATATATGTTTATCTAGAATCCACATTTTCAGTCTTACTGAAGTAAAAGTTAAGGTCAACAGAAGTTCATCAGATTATTTAAAATGTCAAAACAGGTTCAGTTCAATCCAGTGATAATGCTGGAGACAAGTGCGACAGTGATGAGTACCTGTAGGCGTGTTGCTGCGGAAGGAGGAGGCAGGGGTGATTGGTGGCGTGACCGGAGGGGTGAGGTTTCCACCCGTGTGGCGGGGGGGAGCTGGCACGGCGCTGCGCGACAGATTGCCTGTCAGAGGCAGAGACAGCTTGGGCTGCACTTTCTTCTTGAGGCTATCATGGTCTCTCCTGGCAGCATCTGTCATGAACCTACAATGTACCAAAAAACGGTGTCAGTCAGTGTTTGAAGAGCGACCCCTACTGGTTATGTTCCAGTGAGGGAGAAATGGAAAAAAAAAAAAGGTTGGGGGGTTTATAGGATAGTAAAATCTTTGATAAATGTGCATCATAAAATTAAACATTTACATAGACATTGTTAAAGCAAAAGTAGAATTAAAAAATTAAATTAGAGCCACATCAAGATGTGTCTGTGATGGCAAGGAGACTGTGGCAGACTTTGTCGTACACTGGCTTGTTGTGTAATGCTTTTAAAACTGCTATTTAAGCCTTCTATCAAAGACGACCAAAATGAACTCAGAGTAGTAAAAAATTCCTCAAAACACAGCACTGCAGTTTAAGTGATTCACCAGATGACAAATGAAACTGTCAGCAGAAACCTAAAGCAATATGCAATAAACGTCCTGTGACATTGCAGAAATTACTGAAGAGAATATCTGGCCTTGAAATTTTAAATAGGACAACCTGGAAAATTAAAGTTTTTTAGTACCTTTTTTTAAATTTTCATTTTAGTTTGGTATCAGAAAAGATCTCTAATAAGCAGGCTAGGCTAACAACTGCTCAGAATGAGGTCCATGAAGCAGAAGGTGAATCCCAACTGAAGGCCACATTTATATAGAAAAAAGTCTTCTAAAGCGAAATGTTTACATCTGAAGTGGACTCTGTCTGAGCAAGCAAGTTTACTGTTTTAGAACACGGGTTCTATTCTATTCTATTTTATTTTTATTTTATTTAACTTCTTCACTCCAAGACTGCTGCAATTTCATTGTATCCTCATGTACAATGACACTAAATGATTCTGATTCTGATTAATGAGTTTTAACACAAATATGAGGAGGTGTAGAGAAAAGTGATGCCGGGTAAAAAAAATCCACCTGTTTGAATCTCTAAAAGCGTCCGAATTTCGTTCATCTTAAGCGGTGAAATGAATCTCGTCTAGAAGCCACTTAGTAGGTAGCAGTTAGCTTCTGATTACCTTTCTAAATATATTTGAAATTCCCCAAACTGTGGACTTTTAGAACAACTTCTGAATCTTAGACACAGGGGATGAATGCCGCTCCAGTTCAGGCGTCTGCAACCTGAAGCTCTGGCACCACATGTGGCTCTTTTACCACTCCATTGAGGCTCTCTGGTTATAGAAAAATAAAAAGGTTTTCGTTTTAAAAAGTAACTGTAAAGTAAAAAGGAAGTAGTAAATTACAAAAAAGAGTAAAGTAAACTAACTCCAACTTTATTCAACAAACAGTGAATCAGGAGTCAAACTAACATTTTGACAGATCTTTGTGAGCCATGTACCATGAAAAATCAAATGGAGTTCAGTTAGCTCAACCAGAATTAAGGCGCACCAGATTGTATGGCAGATTTTCTGTTTTTAAACAATTTCAAGGAATTTAAGAGCGTCATATGGTTTGTAAAAATATGGTTAGGGTCACTTAATTAGCTGTGATTTCATTTTGGTTGGTTAGATTTACAAATTTCCCCCTGAGGTGCGCCACAAACAATAAAATAAACTGATTTTCTTTAAAACATTGCTGAAATAACGCTACCTACGAATACATCTGCTGTTTTGAGATAATCCTATGTTACACAGGGAGTCTTTTATTTTGAAAGGAGGTCATTCAAACCTCTATCAAAAGATTATAAACTATTTCACACTATGAAAATATGCACAACTTTGTGGCTCCTATTGCTGTCAGTGAGAATTTGACTCCAATGGTTCTTTAAATGTTGAAGGTTGCAGACCCCATCCTAGTAAAATAAAAAAAAAATTAACTTCATTGTCTAAGTTGATATTTGGAGGCTTGTTTTTTTTTTTTTTTAAGTTTTGCTCGAGTCTATTAGTGAAAAAAAGTCATTTATTACCTGTTAATGTAGCTGAGAGCGACGTATGTCGGCTGCTGCTGCTCCTGCCTCTCCAGAACACAGGGATCTGTATCTAGACAGAATAATTGGAAATGTCAATTCCAGCTTATCAATATATTTTTTTTTAAAAATCAGCATTTTCATGATTGCCAAAAAACAAAACAAAAGAATCGGTACACCGAATTTTTTTTTTAAATCTTCTTTGGTCATCAAATATTTTGTTTGCATTTTAACTGTTAAATCTGAGACTCAACTCAAACATTCAATGTTAGAATACCGGTAAATGAATGTTTGTTGTTGCAAACATTGACTTTTACAGAAATGATTCATGTTTTCAAAGAATAAAAGAAAATTAGAGTCCTCTGCTGGAAAGAGCATGAAAACTCAGACTGGAAAACAGTCAAACATTGTGCTACTGATAAATGCTTTTGATTTAGCTGTATAAAAAAATGAAATCACTGTATTGATTTCTACTCCAAATAAAAAAAACCACAACTCACACTCGGACATTTATGTGCATTACATTTCATCTTCTGTGACTTCCACATTAATTTTGATGAAGCAGCTTTTATTACTTTATTCTTATTTACCTCATGCCTGCAAACCTATAACAAAATCTGTTCATTTATTTATGAATTTTAATATTTACACGTTTATATTGGGTCTTTCTTTCAAGACTTGTTTCAGAAAGAGCTGCATAAAAGATGGTGAGCTGATCTCAAGGACTTTGAGGTTGGAGGACTTCCTTACATTTTGTTTCAAGCTAGCATGATGGATGGGATTAAAAATAAATAAATAAAAGCCTTATTTTTGTCCAGGTGAGAGTACAAAGGTTTAGTTTCTGGGAGATCGACAAGTTCAGATAACTGAAAGGACTGATCCTGACATCTTACAAATGCTTTCCTGTGGAGATGTGAATTAATATGGATTAGGCATATTAGTGCTGCCTGCGTATTGATTTATGATTTTAAAAAGTGTATTCAAGAATAGGTTGCACGGTGGCGCAGTGGTTAGCGCTCTTGCCTCACAGCAAGAAGGCCCCCGGTCCTAGCTGGGGGACTTGAAACAGAACATCAACGGGGGACCTTTCTGTGTGGAATTTGCATGTTCTCCCCGTGTATGCGTGGGTTTTCTCCGGGGACTCCGGCTTCCTCCCACCGTCCAAAAACATGCTACATAGGTCAATTGGTGAATGTGAGCGTGCATGGGTGTGCGACTGTTGCCCTGTGACAGACTGGCGACCTGTCCAGGGCGTCCCCTGCCTTTGTCTGCATGTGGCCAGGATAGGCTCCAGCAGCCCCGTGACCCCAAAAGGGAACAAACGGATTAGCAGAAAGAATTAATTAATTTATTCAAGAATAAGCACATTCTATGAACATATGATTATAAGATAATACTTAGCGTCCAATAATATAAAAATATTATTGGTTATGTATCTTGCATTTTTTGTTAAAACCCACCAGTCTGCTCTGACTACTAACCAGGTATGTGTTAACAAAACTAGTTAAAGAAATAGTCCAGAATTCCCAAGATCATCTATTCTAAAGTATGTTTCTTTTCTTTTGGGGTCACTTTACTGTTTTCTGCAGAGTTAATAACCCAACATCATTGGAAATGTTCCTCTTGTTGGTCAAAATTAGGCGTCCCTGTTAGAAACAACAAGATTGATCAGTGGTGGAGTAACGCCGCCCTGCAGGCACCACATTGCTCACACATGAGCACACATGGCACATCTTGAGTTTTGCCGTACTCAGCTCCAAACCTTAATCTGGCTCATAGGTGTTAAATGAACAACAATAGCCAATCCCAACACCCCAAGGTGAAAGCGTGGCTGACTTCAAACACGCTCCCCGCAGCCGGCCATGTGGGAGAAGATGGATACGCCATAAAATAACAGTCTCCGTGGCTTTCCAGCTGAGCCTCCCTGCCTGCCTCTGACATTACTGTAAAAAAGCTGCAAAAGCCCCCATGTGGTTTAAACTGTTGCTCTTTTCCGTCCACTAAGCTCATTTTCGCACAACACATTCTGCTGAGGGGGTTTGCTACATTGAAATTTAATTGTACAACTCCATTATTAGCATTGCAGTTGTTGTAAACTACAAATGAGCAGTTGGGATTTCTTGTCCACATATTTCTAAATGACCATGCCAAACTGGCACAGATGAGATCTCTAGTTAAACGAGGAAAGTAACACCTTTCTCAGGCTGTTATAAAACACAGCCATGGCTATTTATTGCTTGTTTTTTTTTTTCCTTTTTGCATGTGAGCTTGCTTTAAATAAAGACATTAATTAAACAAAATGAAAAGGCTAAAAAAAAAAAAAGTTGAGAGTTGTAGCTATGAAGAAGAGTTTGTCATGAAGGAGGGTCTGCTTTGCATCGTCAAACGGGTCTGTTTAGTGTCAGACATACCTACAAACAAAATTTAACATCAAAAGCAGGGATATTTGACATATTTGACACAGGCTTTAAAGCAATGCCATTCACGTAATCATCCAATTTTTTGGCTGCTGATTTAAAAAACAAAATGATGTGGTGTTGCTATATATAGCTGAGCAACTCACAGCACCTTTAGCTCAAGAGCTTTTCTTTTTCAAGGCTGAAGTCAAGAGCAAGTGTTTCATTAACTGTGGACTTATCCCCAGTGTGAAGGACAACAGACGTCGCTCTACTGTGTGGCCAAAATGGAAGAACAAAAAAAAAAAAAGGGGGGGGGGGGGTTCTGAAACGGTTTTGCCAAAAGCCAGAGGCAGCGCAGAGACTATTCTGAGCCTGGAGTAATGGCGTGCATGCGTGTGTGTCAGAGTGCAGAAGAAATCCCTCAAAAGATCACTAATGAGTCTCAAGCGGTGGGATGGCGGCCCGCTCAAACAGCAGTGGATCAGTCTGTTCCCACACACTGTAAATCACACACACCTCAGGTGGGGACTAGAAAGGGGGCCTGCATGGGGCCAGTTCCCCACAGCCTCTGCTATTCTTTCGGGGCCACCATCAGTCAGGGAGCAGGAGG
Organism: Oryzias curvinotus; assembly: GCA_023969325.1. Taxonomy (NCBI): domain Eukaryota; kingdom Metazoa; phylum Chordata; class Actinopteri; order Beloniformes; family Adrianichthyidae; genus Oryzias; species Oryzias curvinotus. Next base: position 8,678,447 of record CM043721.1, read on the forward strand.
AAGGCGCCTCAAGTAGAGATGGGAACCTCTCTAATCAGACTACACAGGTGGTCCACCTTGGTGGCCAACTACTACAGGACTTCTGCAAAAAAAAATAAAATGAAAATAAAAAAGCTGTAGAAAAGAAACCATCACCTCTGGTAAAGTGATCTTTGAGCAAAGATGTTTGCATTGCAGGTAATGTTTCAGATGTAGAATAAAAATAGACGAAATCTCCAAAACTTTGAATATGTACGTCGATTTCTATACTACAGGGATATACAGTTTAGAGTTCATCTGATCTCAAAATGAACATAAATAAGAATAAATACGGACAAGATTGATTGATTTAAGACTTTTTGTGTTTCTAAACTCTGCGCGGTTCGAAAATGTGACCATGTGACAAATGCCATTCCGACATCACACTACCCGCCTTTCGTGAGGCAGCAGAGGAAGTGACGCCTGCTACCCTCTGAAAAACACCTCCTAGGACAAGGTCTCTAACAAAAAACACACACACACACACCCTCATTTCCCCCAGCGTCTGGCTCCCAACTCTCATGGCTAAATGCACTGTGGGGTAGAGCGGAGTGGTGAGGATTATGGTGACATGTTTATTGTGGCTCAGAGCAGCAGGGAACATTACCAGGAGTGGTGGCACAGGTAATTCATTACAGTGACCTCTGAGGAGGAAATGAAACAGTCATGCTCCAAGTGGAAGATGCCTTTGCAGGTTACTGATCTATTTAAAAAACGCAGCAACATATTCAAAAAGTCAGCTTTTGTTTATATAAAAACACTTGTAAATGCATACGGACTGGTAAAGAACCTTTCATTCATAGTTACCTGTCCAACTTTTTGAATAATCATTTTCTTGTAACTTTTCTTTAATCCCATGTAATAGTTTTTTAAACTTGACACATTTTAGGATCTTCAAAACACAAAAACACTGTAGTATTTATTATATTTTTTGTGACACTGAAAAAAGTATAGTAGGTGGAAAAGGCAATTAAGATTTAGTTTTGTTAAAGAAAACAATGTAAAACAGATAATTAAGTAAAAGTTTTATTACTTTGTGTTGCAAAGATTCTGGGTGTTAATAAGATTTCACAGAATAATAATTTTACAGAATAATATTGAAGGCTAAAAAGAGATCTGTGTCACTAATTTATAGTAATAAAATAGTGAAAAATTCCCAAACAAAAACAGGGTTAAGAGGGAAAAAAGGAAATGAATGGCTGTACATTATCTTTGCAAGAGGTGTTCTGCCAAGCCTCCTCACAAACAGGAGCAGCAGTGTCTGGGATTGGGGGGAAATCTCATTAGTCCAACCAGGTGCACAGGTTTGGGAACCAGCTAATTTATTACTTCCGCACATATTTTCCAGGGTAGAAAAAAAAAAAAAGAAAAAGCTGCTAAATTTACCTCCAGCAGGGATTTGCAACAAGCACAGCTTTTTCTGGAGGAACTTGGAGCCTTGATCAACCAGACTTTAGTGATCCAGTTTAAGTTTAAACAACGAGATCACTTTTTGCTGCTGCTTCACACTGGCCTGGTTGCTTAATATTAAAAATAAATAATTTAGTTTAATTTGTTAAATGTTCACTTATTTAAACCCAGGAAAAAAAGCATTTTAATTGGCTATTAAAGAGACATTTTTAATAAATGTGCTTTTTATTTATTTATAGGGTAAAACAGTTTCTACATTGCTGACTTTTATTGAACATGACAGTTTATAAAATGCAATTTTCATTTTTGAATCGTTTTGAATCTTAAAGCACTTAACTAAGGTATAAGTACTGATATCTGCTTTTAACTTAAAAAAAAGGCTCATCCATTTGTAAATAGACTTTAATGTTTTAAAGCTCCATCGGTTTGGTAATTAAAAGGTCTTGATTCAGAGGGTCAAAGAAACTTTGGCAAACAAAACCTTTTCTGGTCCCCAAGCTCTGATGTCCCTTGACCAACAGCAGAGCAGCGCCACCTCCTGGTTAACACTAGGAGCAGACTGACCATGAAATTCCAGAAACAAAGTGTGTGTGTGCTTGTTTTCCAGTTTTCTGTGCCCTTAATTATAAAGCAGAATGTTCTGCATGCAGCAGGCCACCAGATGAGGAGGAAGACATGCCAAATAAAGTGCTCCCTCTATAATTATTCCTCACAGGCCCTTGGCACAACGCGCAAGATTTCGCACCTCCCAGAATTCACACAGGCCAGCAGACAAGAGGGGGCAGAAAAGTTTTTCCACTTCAGGCCAACTAATTGCTTCATTATTCCCCAACAAGTCAGCTAATGGCTCCCTCTTTGTTCTGTTTTTTTTTTTTTTAAATATCACACCTCGGACACATGTACACTCAACACATACTGTGAGAGCAAAGCATATTAAAGTCAGTCAGGCAACAAACAAGAACAACAGAGAGAGCAAAGTCCTGTCAGCTTCAATGAAATTTGAGCTTTGAAATAGTACATTGAGGAACTGAGGCTGAAATCCGACAAAACTCAAACTTCGGGTTATTAAAGATCAAAATCAATCAAATTAACAAATGCATTGTGTTTTATCAACTCCAGTTCAATAAAACGGTGAAAACTGATAAGGACCATCAATTAAAAAGATATTATTGATGTGGATCTTTTGGTTATGTCATTAAATAAAGCAGTGTTTTTCAACCTTTTCTGAGCCACGGCACACTTTAACCTTAAAAAAAATCCCGCGGCACACCAGGATCCAAAAATAAAAAAAAAAACACACAAAAAAACGGAGAAACTCATAGTCTGTATTGATCTACAGTCCCTCCACAATCTCACATGCATTTTTGAGATAATTGTTGCAGAAAAAGCTGGAAACTGCAGCTGTTTTTTTTCTAAAAGATGCAATAAAAGTTAAGTTAGAAGATTTGAAAACAGTTTGATGTGTGTTCGTTGGTTTCAAGACGTTTAACAACAGATCTTGTGCGCGGTCACTCTCACAACCCAATGCATCATGGGAGATGTAGTGCACAAAACGGCCGGTGGATATCGCGTCTCTGAGCTTCATGGTTTTGTTCTCTTGTTCCACGGTCTGATACCGGATTCTGTGGAAAGCTACACTGCTAAAGACGAACTTTAGCTGGTATTTTTGTTAGAACTGAGCAATTTTACGAGCTAAATCGGGACAAGGAAGTGAAGACTTTAACCACTTCTGATTGGTCAGACTGATGACATGTGATTAAGCCTTCAAGAATGATTGGTGGAGACAATTAAAGGGGCGGCACTTTTCCAAAATACAGCCGGAGCTGCAGCTGAATCGCGGTACGTCATTCTTATCAAAATGTCTTTAATAAAATAAAATAAACGCAAGGAAAAAGTATTTTATGATCTTTTATATTCCTAACTCCTCAGTGTTTTATCAGGACCTGTTTGGATGAACAGAGAGCTGAAATCCTGGAGATGGAAAATGTTTTTATATCAGTTAATGAGGGCAATTCCCCACGGCACACTTGACCATCTCCCACGGCACACTAGTGTGCCGCGGCACACTGGTTGAAAAACAGTGAAATAAAGGATTGAAAAGGACTTATCAAATTGGCATACAGCAAAATTGTTTCGTTGTCCCTTCACATACCTGGGAGGCTCTGCTGACGGTGTTTGCACAGTCTGGTTACACATTGGGTTAGTGTCAATATGAACAACATAACATGCAACGCGCTTTGGAATTTTCTATGAAAAACTGGAACAATAACCAATAATCAAATGCACTTTGACTAGAATCAACCACAAAGTTAAGTAACATTAACTCTGCTCTAGCTTGTAAACAAAGTTTTGCTTTTGGCCAAAGACATTTGTTTCTAATTTCTGGGTTTTTACAATCCTTCATGTGTTAGAAAAGGTTTTTGGCAAGATTGTTATCTATTATTTAGATTTTTTTTTGACCACATAAGTCCTGCTACTTATAACACCTTTTCTATGTTTTCAAAATGAAGAAGCCAATACAGGCCAAAAAACGCATCTCCACACTTCTTTTTAAATCGCATCTTTCCCTTGAAAGGAGCTGCTGTTAAAACATAAATTGTTTGTTGACTTATGTCTACTTATGCTTACTTTGTGTAGTCTTTCAAATTGACCTTAAGAATATAATTCCTCAGGGTTTTTAAATGGTTTCCCCATTTCAGAACACTCTTGTAACCTACCCATCCCAGGATGTCAGGTACATTTATTTATTTGTTTGTTGTTGTTGTCCACAAAAAGTACATTTTCATAAACCAAAATGTACTAAAAGGTAAAAAGAAGCAAACAATTGATAAGAAAGAGTCAAAATACCTAAGCAATTTAATTCTATTGTTTCTATTCTATTCAATTGTTATTTTCATACAAATACAGTTTTTATTGATTTGGAAAACCATTTGCCCAAAACTATTTTCTCAAACTAAATTCAAATAAACCTAATTTAAGAAAAAGGAAATTCTCTGAATAACACACGGAAAAACAATTTTGCCGGAAAAATTACAAGAAAAACTTTAAAAAAAAATCAAATTATGAGTTTGATTAATTATTTTAAAAACTCTAAGAAAAGCTCAATTTTGTTTAAATGAATCTATTGCTTTAAACCCAGCTCATAATGGATTCATTCATTCATTCATTCATTCATTCATTTTCTTCCGTTCATCCCTTTCGGGGTCACAGGGCTGCTGGAGCCTATCCCGGCCACTTTTGGGCGAAGGCAGGGGACATCCTGGACAGGTCCAGTCTGTCGCAGCGCCACCTCATAATGCAATCATTATAAATTCATTTAATATCATTGTATATGAATTTGTGCGGCATTTCAGTGTTTATTGTGCTGTGTCACCATCAAACATGAGAAAGACACGTCGAAATTATAGTTTCTGGAATAAAATTCCATTTTATTTGTAATACAGATAGCTAAATGTTTAAAACTGTTACTTAGTATTCCAGCAGTTCTTTATTCAGCTGGTCCAATTAAAGCTTTGAATTGGATGATTACATGTTTCTTCTGCTTCAGCAAAACTACTATTTTTTTTTTAAATTTATGCTTATTTTACTGACCCCTGGCCACAGTGGTAAAATAAGATAAAATAATAAATACCTTTAATAAAATAAAATATAATGAATTAATAAAATAATCTATCTAAAAACAGGCACGACAAAACGTGCTCATAGTGTGTCCTGTCTAAAACAAAAGCCCCCTGATTGATGCTACCCACCCAGTGAGGGTTTTAGCTGAAAACAGTTTCCGTAGGCTGCTGGGCATGCGTACTGGTTCAGTGGCACTGCAAGTAATTTACCAAAACTTAATACAGACTTTGTTACTTTTTGCAGCCCTGTTCGTAATTCCAGGACTGTACAGAAAGTGAACAACTTTTAAGAAATAAATAAACAGGAACTGACATCAGCAGCCACACCTAGCAACCGGGTTGTCAGGACGCAGGAAGTAGCTTGCTAGCTAGCGGAGCAGAGCCACGTCTGCTAGCTTAAACCCGGAGCAGGTTAGGCGCGCGTTGATCGGCTCTTACCAATGTGGTTGTCCTCGATGTGCACGATGAGGTCGCACAGGGAGTCAAAGTGGCGTCCGCAGCCAGTGAACCTACAGGCGTTGGAGAAGAAAGACGCAGCCGCGATGCCTGTCATCGTCGCAGCTGCGCCAGAAATGAAATGAGGCCAAGCAGCGGCGGGGAGGCGGGCAGCGGTGAGAACAGCTGGAGCGCCACACCGCTGTTCTAACTTCTGCTGCTAGCTGCGTCGAAGCAGCCGTAGAGCCTACAGGACCGGAAATAGGGCTGCTTGACTTTCATCAGAAAAGCACGCACTTCTCACCTTTTCTAAATGGAATTTACCTAAATATTTTTATACCAAAAAATAAAAAAAAGAATTCCAGCTGCTTATGACTGATTGTATATGACGTATTTTTTTTGTTTAATAATGCACCGTTTTTTCTCTAAGGATGAATCATCTAAACTGCTTAAAGGGGTTGTTCACCACTTGGATTTGGTTGTAATTACTGGAATACCTTTATGTGCTTTTGTATTGTCCTGCTAAAGTGCACATGGTTTTTGAATTTGAAATAGTCTTAAAAGTAGCTAATCTTGCTGTAAAATATGTAATGGCTATTTCCTAAATATGCTAGTTGTCCATATTGTGTACACTAACATTTAATCAGAGATATTGGCTTAGGAGCTGAGCAGCGATAAAATAATAAAACACAGAAAGATCCCCTTCTTTTAAGGCTAGAGAACATGCATCAACAGGACCATTTAATTTGGACCAGTGTGACCACAGTCCTTTATAAGAACGAGTTCTGGCTCAAAAAACACTAGTGCATTTCTGGAACGCGTTCAAACATGTCTTTCAATTGGTATACTTTTGTTGGTACCTGGCATAGATAACTGTAATTACTGAAAATAGTTTTCGGAAGGATTCCTGGCTTAACAGAGTTATGTCATTGGCCCAGTCATGCAAAAAACTACCAGTAATGCAAACGCCTCAAAACCAGGGAAATCTCAGAATGGTCCTCTGCCTTGTTTGTCGCTTACACACAGTAGAAATCTGCTGAGCACAGCTAATGGGGATCAGATAAACAATAAACATGATATTGAGAAACATTGTTTATCAATACAGCACTATTTTTGTGTGCTCTTTCACAGATCGAGAGCCTTTGCTCATCTGTGCTTCTTAGAGACTCTTGAATCCTCAACTTCCCTTTTAATCATGTTACATACTGTATCCGCTACTTTGATTGAAGGGGATCAATTTCAACTGATCGTTCTGGTAAAATAAAGGTTAAATAAAAATAGAAAATGATTTTTTTGTTGTGTAATTTTTCAGATCTTTTTCATGATGTAAGCATTATTTTCCTCCGTGCCAACTATTTTGAGAGTTGTTTGAAATAAATTAATTTAGTGAACAAAAGTGTAAAATTTCCAAGTTTGAATAAAATATTGTCTTACGTAAGTGTTCACTCTATTCATTAAAAAAAGATTCATGTTTTATTTTCTAGTAAGTAAAGTGCTTATTGCCAATAGAAAGAAACATTAAAAAATATTATTAGTAGGCCTATTCCACATTTTTTATTAAGTTGTACAGTTGTTCCTTGACATATCTTATTGTATAAAAAAACAACTTAGTCTAGTCAATGAATAAAACATCTTGTATGTGTTAAATTATATGGTAATAGGTGGAAAAGGTCATAACATTGAAAAACCTTTAACATTTCCTTTTTCAGTCGAACTGCAGTTCTCATTCCATATTTTTTACATAGGATTTTCTATCTATAAAGACTATCTTAATTTTTGCTTTAATTGCATGTTCCGGTATTTATTATTTGGAAAGAAGGGTTGCCTTTTCCTTCCAACTGCGCATCAACGGGGGGTGCAATTACATCTGATGGCCACAGAGTGGCACTGTTAGTCAGGGGATAAAGTTCTTTACAGTAATGTTATTTAACAAATAATCTGTGAGAAACATGATTACCCTTGCGCATTAAAATAACCAAAATGTGTCAGCTGCAGTTTAAATACGATGTTGGAAAAATGTGTTGAAACAAACTATAATAAAAATTCATTTGAATGTTTTTGCAATGCATTTACGAAAAGAAGAAAATGTTTAAGTCACATCAAGCCAACAAAATCTACATTTTAAACATTTGGAGAGAAATAAACTATACCGCAACTTGGCACAAATGTCTAAAATATACTAATGATCACTTATAAACAATTCATGTTGAAAGTTGAGAAACTGTAAAAACTTTAAGAATTGAATGCAAAAATTGTTTAAAACAAGAAGAAAAATAGTTTCAGAAAATGTGTCTTAAATTTATTAATAATTAATTAAATTAATTAATTACAATTTTATGCAATGTGCATCAAATTGTGAGAACTGTGAACACTTTATTGTTTACAATGTTGCATGTCTGTAAAGAAGGTTAAAAAGATGAAAAAATGAGTATAAGAGAAGGGTAATAGAATATGATTCCTAAAATGTGACTTTAAGAGCTGTAGCGATATTGTGATATTGCCAAGGGAATAAACACTTTGCAAATCTACAAAGGATATTTATATCCTCAATGGAGAAACAGGTTTCCTGACAGAAAGGTCTTTTCATGAGAAGCCAGTCTACTTTTGGTGGGACAGCCAGAATGCTAAACAGGCCCATTTGGCTCAAATCTCAAAGCATTGGTTACATTTATGAAATGAAAAATACTGCAGAGAAGAACAGGGCAGTTAAACAGTCCCAGTCTGAGCACAGACACTAATAAAATAGCAGTTCTCTCCCAAACTTCCAGTAACTTGGCTCCTCATTTCTCAGATGGTGTAATTAAAAATCAAAAAGAGGCTTTAAAAAAGTTTTGTCCCGACCTTTGTAACTGTAAATCCTACTAAAATTAAAAACATTAAATATGACCACAACATGATCTGCTGTTTTACTTCCAGCAGCTGATATTTTTTTTGCAAAAATATAAATTAATACAATTTTTTAGGTTAATCCACATTTTTTTTAAATATCCTGATATTTCAGTTAAATTATTTTTACAGATATGAAGAAGAAATATTCTGCAACTTTGTTTACTTTTCGGATTATCCCTTCAGAGGTCACCACAGATGATTTGGCAGAGATTTTCACGCCGGATGCCCTTCCTGACACAAACTTGTCTTTTCTCCCGGCTGGGGACTGGCACATGGGGATCCATACTTGGGCTCCTTAGTGACTACATAGATTTTGCAAGTTTGTATATTCTTCCATTTGGGAATCAAGTTTACTTTCTGGCTTACTTTACTGAGTTTGATTGGGATTTTTACTCACATTCACGTTTTTCTTTTGTGGGAGCATAGAACTACTGTTGCCATAAGGACAATGCACCAATTGGAAAATTCCAACCATTTAACTTGGGACAAAATTCTGTATTAAATATGAAAATATTTATTTACTAAATTAGAACTAGTATTGGCTCATTTGTATCTTAAACTGTGGGCTTTTACATTAAAAAAGCCAATGCATTTCATCCACAGATTTAATAGAGAAACTTGTTTGAAGATAAAATTTGCTGTCGATATGTGGAAACAAAAATAAATCCACTGGATAATTCTCTTCTAAAGTATTTATGACAATTCACAAGTCAAATTGACTGAATTCACTATATAATCTCAATTCACTTATATTGGAGACATTCAATTCTTTATCCCACAGTTTGAATGATTGTGGGTTAAATGATCTGTAAAGATAAGCCAACAGAATGACAGCGTAAACTTTTTAGGAAAAGAATCCCACATTTCAACCATAGTGCCTATTTTTTACCTTTAAAAAAAGACTGTGTCGTGTTTGAGTTTTTGAGTTTAGGCCAAGTATTCCCACAGTTTTGTCTTTAAAAGGTTTGGTTAGAATTCTGGCAGGGCAATGAGAAAATTTTCACATTGCAGTATTTTTATCATCTTTACATTGTGTTTGACAATCTGCGAGCAATTAAAAATATGATTAACAAAAAATGATCACATTTACTGCTGGTATTTGACTTAAAATGTGTGAGCCATCTTGGTGTTTGACTCACCACACAACATTTCCTTATCTCTAACCACCAGAAAAGCAACATTGCTTGAACAACTGAAGCAATGAATGAAATCAGTGAATAGTCTATGTGGTGATGAAAATATGTGTGGCTTTTCTTTTGCCGTTCTCCTCTGTTTGAGCCTTTTTCACGTTTCTTTGTTCAGTTTGTGGGTCTGCTGCAGCACAGCATCAATGGCTCTCACCTTCCCAAGGTGATCTTAACAAAAAGCATTGCACAAAGACATAATCATAAAAAGGTTTAGTATAATATAGATCACATCTGCTTTAGTATGGGTCACTGACCCAAACTGCATCGGTTCTTTCCAAGCATAACAGTCTGTTCCTCTGGCAGCGTAATATTTGGATTGGTTGGGGAAATATATTGGCAATAAAGAGACAAAAGGATGTCATAAACGTTGATTAAAGCTCTGGTTAAAGGACAGTGGCGGAGAGGCTCTGAGTTATTAGGGCTTTTCAGACTGCGTTATTGTTTCGGTGACAGAGCTCTTAGTGTGTCTAGCAGAGTTGTCGCAGGCGAGTGGTAAACATTTCTCAACGTGTAAGGAGTCATTAATCCCTGAAGTCAAGGATGGATTCACTACAAGCAGCCAGTTGGCACCACGGGGGCCAGAGCTCCAACACTGAAGTCTTAAAGTCTTGCTCTTGAGCTGTTTAATTTCTCCCAATTCACTGCAGCTAAACAGCTAGTATCAGAGACAATCATGTTTAGACACAAGAATGTAGAATATGACGTTGCACCTGTACATGCAAACCTGTTATTTAAGTCCCACCCCGATCATTTTTTAAAAATCTATTTTAAAGCATCCCTAGTGGTCTTTTACTTATAATTATAACATTTTTAGTCAAAATTAAAAAAAGTGGTTTTCTAGGACATAGTTTCTGCAGAGTGGCAGCAGTACATCAGAAGTTTGCCTCTGAGTTGGGGACGGGACTGTTGACACAGGATAAGTCCTCCCTCACTTCTTGTCACGCATCAGTTTACGTGCTTTCTCGCTAGCTTACAGCCCCTCACACCCCCAACACAACATTAAGGGTGCAACAAAAATGGGGATCAATATTGGAGCTATCCAGTCACATACTTTTGAGCCAGATGCCAGCTCAGAGAAACAAGATGGATCAAGTCATCTACAGGTGCATCTGAAGCGGAGCATGGAGCTTTTGGCATGCCGTAGTTAGTAGCTTCTACATCACTGCTCCAAGATTTTTTGTCTGCTCCTTGATTCACCATGATGTTAAAAAAAACCCTCAGAAGTCCATTTTTAAGCTTAATTTTCTTTACATATATCCTCCATCATGAAAAAAAAGCCACAAGAACACATTATTCATCTTAGTGAGATTCTTGAATGCCATTCAACCAGGCAAGAAACTTTAGTAAAAGCAATATGTATTCTGAATGTTTGTAAATGTAAAATGCTGAAAGTTTATTATTTTTAATTTTTTGCTGATTACAAAAGAAACCACAAGAGAGTAATAACTGTATGAACTGCAGTCTATTTCTGATCACTTTTAATCAACCACTGCTTTGGATCATATTTTTACCATGAAGCTATAGAAATGTTGGTGTTTTGTTTTATTATGCTGGTGAATGAGTGTGAAGCTACTTATATTTGGCAAATATATCAAAAATAAGATGCATTTTCTTGCTCATAGAGCGGATTTAAATGCTGATATAAAGCAGCTCCGCTTGTGGCCCCTTCGTGCTGGTCACATCCAGCAGAGGTGATCCGGCGCGGCGGCGCCACACCCACTCAGGGCCCTGCGCTGAGTCCACCCATGCTTTGGGCGTGCCTCTGCGCAGCCCCCGCCCCTGTCGCTCCGCCCACCAGCGGACCGCAATGATTTAGAAGTTCAGGAATCCCACGTGACGTCACCCATGGGTGACGTTATGGTTCTCTAAATAGATCGTATTGTAATCTTTGCTCAGTCCAACGTGGTTGCTGCTGCGAGGCTGCTTCTCATTTTCTACATTTGTTTGGTAAGTTTGAGCGCCTTGGCAGCATGCAGGGGACCGTGCAGGAGCCTCTGCAGGTTCGTTGTTTGTTCCCAGTGGTTCTTCTCAGTGTTTTTCTCCCTTTTGAGTCATGCAACAGCTTGTTTTGTTTGCCGCTCCAGCTGTCTCAGAGGTGCGTTTTTGTTTGTTTGTTTTTTGTTGCATTTAAAAGTGATTTCGGCAAACAGAGATGTGAGATGTTGGAAGAATTTCGCTTGTCTTCTCTCTTCGGTGCTCTATCTGTTGAATGTTGTTGAAGTTGAGCGCTGCAGATCGTTCTGTCAGGTAACAGAGGGGACAATCCTGCAGGAATCCACCTCCAGGCACGGCGAAAACGTGATGCAACAAATTGCTTTTTTTCTTTTTCTTTTTTTTTTTTTAATTGCCCCTTTCAAGTATAGGATTTAGCTTCTGAACCGGGTCCATGCGTGATTGTCACGCCTGTCCCATCTCAGGATGCGCGATGCCGGACCCTGCGTGATGCGTTTCACCCAATGACCGTCTGGGATGAAAAAAAAAAAAAAAAAACAAGGTTGCGCGCGCGCGTGTCTCCTGTTATGCCGGTCAAGAAAAACCAGTTTAACTTTTGCGACAAATAGGTTGTTTTAATCTGAAAGAGCCGTGTGGGAAACATGACGTCATTTTGCAGGCTTGTCGATATAGGGACTTGATTAACCGATGAGATGTTGAAGGTTGCTTTAAGTTGGATTGTGCTGACCAGGCCCGCTGTCACAGAAAATAAACAAATAAATAAGCAAAATTAAATAGTTGCCATAATTTGAGTTAAATTTGCCTCACATCCCTGTCATAAGCTTTAAAATAGTTGGATACAATAAAGGCCCTGTATATACTTTTTTTTTTTTTAATTAACTCTAATAGTTTCTATGTTTTCATATAAACTACCTATTATAGTTGAAAAGCTGCAGTTCATTCTGTTGTATTTTAAGTGAAATTACCTACTAAGGTCATCCACTGACAGTTTTTACTTCATAAGAGTTCAGGGAGAAGGTCCTGCTGAAGAAAAAAATACCCATCTAATATTCTAACACTGATAATTACACAAACAATCAAAAGTAAAGCCTTAAAGTTTCTGCTCAGTGTCAACATTAAGTTACTGCTTCTGTTTGGTTCCATTGGTGCAAACTCTCTGTTTTATACAAGCTTGATTGGAGGCCAGTGGCTGATTGCAGCAGGGAAACCTGACCCCCGCACAGTTTATTTGTTGATGGCTGTTTCATGCTGGAGGTTTCTCTGGTAGTAATTGTGTTAAGACGGGGCTACGATTACACAAGTCTTAACACCAGTGCGGCCATTAGAGTCAACAGTTTATATTGTTTCCGATTATTCCCTTTTCCTCTGCAACAGTCAAAATATTTTAAAGCTTTATATGAGCAGAAATGTAAGGGTTTTCTGTCCCTTGGTGCTTTGTGGGACAGAAAGTGAATTGGAATCTAGTGGAGTTTGCAGCACAGGAGTGTTTTTGTCCCACATTTAGCTGAGAAGCACAAGTTCAGGGCGAGCATTGTCTGTGAGAGCCAAGTTCCCTGCCTCAGGGAATGCCACAATCCCGCCTTGAACTTGTGCTGTCAAATCTTAGGTTATGAGAAGTCAGAGGTTTGAATTGCTCTGCATGTTTGCGCTTGCTTTAACCCTGTGTGCCTTTGCACCTCTGTCCCTCTTTTTCCTCACCACATTGTTCAAAAACAAACAAAAAAAAAATCCTTTAACGTGGTCTACCTGGAGAATTCTCCCCCATTTCCTATTGGAATCAAACCCCTAATCCTCCCCTTTTCTCTCACATCAGGACATAGTTAATGTAAAGTGTAACCAAACTTCCTCTGCTAAACTAAAACATCTCTATTAAATGCAGGCCAAGTGTCCTTTTCAAGGAAATGGTGTTCAGAACTGATAATCTGAAGTGTAAAAGCGCTTGGAAAACCCACAGAGATGTTTGCAAAACGAGTTTGATGTATCATATGGTTTAAATTCTTAACTAAAATGTGCTGAAATGATCCAGTCCCATTTTAGAAACAGGAAAGGAAAGGCAAGGAGTGGACATTTTTTTATAATATGTCGTCAAAAGCGTTCTCTTGTTAGCTGTATTATTCCTCTCTGTAAAGCCTTAGATTTGGATTTAAAAAAATGATTCATAAAGAACCTGCAACAGCATCTAAGGAGACAAACACTTCGCAAACCAGTCCAGGTGAAACATCTGAGATCAAAATAAATAAATGAATACATATATATACATGAAAAAAAAATGTTGATGTAAGACATGTATAATGGACAGTATATGTCTGCGGCCGCTCGTTTGTCCTGCTTTCATCCCGTGTTAAGTTTGCGTTCAGGAGTTTGCATTCGTGGACCTGGTTGTGTTTGGTGTGTCAAAGGAGGCCAGGTGAGGATTTTCAGGGTTCTGTGAGCAGAAAAACGACTCCCTGACGAGGAGAACCTGTCCAGACTCTGTTCTGCAGCTTGCTAGGAAAACACTTCTCCTTAGCAAATCATAATATTCTAGTGTTTTGATTGACCTTGAGGAAACAGTCTGTAACCATGAAAAAAGTTACAAAAAACAACAATATTCATGTATATAATGCAATGCGGTATTCATACTCAAAAAATGCAGATGTGCTTTTGTTCTGTTGGCAAATGTAGGTAATATATATACTCAGGTGTGTAAATAACAGTTTTATGGTGCAAAGTTTGTGCCATAAATATTGTAGCTGTTTTAGTCATCACCTCTAGCATAAACATTGTCTACTGCGGTTAAAAACTTACTGATGGAAAGATACATTTTCATCTCTTCATAATTTTCAATTAATTGTTGTTTCTGACGGGACTAAAACAGGGTAGCCGTGCAGGGTAGACAGAGGAAAGATTCAGACAGATTGATGTCGCTTCATGTGTGCGGCACACTAACTTTCCTTTACACACTTCTTCAAAACTGGCATGTGTAATAAATCAGTCTGTTCACCTGCAGGTGGATTAGCTCTTTTAGTCAGATCCAAAGTAATTGTCTGATCGGTCCAAGCACCCTGGAAGTAAAGATTCAATGTTTGATTTTTGTGCTGGTCCGTTTCGGTCTTGATTGTTCCATAATGAAATATCTTGCTGTTAGTCACTAGCACAGCTCTGGGAATGAGTCGTAAATTATAAAGGAGGGATTTTGAAAACAAAACAAAAATAAAAAATAAAGAAAGATAGAAAGAAAGAAATATACTGGAAGTACTGGATATATATATATCCAGTACTTCCCCTGGAACAGCAGCACATCTGTGGCACTGTCTGTCTGCCATTACGTTTTTTTATACACTCTGTGAGATGCTAAGTGAAATAACTGCAATATAAGACAGAGATAATATTAATAATCGTCTTCAATACTTTTTTGTAGGTAATTGTATTTTTTTTTTTACCTATTTTACTTCTGTACAACCCTCAAATGAAATCTTCATGACTTTTTTTAACTAACAATAAAAAAGCGTCATCATTTTTAATAAGAATGCCACAAGACAACTTCAGTACAGCTTTTATTTTGAAACATTCTTCAGAAGCCTCACACTTGACCAACTAACTGTGTGATTTCTTTATAACAATTTATAAAGCACAGAGCCACAGGTGGGCCTACAGTCTATATATTTGTCCAAAATGTATTAAAGTTGCTAAATAACATGAGTTTTTCTCAATATATCTTTTTTAGGGCATGTTTTTTTCAGTAATTCCATGCAGTGCATACAGATACATTTTGCATTTAGATGCAGATTTTAATTAATGAAAAATATTTTATAAAAAAACAACCCTGAGTCAAAACTGAGTAACCGTTTAGTGTCGGCTTTTATCTCAGCAATGTTTAATTACAAAACAAAATCAAAGTTGCTCAATTTATTGCTAGAAATACAACTTAGAAAGTATCAGAATTTGTGAATTATGTGATATTTTTCCTAATATGCTACAAAATTAAAACTTTACTGTAAATATTTCTCTCTTGGTAAATTGGTTCATTACTGAAATGTCAAATACTGAGATAAAATTATTGACAAGCTCTAATAAATTATTAATTCAATAAATCTTGAGGTAGTGCGTTTTCTATAGATATTTAGCATTTTTTTCCCCCCACAGTTAGTGTTTGACTTATTTCTATGTGGCATGCAGGAGTGATTTCTTATGCTGTGCATAACTGTTTTGGTAGTGAACCAGAGGGTTAGGATGTTCTTATTGTCACTTCGAAGCCTTTAAGTTGCTTTTGTGTAATTTATTATCTTAAAGTGCTTTTCGTTTTCTTTGTGGACGTTGATCTCCTGTTTTGCTTCTAAATCTGAAATAACAGGAATTGTGAGCAGAGTCTTATGAAATATAAATATAATTGTACTGTTATCCAAATTTTTCAATGTTTCTTTGCTCTTTTTAAATTGAGCAGACATCACTTACACAACAACCATTACATTATTGTTTTGACTTTGCACAAAGAAGTGTACTAAGTATTTGAATAGACTTAAACTTTGTTTACTTTAAACATAATTTTTCTCTAAACTGGATGAATGTGAAACACTTTTTAGCTGTTCTCACCAAAGATGTTTTCTAAAAAGTGTGACCTATTGGTTAAAATGTATAGTTTTAAAGTATGTTGTGTCAACAAATGAATTTTTTTATGTAAAAAGTATTTTTTTAAATAACGTCATATATTATGTCCTCTTACAAAGGAAAATGGCATAGATAGGGTTTACGTTGTTGTAGCTAGATCTTTTTTTATGAGTTTTAAAAACAAGGTTTTTTTTGTTAGCCCAATGGTGCAGGAAAGGATTAAGATGATGCAGTATAGGAAGACACAAGTCATTTTGACATTTCTAAACACAAAATATTAGGCATTCATTTTTTTCATTCTCCTATCCGATGGTCATAACTGTTTTCTTTTTCTTTTTCCTTTTTTTTTAGTTTTATGAAACGCTGGCCAGAGTGATGAACTCAGACCAGGAAAGGCCTTTTGTGTGTAACGCTCCTGGATGCTCTCAGGTGAGACAAATATATTCATTAAAGCTGCAGAGATATGTAGAAATGCTTGTTTAACAAATAGCACGATACAGGAGTGTGTACAAAAACACACATCAGATTTAAATTTAGCCAGAAGAATTTTTTTTTTTAAGTTTTCTTTTGGGTGAGAAGTTTGATTAATTTAGTATTTAGCAGCTTTTCTCACAAACTTTTACTGTCTAGCTCATGCAGTTAACATTTTTATGTTATTTCTTTCAAATTTGAACAGCGATTCCCCACAGAGGACCATCTGATGATACACCGACACAAGCATGAGATGACACTTAAGTTCCCTTCTATAAAGAATGACAACATGTTATCAGGTGAGTTATGCCTGCACCAATACAGACCCATTCAGTGCTGGAGTGGGGCAGGTTTGTTTGCCGATGTGTGCCAAGGTGACTCATCTGCAGACACACTCGTCTGTCATTAGAAACCTTTATGGCATGTCCTGTACAAGCTGTGATGTAAATCACACGGCTCGTGCAGTTAGAGCTCTGTGTGTGCACTCCTCAGCAGAGTGCTGGGATGCTGACATACCGCAGACAAATCCTCACGTTGTATTAAATTTCTCCTCCTCGTCCGCTAGAGGTGATTTGCATTTTCCTGTCATTTGAGGTGACGGTAGTTTACAGTATCTGGAGTGTGAGATTGAAGAGTGAAATCAATCTGGAGTCAAGTGTCAATGCAAGACTAATCCATACTGATTGATTTCTATTCCTAGAAGCCTCCCTGAATCACCAGTCATTGAAGTCTGGACTGGACCACAGAATGTGTCCTCTTTATTATTTACAGAGCGGATTGCGGGATCAGGTTTTCTAGGCCGGGTGTCTTTAGCAGCTGCTGTTTGAGTTACAGCCCTGACCACATCTCTGTATTAGATGCTGAACAAAGGGGGAAAAAAGTGGCCAAACACTCCTCAAAGGTTACAGCTAAGGCACATGTGGCAGCTTCCTTAAATTTGAAACTTTTTTTACATTTGGATTTTGTTTGTGTCTCCTTTTTAAATGGGGGGGAGGGGTTGTCAACAAATACAGGCTGTTTATCATAGTGCATCTATCATGTAGGAAAGTTTATAGTCCGGTCTGAATAAAATAAACCACTAGTGTGCTTTTGGCCTTTGAAATGACTGTAATTCCTAAATCACCTTGTCTGAAATCTGATATGTTTTCACCCGCCCCCCCTCAATGTGAAGCTGAACACTGCTGAACTCAACAAAAGAGACCCCCACTCATTTGGGAGGATCTTTACCATGTGAGCAAAATAGCTAACAATAGATCATCTTCCTCTCACTGACATTACAGAAAAAAAGAAACAAAAAAATTAAAGAATATGGTAAATGGTGAATACTTGTATAGCGCGTTCTACTTTCCTCGAAGGCCTAAATGGCAAACTCATTCCACTATGCACACAAACATTCACATGCTGGTGGCGGCTCCGCTGGCTCCGCTGGCGCCAACCTTCCACCAGAGGCAAGGTGGGGTTCAGTGTCTTGACAAGGACACTTCGACACATGGGGGGGCAAGGCGGGACTCAAACCTGCAATATTTTGATCAGAGGTCGACCTCTCTATACCGCTGCACCACGGTCTGTGTAGAAATTCTGCACTAAATCTTGTTCACTTTTATTTGCCTTTACAGTGTTCCTCATTTTTTCTTAAAATTTAGCTCAGCCTAAAACACAAAATTCTAATATCCATCCTCAAATGTTCAGTTTTCCTTGAAAAAGACAATGCACCTGGCATGTTAGCACACTTGTGAACCGTTTCTTTTATTTTCAGACCAGACACCTACACCAACACGGTTCCTGAAGAACTGCGAGGAGGTCGGACTGTTCAATGAGCTGGACTGCTCCATTGAGCAGGAGTTTTGCAAAGCCCAAGAAGAGGAGGACAGCAAACAGGTACATCAAAATAGAATTGGGGTGAGGCTAGAAAAAAAAAGTAAAAAAACCAACCTAACCGAAAACCACAGCTGCCCACAGGGGTTAGGTTTAGTGGTTATGAATCATTATCTTATGCGATCATTAGCACGGTCATAAATAACTGTCCTCACGCTATGAGCTGATAAAATTCGGAGTACATTAAAAACACTAAGGCTCTGCATAACCACATTTTATTTTCTCTTTAAAAATAAGTAAAAATCCCCAAACCACATGTTTTTTTAACTTATTTTTTTGTCTTCAGTTGTGCTTACCTCTTTGTACCTTTGTACCCATTTGTTTAACAGCAGCAAGCAAGATTTCCCTAAACATAGAGATTTGGAACATTAACACAGGTAGAGGAGATCAAGTTCCTCACCTTTGACTATAATCAGCTCGCCAGTCATATTTCAGCGAGGGAGTCGCATTTCTTTCCCGAAACCCATGAGACAGCTTCTTTAGCCAAAGCAGCAAGAGCCGAGTCACCACAAGTCAGACTGCTTATCTAATGTCTGGGGAAGGTGTGCAGTACATGCTGCAGCTAAGCTGCTGTCTGGGATGTTCGGCTGTGAAGCTTTCCTTAGGTCGGGTCAGCCATGTCTCGCCTTTACCCGATCTGCGTGGTTCAGGATGGGAGGCTCTGCTAAGTCATCAGGAGGCGAGTCAGAGCAAGACACCGTAGGAGAGAAAGACAAGAGGCAGCAAAAAGTCTTCAGCTAACGGACAGTTTGGATAAACAGCTCTGCACTGCAAAACTGTAGAGAATAAAGTTGGTGAAATAGAATTTTGTGACAAAACTTATTCTAGAAGCTGAACTTAAGGTGCGGGACACCTTCAACTGAAGTGAATTTAGGTTTTTTTGAGCATGAACTTGCTGAAGTGTGACACCTTTACTGCAAAGGGGAAATTTTTCATTTTGAATTGTTTGGCTTTATTCAGAAAATTCAGGACGTGCAATATTTTTATTAATTCAGGAGATTCTAGTTAGCTCTTTTTTAAAATAAAGAGCAAAATGAAAAGTAGTTACAGCCTGGTCCTTATTAGACACTTATTGCATCCTGAGTGCAAACAGAAAACCTAGCAGAAAGTGATTAACATTGTTCCTTCATACCTATTGAAGCTGGGTGTTTGAAAACAGATGGCCAATCAAATGCATTTTTAAGTAGGGAGTCAGATTTCTAACCACATGTACTCTGCTTTTCCTCTTCAAAGAACATCTCCCTGCACGGCCAAGCAGGCCAAGGCCAGCATCAGCAGTCCCACTCACGGATGGCCAGTCATGACACCAGCATAGTGATCCAGCAAGCCCTGCCTTCTCCTCAGTCCAGCTCCGTCATCACTCAGGCTCCCTCCACGAACAGACAGATAGGGTGAGTAAGCTAAATGAGAGATAAAAAATCCAATTAGGTGTAGGAAAAAAGACCCTGACAAATCAACAGATAGTAAAGAATATTAAGTTTGCAACAGAAAAAAAATAAATGTACTCCATTTATTGTTTTTTTTTTCTGTTCCTTCATCATTTCTCACAACTGCTGACAGACTGAAAATGATCCGACAAATTTGTGTCTTCTCACCTCATGTTTTAGTAAAAGCCTTAGGCTCAGCCTGGCCCCTTTGTGTTTGTGACAGCTGTCATCTCCCCATAGTTTAGTTACATTAGGAGTTCTATATGTGAGGCTGGCACTTTTGCGGCTTATTCAGTATTGTCCTCGAGCATGAGTACGGCAAAGAGGGTCCCGGAGGACTTAGATGAGGTCACCGTTAAAGCCTCAGCTGTGAACTGCCCCTAAAACAGTTTAGTGTTTCATCTTTGAAAATAGTTCTTTTCAGTGTGTGGGAATGTCTGCCACCTTAAAGCTCTGGTACTGTGAGACATGTCTCTGATGGAGGCGGTGCTTTATCAGCTGTCTGTTTGGTGTTATACGTCTTTACTTTTTACAGTGTGAAATGGTTTTGTATTTTGTTGGGCTTGATCATTTTTCACCAAAACGATGTATGGATTTGGTACAAACGACATATCTTCAGTTTTGTTGACTTTCGAAACTGATATTCTTTGTTGAAAAGAAAATAGGAAAGTGTTCACATTGGCACTCAAAAGAAGTACACATGTTAATTTAGTAAAATTTTCAGTTTGTTTGTTTATTTGATGTGCCCTGCCACAGACTGACAACCTGTCCAGGTTGTGCCACGCCTTAGCCCAACAGTAGCCAGGATTGGCTCCGGCAACCCAGTGACCCCGTTAGGGAGTCAGCAGGTTGAGAAAATGGATGGATGAATGAATGTTTATTTGATTTTATTGCAGGATGTTTTACAGTTGTATAGATCTCAAAGAACTACAAAATCTATCTGAGCTCAACCCAGATTTCTGGGGTTGAGGTTGTTACCATACATGTGTGAAAATGTCTTATACAACTCTGACCTACTGGTACCCATCAACCCACAGTCGATTGGCCAGTTGCCTTATTATTATTATGTAAAGAACAAAATATAGCTATGCAGTCAAATTATTCACACGCTAACATACTATTCAGCATCTAATGACAGTCCACTGCTTACATAATTCCTTCTCGATGCCTTAACTCCTAGGACAGTTCAGATTTGTGCCTGAGCGTTGTCACAAATGCTCACCAGCTTTGTCCTCGTGTAGTCCTGTGTAGATTTACAGCTTTAAGACCTGGTGAATATTGGATGGAGGGCCCATTTCTAAGCCTGACTGACACCTTGTCAGGCCCATTGTTGAGACCAGGGATGGAATTTCATCTTCTTGGAGGAGCGCAATCACAGCCAGTAACAGAGACACGGCAGCTTTTACCTGAGTTCACCTGTCATTCTGAACTCTTTATCCCAATAAAGAACAACCTCACTGCTTCTCCCGACAGCCTACAGTCATCACAAAACCTTGTCTGACTTGATGAAATATTTGTGGTTTTACTGTTTGTTCGCATCATTCCTAATGGTTGTTGTTTTAGCCGTACTGCAGGAAGTAAAAAAGCATCTTCTCTGAACATTTGTCAGACTTTTCTAAGCGTGCATATAAAACTTCCAAGGCGTCGCGTGTTTATGAAATCTTGCCACATGGAAAGGACAAGTAGATTCTCATAAGGGAAGGTTGAGACGGAAACGTTCACATCAGCAGGAAAAAAGACAGAGGAAGCCCTCTCTGCTCAAAAGCAGTTCTTCCACAGGAAGTCATTAGACTATAGTCTCTGTGAACAGCATTTCTCCACAGCAACTTCCTTTAAAGAGAACAACACTGCACAGGCGAGGAACAGCCCAGTCTGAAGAAAGTGGGGAAGGCAGCTGAAGGTCAGATCCGTCTTCTGCTATAACCTGTGTGGTTATCCTGTGAGGTCACTTAACTCCACCCTCTGATATAGTTTACTTTCCAGTGTTCTAACAAAAAGAATACATAAATCTAGAAACTAAAATCTGTTTAACTATACAAAAAACAATTCTGTTAGGAATAACAAAGAAATTGCGGATGTGCTCATGCATCATTCAATCTCCAGGCACTTCATGCAGCTCTGTTGTTATAGCCTCTCAATGAGATATCAAAGACACTTTAATTCTGCCTCTATCTCCTTCTTCATTTTGCTCCTCTGCTTTGGTGAGTGTGAGCATTCGATGAATCAGGATAACAAGTCATTTTCATTGCTCCACAATGTTTACTAAAGAGCTTTGAGGCTTGGAATCAATTAGGATTGGCTTTCCTCAAGTCCATTTACTTTAGATCTGCACCGAGCCTGCAGCTGTGAAACCTGAGGACTCCTCTCCTCGTCTTTTTTCTCTCCCTCTTTCTGCTGCAAGTCCTTAGACGAAATCTTCAGGGAGCCACACTGACACAAACCAGTGTTAAAATCAGGTATGGGAAACAGCCAGCAGATCTTAATGTTACGGATATCATTATCATACAAAGGAAAGTGGTGTCCAACTGCTGCAAACGCTTTCTGCTTCTTGATTGGAAACATCTGGCGTTGAGTTATGTCAGAGTTAAATGTGTTGGACATTACTAGTTTAACATGTGAGATGCAACACAGTGAAGAAACCTCAACCTTTTGACTTTTAGAAGCCGATGTGAGGATAGATCTGTGTGAGCACATGGCATTGAAATATATATTTGTATTTTAGCTGAAAAACAACAAAAATTATCTCAATGTTATAGTTTCCTTTTAGCCCTAAAAAGCTCAGTTTGTGTTTTTTTAAGATAAAGATAATGTCCACACAGCAAATGTTTAGTGTGTGGCAAATGTTTAGTGCTTTTCAGTTGCATACACAGCAATAAAAATAATAGAATGCGCATTAATCCTTAAGTGGGGTTAAACCTGTAATTTTAAAGCTGCAGTGTTCATTCCAGTGACCCGTCAACTTACATGCATAAAGGACGGTCTTGAAAAAATTAAAGGGGGCTAAAATATGTGCAAAAGGTTTACCAAACCTGTGTGAACCTTAAATGTGTGATGAGCAAAACCATTGATAGATGATGTCAGAAGTTTACGCTTATAGTCATCTGACCACCAAGTTTTTTTTACTTAATGTGAGAGCCGGTTCCAAAGTCCATTCTCAAATAGATATATATGATATGCCCAACTGTTAGTGTCAGTATTTTTTTCATCAGTATTCATTTGTAGTTAACTGTTTCTACAAATACTCTGAGGCTGGGAGGATTCAGCTTCATACTTGTATTTCAGTGGTCGGTTTCAGGGTGCATTGCATGCAATGCCACATCATGTCATATCATTTGAGCTTGAAGGAAGTAAATTTGTGGTTTTGCTTCCCATGCTGCTTTAAATGTTCAGTAGTTTTCACACCTTTGCCGCTCAGATACTTGTGGTCCATGTTTTTGCCTATAGAGGAAGTCGCACAAATAGATGCTGGTCTTTGCGTCTTCTGAGCAACATTATTTCTTGCAAAGCTTAGGCTCATACATATATTTGCTTTAAACATCCTGTGTTTTTTTTTTACAAAGGCATTTTGTAGAGTGCTTGCTAATTCTGTAAAATGACCTGTCAAATCATTTTGCTATAGTTTCTACACTTATTTAAATAAATGTATTTTTAACACTTTTTAACACTAACCGTAAAGATACGGAATTCATGAGCAATACAGTTTCTGTAAGCATGGTAAATGGTGTATACTTATTTAGTGCTTTACCATCTTCTTAGAAGGCCCAGACTGATTTACAGTCACAGTCCCAGTCATCCATGCACACACACACATTCACACAATGACCACTGGCACCAACCTATAACCACCAGGAGCAATGTAGGGTTCTGGGTCTTGCCCAAGGACACTTCAACACATGAGTATGCAGAGCGGGAACTGTACCTGCAATCTTCCAAAAAGAGGTCGACCACTCTACCTCTGCACCATGGCTGTTCCATTTTGGGGGGTCAAGTCTTAAAAACATTCGTCCCATGAGGTGCAATTAAAACTGGGACAGCTGTGGTACAGAGGTAGAGTGGTCGACCTCTGATTAGAGCATCGCAGGTCCGGCTCCCGCTTTGCCCGCCTATGTGTCTAGGTGCCCTTGGGAAGACTCCGAACCCCACATTACTCCTGGTGGTTATAAGTTGGCGCCGGTTAGCACATGCTCTCTGTGTGCATTCATGGATGGGACTATGCTTGTAAAGCGCTTTGGGCCTTCAAAGAAGGTAGAAAAGTGCTATATAAGTATACACAATTTACCATGAAGTTTGACATTAGTTTGCCAAGCGCTATTCTCACACACACATATTGCAAAATGTTCATATTACAATGTCGCAGAGCGGTGAAAAGTTTACTGGGTGCTTTACTTTGAATGGCAGTTGAATAGTGCAGAGAAAGAGAAGCTTTTCCTGTGTAAAATTTGGTCTCAGAAACTTCAAAGGCAAAACAGGTTGTATTTATGAAGCTGTGATAAGGCACGCGGTGTTTCCTTTGTGAACACACTCTTCATCGTGCTCCTTTTTATCGGTCAGTGTGTATAAATTGATGGTTCAATGTTAAATGAATAGGCAGCAGGTAGATGAATGCATAAAGCAATCAGCTGAAAAACTGCAAGAAGAAAGAAAGAGGGGAAAAAGCAGGATGTACATCTGACCTGAATTAAGATGAGCTCATTGTGTACTGCAGTGGGTTTAATAGTGCGTTTGTCGAGGAACGCCCAGAATCTGTTCCTTCTCATTCCAGCGGGTCTGTGTCATCCCTGCCCCGGGGCCACCACACATGCAGGCTCCTGCAAAAGCAACTCACACACTGGGATGTGCCTCTCAGCTGCGGGGAGCGCTGGGATCACAACGTAGGGATGTGTGGAAAAGGAGGGATCAGAGGTGGCCAGAGAGGCGGAAAAATGGGATCAGAGGTAGATGGGGGAAAGGAAAAGGGTATTAGGAGACAGATTGGGGATGTGGAAATGGGGGATCAGGTGGAGAAGAGTTTTAGCAAGATGGAACTCAGTTGGGTGGATGAGAGGATGGGACCATTGTTTGCATAAGAAAGGGAAAAGATGGATCGTGTTTGGATGTGGACGAAATCAGTGAGGATGAGGAGATCAGAGCCATGGTGAAAGGAGACAAAAAAAAGAAGTTGAGTGAGGAGCAAACAGTTAAGTAAAAAGCAGATTTTAGATTAAAAACGCCACATGTGGAAAGTAATTGGAAACACCGGGAGGTGTATGCCAGCTGTCACACAGTCAGGCTACACTTGGTTAGATTTTACAAATATGACTCTTGATGGTTAGTTTACCTGATTCAAACTGACTGCGCTTACAGGTCTCAACTTGAAAGACAGTTCCTCCTTCCTATCTTTCAGCAATGACATCTGATGGTGAATATCATGTTTGATGAATAATTCATAAGCATTCCTGGGTTATACTTTGGCATGGATTTGCTTGAAGCCCCCCCCCAACCTGAGGACACCTCAAATCCAGTGAAGCCC
Source organism: Oryzias curvinotus (assembly GCA_023969325.1). NCBI lineage: Eukaryota > Metazoa > Chordata > Actinopteri > Beloniformes > Adrianichthyidae > Oryzias > Oryzias curvinotus. Next base: position 8,703,828 of record CM043721.1, read on the forward strand.
CCTCCCAGCATCCATCTCTTCACTTGCCCGCTAATAAAAGTCAGCTTGTGTTGTAACCCATTACCGCTGATTTATTTGATCAGATTCATAGAATTTCCTTAGTCCAAACCCTATGGCACTCTCCTCCCACCAGTGATTAAAGGCAGTAAATCAGGGGCAGGTCCTGTGTAGTGTTTACCCAAAGAGCCAGGCAGCTGCAAGCTGTTTGAGGCCCTTGTTTCTCTCTCTGTTTACCTCTGTTTCCATGGAGACTGCACCACCATCTCCCAAATGTCTGGAACTTGGCCCTGGGATGTTTTGGTTACGTTCAGAAGTTTTTTGCTGCTGTGTCTACCCATAACTAGCTGTGACTTCACCCTGCGAGGAGCCAGTGCAGTGATGTTGGATGAGTCGCAGAGGGAAAGAGGGAAAAAGGAGTAGAGGAGGGAGGGACAAAATCAAGGGGTAGGCAGGCACTGGGTGGGGGGAGGGCGAAAAGCCAAGAGCATTACATCATTGCTGGAGCAGATTCAAAAAGGGAAGGATGTGAGTCAGTGGACTGACTGCACCTCTCTCCTTCTCTCACTCCTTTCGGATGATAGCCAAGGCTCTTGTGTTGAGGACCATTGCACTTGAGTTGAGACCATGTTGACTGGGACTGTTAAGCATTGTGTTTGTGTGTGTGGAGCCTGCAGGTTCGATGGTCAGAGGCATACATAAGAGTCACTTCTGCTCCACTGGAGAGGACAAACTAAGACGAATAAACCGTAGTGCAAGGGAGGAAATCAACTGTAAAAATGAATTCAAGGCAGGAAGAGGATCTAGTAGTCGTGCCATGGTGAAGTGAAGGTGGGAAGAGGTTTGTGGTGAATCTGTGAGTGGGGGGGAGAAGAGGCACTCAGTAATGTGAGAGTGTAGAGACCGGACAGCAGAGTGTCTACCTGCTCCCTCCTGGGGCCCAAGGCCCCTCAATGGAGCTGCAGGCTGTCATTACTTCTTCATACACACACAAATGCGTGCTCACCTGCTCATAATGTTACATATACACATGCACTTATCTTGTTTTCATGAGTGGACAAAAATTACCTACAGATTTCAGCTCCACAGGTTTAATTTGGGGCCTAAAAGATGCACTATTGTAATAATTAACTTATATAACAGACGTCATGAAAAGAGAAAAACAGCTTTTTTGCGTAGTTTTTTCTTGGCTGCTTCTGCTAAGGTTTATGTGATGACGAATCATTCAGCTTAACGAAGTTTTAATCCATGTGACAATAATTCGTATTTTTGTATTGCTTTGGAAGGTGATTCTTTCTTAGAATGTATTTACAGGTGTAAAGTGTACAGGTGTGTTGTCTTCTCTAAAAGGGCAGAGTTTATTAGAACTGTGGGGTCTCCTGTCTGTTGTGTCCTGTATGATACCTACTGTATGTCTCTTTCCTTAGCCTCTGCTGCTGCATCCAGGACTGGTAACTAAAACGATAGCAAAGCTGTTTTGAGTGCAATGCAGAGGTGGAGCTTGGTGTGGGGGGTGAGGGGCAAGCAAAGGGCGTGGGGGCAGCTGCCCCCTCAGCAAAAAGCCCCATTTGCCCCCCCAATTTTTGAGTCAATATTAGTATTGTTAATGACAGATTAAGAATGAAGATGGAGATGACAGGGCATCAGTGCTGGAACTGTTGCACTACAGCAACTAATATGTCTTTATTACACATGTTAACTGTTGAAAACAGTCTCTGCTTTTACTTAAATGCAACATGGAGGGCCGATAAAGACAAAACTGTCTGTATTTCTAGGTTTTCTTAAAACTGCTACTTCAGAGAAAAATAAACAGCTTTGCAGTTTTTTATTTTTAGCCCAGAAAACGCATTTTTGTCCACAGCGTCAATGAGCCACCAGCCATTGGGATTGTTGTTTTATTGAGTCCAAATGTTGAGAGTAACTGTGGGTGTAGTGAACTGCCACAACACACACCTCCCATGACTTTCCCATGTGGAAATATTTGGATTCCCATCGTTGTTCAGATGTCACATATGCCTTTAAATAAGTGTGATTGGGATAAATTGGGGCGTTGGACAGGAGTGACACACAGGCTGGATGGTAATGATCCAGTTTGTGTGCGGAGCAATCCAAAGTGTCTGGAGTGTAAATGCATATATTTAGGTCTGGAAAAATACAGGTATTTTTTCAGGTGGTGGAGCTTTTTTCCCCACTTGGCTATACGCCGTCTTTCTTACCCACTATTATGGTGATCCAAGTTTGGATTTTGTCCATTGATCACATGCAATCATTGGATGTAGCTGACAAAAATGTTTCTCGCATGTACCCCTTCTTAATGCTCTGTGGAAGCTGATCTGTATTGACTGGCAAGCAGCATTGTACATCATGATGATACAGATAATGAGAGATTTATTGATTCTTCTGCTGGCTATTCAAAAACCATGTAGCCAGAGCTGCTATCAGAAGAAACAGTAACTGTTTGCAGGTAGATGTAGCAGCACCCTGCAGCTGGGAGCTGGTGTTTATACAAGTCGTGATTTGGTGGTATTTGTACAAATGATGTCAATGCGAGCAGATGTTCCAAGTGTGGGTGTTAGACTGGTACAGCGCAGAGCCATTGACTGAGACAGGTCCGCTGTCATTATTTTGAGCTTAGTCTGGGCCTCTGTGAGAATGATTTGTAGAGCCACCGTGAGTATGAAAAGACCTGTCAGTCCACGCATGTGTTTGTGGTCAGCGGAAACTTTCAGTTGAAGATTTTACAGTTGCACTTCTAAATGAGATACTTCACATGCTCATCTCACGTAGCTGTGAAGTTAAATATTGCACAGTATTATCCTCATCAAGGATGAGGACTAGGTTTGAAAATGCATTTTTTGAAATCGAATCAATATAGGTAATTTCTATTTATTGGAATATTGCATGGAAGTTTTTTTTGTTACTTTTCATTTTGAAATCTAACTTACAAACTGTATTTTCATATTGCAAGCCTGATTTGCATCTTGGAATATCAATTACAAAATGCATTTTCAAATGGCATTGATAAATTGCAAACTGAACAGTCAGTTGAAAATTGCACATTACTTAAAAAATATGGATGAAATAAATTCCATAATAATGGGACCTTTATGTGTAAATTCTTGAACTAATTTTCCATGAAAGTAATTTTCGTGCATTTCTAATACTTTTCCTTTTGGTTTTTAATTTAAAATTAAATGGTCACTTTTTAATTATGCTGTTTAAAGTAAAAAAAAAATCAGTTCTGTTTTGATAATTCTTTGCTAAAATAATGATTTACAATATTTAGGCTAAGAATTGTTATAATTTTATTAAAATTGACAATCGTTTTGCAAAACCATTAGATTTAATAAACAATCACATAAAGTTTATCTTCTTTTATAATTTATAATTTTAAATATAATGCACATTGTAAAATCAAGAAATACTATCTTTATAAATTAATAACTTCTTATAGCATAGATCTATAATGGATACGCTGAGTAGAATACGATAGATATAGATGAGAGAGAGAGAGAGAGAGAGAGAGAGGGAGAGAGAGAGAGAGAGAGAGAGAGAGGAGAGAGAGAGAGAGAGAGAGAGAGAGAGAGAGAGAGAAATTTATAGGGGTAAAATATAAATTCAAAACAAGTGTAAACTGTTTTTTCCCATTTCTTCATTCAATTTTGTTTTTTGCCCATTTTTGCTTTTATGCTGTGTAACACATAGCATAAGTGTCAAAACATTGCCTCTATGACGACATAATTAGATGTTATTATTGTGTGTGTGTGTGTGTGTGTGTGTGTGTGCACGGGCTTCCAGACCTGTCCCTGGCTCTCTGTCTTCACTGCTGCACCTACGAAACCGACAGAGACAGCCTCTACCAGCCTCCATGCCTGGAACTCTGCCAGACCCAACCATGCCGGGCTCCTCTGCTGTGTTGATGCCTGTGAGTACACCAAAAGATCCTGTTCACCTATGGATGCATACAGAAACAAAATAAGATACTCAAGCTGTCAGTCCACTGTATTGTTTAACTCAATATAAACTATTTTTATCTATTAAAAAAAACCTTAAAAGCAATTTTTATTTGATGTGATGTCAAAGTGGAACTAAAAGGTGCAGTATTTGCGCTAAACTCTTAAGTATGTGAGCTAAAGGTCAAATCAATAATTTTGTGGTTCAGTTGACGGGAAAGTCCCCACTTTTGGATGTAGAACTCAAACATTGTTATTAAGTCTCCAAGATGAAAGTCTGAAATTTGGAGGGTTATATAAATCTCCAAATTTCTAGTGATATGACTTGTGGTCTTATCGTAGCTACGGACCTTTCACGCCCATTGTACTGAAAAATCCCACCCATGTTTATTAAATTAAAAGTAAAGTGATTTGGTGGGAGATTGACGGATCTGGAGAGGGGTGCAGGTTTGGGTGATATTTTTACACAAAACACACTTAGTGCAATTAAGTTTGTGTGTCAGGTTCTGTGGACGCACAGGGAGAAGGAGGGCCAGGCAAATGGGGGGGGGGGGGGGGGGCTTCTCGTAGAGACCACAGCATCAGTGAGAGTTCAGCAGCTGGATACACAGTCACTTAACGTAAACTGAGCCCCTAAAACAAAGGTTTTTTCTTTCCTGCTTACATTGCATGGCCGACACGACTCACATTATCAGCCTGCGCAGGTGACCTTTCACCCCTGTCGGCTTATCCAGCTGATTTCCTTGCATTCAGGTTTCAGCTGTGCTGTGTGACCAGTCTGACCGGGGTCAGTCAACAGGCAAGCTGTTAGCACACATGCATGAAAACATCTAACTAGTCATCTGTTAAAACTGAATCACATTTCATGGATCTCATATATGTAAATACATATACATTTATATATATATACATGATGTACGAGCCTGACAAAACCTCACTGGGCCGGCATCGAAAACATGCTGATGTTGCATGGGTTTCCTGTGTTAAGTCCCTCTATTCTGGCTTCCTGTTTCACCTCAACTCCAGTTATCATCACGCAATGCTGTGTACAGGGTACCCCGTCACAGCATAATAAACCCCTCATGACTTCTCATCCTCTGTTGTTCACCAGGTTAGAGGATGTGCCTCACACTTTAACGCTCGACCTTTTATCTTAAAATCAGTGACGATATCTCATCAGGATGTAAAAAAACCTCTATAAACAGAGCAAAAAAGCTAATGGATAACTTAAGTGTTTGTGGTTTTTAGAAGGTCATATTTGGACACAAGAGTTTGACTTTTTCCACATCGTTGTCGTCTTCAGATGGAGAGGCAGATGTCTATGGGTTCGAATATGATGGGCATGCAGAGCCCCGCCCACAGCAGCTCCTGCTCCTCCACTCACATTCCCTCCATGCACTCAGAAGCCAAACTGGTGAGTATACGCAAGTATTCACATGGACACACGCACATATGTTGCAACTTTCTTTTCCACTAGGCTGTGCCAGCAAAGCTGCGCTCTTAGGCCTGTGTGGATTTCATCATCTGGTGTGTAATCAAAGCTGCGCCTGAACCTGCCAGTGCAGTGCTGGAGACTCGCTGGAATAATGGGGCCTTTATGTGAATGCGGCTCGACTGCCCACTGACTGCCTGATGTATATCTTAATGTACAGAACATGTTCTGTAAGTCCTGTAACTTGTTAGCACTGGTTCAACACAGTGGGAAAAAATCAAATGACCTCATCCTTTACAAAGCAGGCAGTTGTAGCCAAAGGAGTGACCAAGGGATAAAGTAAAAGAAACACTGAAATTTGATTGGCTTGGAAGCTAAAGACATATAAAAAAATGACGAGTTAATAACCTGAAAGAAGTCTTCCAATTTGGTCTTTCTTTCCAAGCTAGTATTGCTGCAACACTTGTGCCCCCCCCAAATATAAGACAGCCCTCACAATTCAGTTGAGTTTAGTAGATAGGGATTGATTAATACTATAGCAACAGAAGCCAACAACTAATTGTTGATTTCAAAATAAATAGGGAGAGTCATAACTTGGGTATCAAACCGCAGCTCTTTGTGCTCAAAGAGGCTCGCAGATTGCAGAGTTTTCTAGGGATTAACATCTTGTGGAGAATGAGGAGGTAGCAGAGGTTATTAGAAGAGTTATTGCTCTGATAGTGGAGAGTGGGAGCAGTCCCAGGGCATTTAATTCTCCCTCTTCCTCATGCTCTTTCAAGATTGATCGCCTTTGTAGTCTTTTGAGTCTCCTCAGTTGTTCCTATGGTAACACACTGGGGTAACACAATATTAGTGTATTAGGCTTATCGCTCCTCTGGCCGTCATCCAGACACATCTTACCCCCCCCTCCTATCTGTGTAATTGAATTGTAAATGCTCTGTTAGCTCTCCTCTAAACATATGCACTCACTAAATGGCTGCAGGCCCCTTTACCGCACAACTTTCTGGTTAGGTGGCTATTCGGACACGAGGTACAGCTTTGAAATGTGCATCAATTGAGATTCTGTTCGCTGATGCCTAATCACAACTGATGGAATTCCACGATTGTGACCAAAAAGTGAGAGACTAATTGTGTTATCTGGGTGCGATCTCCAGAATAGTTTTCATAAGCATGGTCAGGGTCTCTAATGTCTGTAATATCCTCGCTCGGGCCAGGTCGATAAATACGGCTTCGCTATCGGGTAACTGGGCCATGATCAGGCCCATGTGTCCCCTGCGACGTTCTCAATCCGGCTCTAATCGCATTACCCCAACGATGTTGACTTTCCTCCAATGGGAAATCTCCGCACTGTAACCCCACACCTCAGAGGAGCGGACCCGGATACACTCTTTCTGCTCAACGTTTACACAGCGAGAGCTAAAGGAGGAGACAGAGTGGGACTTTGATAGGCATGATGGAAAAGATAGACGGAAAAAAGCAGGGGAGTTGAAAGGTGAGAAACTGTATTGATGTTCTAACAAACCAAAGTGAGGGAAACTTTTTCTTTTTGTGTGCATTCTCCTCTGCTTTGTACTTGTGTATAGTTGATTGTTTGGTAGCATTTTGCAATTGTAAGCATTGGCTGTAGAATTATGCCCTACACTGCCAAAGAAAACACGCCCAGAGCCTGGGCTAATGAAGGCTAATTGATTTTGTGGTGGGCCAGAGCAGTAGGGAGGCCTGTCTCTGGTGTAAATAGTTAATGAGCCAAAGGACTGCTGTGGCCCCTGGGGGACTCATATCTCACTCTCAGCTCTGTGTTTGTACTCTCTGGGTCAAAGACTGGATCTGCATTACTGCCTTTATTTTGCTGCCGAGATTTTCCCCTTAAGTGCCATCATTTAAGTGGTGCAACACAGCCTGATAGAAGAATAAGTGGCTTGTATGCTTTCCTTAATGCTTCAAGTTTGCCGTCTGGGGGTGTTTCTAAGAGTGGAATGCTGTTTTAGCTTTGCTTCTTTTTTTTTCTTCCTCTTCTTCTTCTAAAGGACAGGGTACTCATGGTGCCGGGTGTGGTTGAGTTCTGCTCTGTTGTGGTCTGGGGAATTGAATGGTGCGTGTTGTACGCTGGAGGTTGTGGGATAACTGACCCTTGCAGTGCAGAGGAAACACAGCAGAGACGAGGCCAAGTTCCACAGCACGCCCGCCAAGCCATTACATCACCACTTAGGGCCAGCTCTCCACGGGTCCTTGCAAACACTCATGTACATGCAGGCACATGGGCTTCTATGTCTCTGTCCTTGCATGGGGACATGCACTTCTATAGCCACAACACGCCAAGAGAAAGACGGTTTAGTACTTGTGGTAAACCGTTACCATCCATGCATGTTGAGGAAACTGTTTTAACATGTCATTTTCCTCTACAAACGTTCATTTTACATTCAAATTGCTTAAGATTTTTTGAGTTCGGTGGAAGGTACTCACAAGAATCGGTTTAATTGGTGAGACAAGTCTTATCGTTTTTTTGGTTTTCTTCTCAAAAAAACATCTGTGAAAGCTCACAGCAGCACGACTTAAGTCAAGCCAGTAAGCAATGAACTTTTGCACTGATTTTTTTTGTCTTTGAATGAGCGCCACGCTTTTCCGCACATCCTGCCTGCGTTCTAATTTCAGACAGAGCAGCCTTGAAACCTTTCGCTGCTGTGCAAAAATGTGTTACTTATTATCTCCCAATTATTTATTGTTTACTTTGTTACCATGGACAATAAATTTGTCACTAAGCATCAGGCGAGGTGCTGATATTTTTATGTGGTAAACAATACTATATGTTCATTCGCCACTGCCTGTTTGGAACTGGCACTAGATTGGTGAATGACATAATTCTTGGCATGCTCTAGATATGTTCCTTTTTCTTGAGGAGGAGGGGAAAAATTGTACTTTTATTGAACAAAAAAAATTCTTTGCACTGTAGTGGCCTTAAATCAAAAGATTCTTATTTCCTTAAGATCACCTGTATAACTCTGAGTTTCGGTAAAGCTGTAGTAGTAGCCAAAAGGACTACAGGTCAAGTATGTGTGAAATAGAGAGTTTTTGTATCAAATATGTCATTTGATGCCAAAAAAACGTGCAAAATTTCTCTACATTTGTCATTTTTAATCCATTTAATTCGTTTCACGTGCTGCAAAGCTTAAAGCAGTAAAAACATCACCTATGCCTTTTACATCCTAGCACCACAGCACATCTGATTAAACTTGTACCAACAGAGTTACCAATACACAATCAGTGCGTACTTCTTGTTTTGTGCGCAGCGACTTGATAAATAGTGTTATTGTCAGGGTACGATGTCATTGAGCAGTGACGTGAGCTAAGAGCACAGCTGAATCTGCAGGCCGCTACAGTCACAATGTGTATGTTTGGCATATACATTTGAATGCATGCTCATTGTTTGCGCTTGTAGCTAATTGTCTGGGTGATGCCATCCTCTCTGGTACTTATTGTCCTTGGAGTCAAAGCACATCTTTGGATACAGAAGATTAAAGCAAGCCATTAAGGCAGGGTTTACACATGGTTTAGATTCAGAGCTGTTATGTGCATATTTGTGGCTAGTTAAATGCTCATGGATATAGATGTGTAGTTTGCATGTTCTTTTTTTCCCCACTGAAGGTTTCTTTCTTTTGTAATGCAAGTAAGTGTTTTTTTTTTTTTTACGGAGTGGAGTGCACAGCTCAGGAACTGCTGGATTCCCGTGGCATCCACTTTATCGGTGCTGGATATAAACCAGAGAGGGGCCCCTCTCCCACCGCTTCCTCTTTGTTGCCAACACCAAAGACTTTGTCTAATTTTAATCAACAGTATGTAAAGATACCTGGAGTTTTTGCAAAGTTTTAAACGAAGGGTTATTACTTGCCTGTGTGATCCTCGTTTAAAGCGGGAATGAACTATACATTTTCCACTAATTGGCATAATTATCTGGGCAGCTTTTGTATAATGCTGAACAGTATCTTTAGTTTCTAGTATCCATATATATGAAAATACTTTCTATATTTATGTGGAACCTTACCTTGAACCAGTGCCAGATTATGTTTTAGCCTGAGAATGAAGATTCTATGTCAAGTGCTTACACAAGGGTTTTTGGCATAAAAGTACTTTTTAAAATACTCCTGCTATTGTAATTGCTCAGACTTGATTCTAAAATGGATTTATGTGTTCTCCTCAATCTACAGACTGTCACCACAACAAGAAAAAACAAATACTTTATTTGTGTTTTCTAAGGATTCCTATTTGTCACTGTTACTTGGTTAAAACAACTTTGGCGGGATGCCTGAGGTTCTTCTTCAGTTTGACACTTGTGGTGTGGAGTTTGTCTTCCTCTCATTGACAGAAACACTCTGGCTCAGAGGCTAAATGGGATCATCAGTGCTCAGGCACTTTCAAGTGTCTTCAGAGTTGCGTTACTGCACTGATTCACACCCAAACTGTTGCTAGGCCGGTACAGAACTTATTATAGAATCTTTTTCACTCTCACAAGTTATTTCCTTTTCGTTATCTTGTTTTTTTTTCAATGATGGTTTATTCTCATGATTGCATGTTTGAGCAGAGACGAATGATCAGGCATTTATGTTTATGAGGGCAAAGCAGGCAGTTGTGGTGGAGAGTGTTGCATCTGTTTGTCTTTGCACAGGCGCACATTGTTTTAGGGGTGCTGCTGTGAGTGTGAAGGCCATTTCGTCATGGTTCATGGCTTTTGAATGCGATGGGACTCAAGTAGAGCCAAGCTTGGATAAACCGACTGCATCAACACAGGCCAGCCTGGACTGGTCCATCCAAAATGAGCCTATCTAAGCAGTGGAAAAAAACAGTACTTTAACATAACTTTTTTTTAACATTTGAGAGGTTATTTAAAAGAAAAAAAGGGCGATGTTTTGAGTCTGAGATGATTAGTTTGTTAAAATGAGTCTGTGTCAGAGGTCAAGTGAATGTGTCCAAGCTGAACTTGTTTAGCTTGAAAAGTAAACTAATTCCTTTTTTGTCATAATGACAAATTTATGTTTCCAACAAAAATGTCACTTTTAGCTTTATGAGAACCAAAAAATAACAAGCACAACTATTGTGTACATCTAAAAAAATGACTGGCACGAAAAATAATTATATTTTTTTAAATAACAGACTTTGTTCTTTCAAATGTAATTTGTGACAGTAAAAGTTGTATTTTTCCAACACTGAGCTAAAATGTACAAATCTACCCCGTCCTATAGCCGGTTAGTACATTAATGTTATTTGTATTTGTGCTTCAGGTTTCTATGCCACACTGGGGCACACTGTCACCATGTGTTCAGCATGGTGACAGTGAATGCAGTGATAACCATGTAGGCTGCACTGGAGCAGGGCTTTACAAGAAGGGGACCAGCGAGGCTATGCAGACCGGAGTCAGAGGCCCATCCATTAACTTGACAGGGTGCAGAAGCTGCCAAGAGTATGAGCGCATGCTTTGGAGCATGCTCCTTAGTGGGCGTGCTCGTCACTGCGCCCATACCGCCTCGGTTCCTCCAAGCACCAGCAGAGCGCCTGGCCCTGGCAGAACAGCCAGTCTATATCCACCTCCCCGACTGCGTCTGGAACCACAGGGAAGCTCTGTTCGCCTCTACCCCGAGCAGCTTGGCCTGGAACCCGAGAGAGAAAGAGAGATGGGGGCAATGCTGAAGCACAACTCTCCCATCAGACTGTCTGTCTCACCGTTCCCCGAGGAAATCAGTTTAACAGTCCCCGGCTCTTGGCAAGCAGAAGCGGAGGGGGTGGAAGGGCAGGGAAGAGGTGCACATGCTTGTGAGAAGAAGAGGAAGGGAGGGGAGGGTGTTACTGCCTTTTTGGGCAAAAGGGAAATCTAATAAAATTGAACTAATGGAGTTTGGAGTTTTAGTGGACAGAGAAGGGGCTTTACGGACTGGCATTGGTGGGTAATGGTGGACATGAGAAGGACAGAGCAGAGCTGCAACCTCTCAGCTGCAGCTGGTGAACCCATGTTGGGTTTAGACAGGGAGCTAGGAGACCTTAGCATACATAAATTCTGCCAGGAAAGTTAGAGCTACGGTGGATCGTGCAATTAGAAATACTGTGCTAGTCTCAACAAAAATCTGACAGACACAGAGGGGTGTTTTAATATTTGTCTGCGGTCTGATTTTTTTTTCTTAATTGGAAAAAAGGATGATTTTGTTTTAAAACTTTGATATTTTTGCCAGTAACCTATGGCTCTGCAGACGGGTTAAATCTTTCTAAGTTGCCTCAAGGCGCCGGAGGGCCACAGGTCTCTTGATAGCACACTGCTCCACTTTTAAAAGGAATAAAAGTGCTCACCCTGACCCTGCTGAATTTGATTTACCTATCCTGGGCCTGGTGTGGTCTTCTCCCTTTGTACCTGCTCCGTGCTCCCGCTTTCTCCTCCCAGGGTTAATAGATATGAAGTCATCAGTTGGGGAGAAACCTGAGTGTCTTCTCAGGATGTGCCCAGAGCACTCACAGGGACATCATTCAAAGGCTGTGGTGTCAGCGAGAGGAAGCAGCCATTAATAAATATCATTAATGGTAGATCACCTGGTATCTCTGAAACCACATAAATGAGATCCTCCTAAAAATGGGGTGGGAGTGGCGAGGTCAGGGGGCAAAGGTCTGAGAAGAGATAGCTTCCCTCTGGGCAAAAAAAAAAAAAAAGGCTGAATCAGGGATGGTGCTTTCACAGTGAAAAAATCAATAACTCCAAAGAGAGAATGCATGAAATGTAGTGTCAAGCAAGTGCATGTTTTTATGCCCCTAGTTGACAGAATTATGGTGAAAGAAGCTGATTTTTTTAATGGCCCCCAAAGTTGTCTCCCCATTGTGTCTTGCTTTGTTTTCCATTTTCCAGCAGGTCAGACAGCACTGGGATGGGCTGAGTGCCATCCCATCTGCAAGGGGGTCTCTGCTGCCACAGGCTAACACCTGCACTGATTTAATAACTGTTTTCTGTGGCAGCCATCTTGCTGTAGAAGACATGTACATGTATGTGGGTGTTATTAGACTTAAATGCACATTGTGGTTAAGTTCATGCGCTCAGCACAGTCTGGGGAAATACAACCATGTGTTAAAGAGTCATTAGGGAGCTGATGAAGGTGTGTGAGAGTCACAGCCTGCTCATCATCACTCTGCTAACATCCCTTAGTTGCGTCACTGTGGTTCTGGATACAAGACTTAAGTTTTGGCTGAGCAGGATTTAAGTAAGCTGCGTCCATGCTGCAGCTGGTGCAGAGGCACACGCGTGCAGAGGTAGCTTCGGAGTTGTTCACAGAAAGAGATTTATATTTTTAACCAAGTAAAAAAGGTAACGTTTACGTTTACTTTTTTTGTCTTCACGGCAATGTTTCCCAATAGATAGATAGAGAACGGATATTAGTTGAATTTGCTGTTCTGAACTCCTTACTGACAGGTAATGGATCATTTTTGGAATCCTCACAGTCAGAAGCTTGAAAACTCTTCCTTTAATCTGAACATGTTCATTCTTGCAAGATGTTTCCTTATTCATTTTTCACATAGATGTCATTCTGTGCTTGGGCTTTCCTCTTGTTGCTCATAAATATCACAGCTGTGACTTTTGGAGACAACTTTCAGCTTTCTAAACCTGATCTTCCTTTTTCTTTCTCTGGATGCAGGATAATTGAATTATTAGACAGCTAGTGCTGCATTGCCAGCTGCATAGCTATCGGAGGCACTGATGAATGAGTCAACGCTGAGTTAACGCTGCCTTGGGCAAATTATGTTTGAGGCAAAGGCACCAAATTCCATCTAATCTCTCCCCACTGGTCTCTTTCTCTCCCGCTTCTCCCTTTTGCCTCCCTTTTTTTTCTCTGTCACTCTTCCCTGACGCCTGGTTGGCAGGAACCTCCAGTTGCAGCAAAAGACTGCCTTACTTCAGTCCACAAAAGCAGAATAGCGGTTCAACTGCAGTCCCCAGCTGCTCAGGTGACTGCTTGCTCTGCGAGGATTGTCACACTCTGATTGGTTGTCTTTTTTATTAATGGGTGGTTTCTTACCAACCTACTGATAAACTGAAAGCAGAAGGGAAGAACTTTAGTTCTTGTGGACAGCCTCAGAGTTCCCTCTGTGACCTGTAGGCCTAAAAAATGTCTCTGACAAGCCAGCGGCTATGATCAATATGTAAGCTTTTTACATTTCTATTTGAACTATCTAGTTTTCTGTTTTTTATGCACTATACACTTTCTGGACCGTTTTTCACCAGAGAGTTGTAAAGACTCTTGGCTATTATGTTAATTTCAACAGCACACAGGCCTCTCAGTGAGGCCTCCTAAGATCTGTGAGTCTCAGTGTGGCAGCTCCAAACGTGAAAACTCCCTCCTTGTGTTGTTGCAGACCGTAGTGTTTTAGCTCTAAAAGAAGCTCTAAAAAGAAAGCTAAAGTTGGACGTGTCAAGTGCAGTGTTGATATAGGAATTTAATATTGGTTTATGCAAGTGATCAAATATAAGAATACTGTTTCATTCTGTGGAAATAATCCAACTAAAGATGTTGTTTTTAATTACAATGTATGGCATCTTCTGCTAAGAGAAACAGAAACTCAACAGAAACAGGCTCAGCAAGGTCATAATTTCACTGGGCTGGTTTCATGCACCATTCTTCAAATAGGCTCTTGTTTTCAGGGAAAAACGGAGGGAGGAATGACTAAGCTTCTTGTGTTTGAACAAATACATACCAATTGCGTGTAAATAAGAAACAACACAGAAGATGGACTCTAGTTAAACTTTTGCAGAGCCTTTGTCCACTTTAAAAGGTTTTCTACTCAAGAGTTGAAGAGAAGAGGTTTGATGTTTGTTCTGGTCGTGTCCAAGTCATGAGGAGAACCAGCTGGATGCCGTTCCCAGTGGGAATCATGAATGTGAATGTTGTTAAAAGATATGGAGTCCTGGACTGAGTTGGGGCTTACTGACAGCAGCTGGGTGAGGGGGGAAGGGACCCCAACGCAAAAAAAAGAAAAAGAAGTAACTGTGTTTGAGAGTGGAAAACTGTACCGCAGCAGCCTTGAAATGAAAATTTTAGAAATTTTTTTTCAACTTAACAAATCTGCGTAAAAATAAGTATTCATTTGAAAATCTATTAACGGAAACTAACATTAAAATGACTGGCTGCTTGAAGCCTTACAGAGTGACAGCTTTTTAGTTTTTATTTATGTCTCGGTCTGTGCGAGGCTTCTGGTCTTGTGTTTGTCTTCATGTGATGCCCAGAAAAACAGACCTCGGGGTGATGTGGTAAACAGGAGAAAAAGAAGCACACCTTTACTTAGCCTCTCTCGCAGACTCTACACAGACACTCAACCGGGGCGTAGTGGACCACGTTTGAAGATTACACCTTACAAGGAATTTTATCTTGCACAAACATACAAAGAAATATCTGTTATGATGGCAACAGAGGACTAAGACTGGGCTGAAGGAGTGGCAGAGGACAGTGTAAAGAACTCTAAAGTGTTTCCTGGCTTGTGAGTTGATGAAGGTTTGTCTTTCCACAGCTCAACATTTTAAGTTCCACTTCGATCATCTTTTGAGCTATTCCAAAAAGCCTTTCCTGTGGTCTTCTAATTATGATTATGCAGTTTTTTTTTAGCCAAAATTTAAAAAAAAACCCCACAGTTTTCCTTTTTAGTACATAGTTTCTGCAGAGCGACAGAAACGATGAGCTGTGGGTGCGGAGAAACCCTGACCCCATCCCATTGTCCATCTCGTTGCATGCTCTCTTGCTAGCTTACAGCCCCTCACATCTCCAATCTAACATTTCCAGTTACACAATAATGACGAGCAATATCAGAGCTATTTAGCTGGAAAGTTTTGAGCCAGATTCCAGCTTTTGACCAGTAAAACGAAGGCGTGGATGCATCACAATGGAGCAGAGCAGGGAGCTTGTAGCCCAAGTGCATTTTCTATCACAAAATCAATCTTTTTCAAACTGAATTTTTCCGTTTGCCCCCCCATTCACAACAACTTTAATAAAGAAATATTCATAAATGCCATTTGCTTAATTTCCTTTTCCTCCACCATTGAAAAATAAATCTTCGTCAGAGTGGGTCTTTAAAGTTCATTGAAAAGGAAAATGTATTAACTATGTGTTCATTTTTCCCCAAACAGAGACTGAAGGCTGCACTTTCACACCACCACAGTGCCATCACCAACGGCAACATGAACTCCATGGGCCACATGATGGAGATGATGCCCTCACGGCAGGAGCAAAGCGGTCATCATCACATGCACTCCCACCCGCACCAGCACCTGCAAGCCCCTCCCCATGCCTACCAGCACCACGGACACCACCACCACAATCAGGGCCACGGCCAGGGCGCGCATCACCATCCGCAAGCTCACAATCCCCACCACAACTCCCACAACCCCCATCTCCATCCTGGGCACCCACACCAGACCTCTCCACACCCCACAATGCACTCTGCTTCCCAGGTGAGCAAAGCGCCTTCCCAGCAATGACAATGTTTCATACACAGCATAAGTCTCACACATAAAACGTCATTGCATCAAGGCTATAACAAGGCAGTCCCTCATAGCCTTCTGAGTAGTTCTGGATCAGATATTGGTGGTTTGGTGGTTAAGTGTCTTTGAATAATAGAGCAAACGTATGTTCCCTTGCTGCAGCCACAATGCCAAGCAGTTTCCTGGCATCCTTGTCATTGTAATTTTTTTTTATTTTCTGTGGCTGGTTAGCCATAGTTTAGAGGTTTGATGCCTGCCATGAAAGGGCAAGATTGGTAAGAGGTCATAAAGTGTCCCCTACAAGAGATGCTCAGCACTGTCTTTTGGAAACTTTGCTTCACTGAGCCATTCACCACAAAGCTACTATTATTCAGTCCTACTCACGCCAGGTGCTGAAGTTTTATAAAAAGCTGGTCCTGATGGTGAGCAGACAGGCCTGGCTCATAGTTGTGGAACTTCTTAGCTGTAAATCTATTTGCTTTCAATTTCAAGTATTTCTCACAGGATTATAAATTGAGACATTTTGTTCTTGCGCTCTCTGTTCCGTGCAATCTAATGTTGATAAATGATGGTCTTAACTTAAAGAAATGCTGTACAATCTATGCCTTAGATGTACAATTTAAAAAAAAAAACCTTAAAACAACACGTTCTGTATTCACAGCAGCCATTAAAGCAGCTTGTATTTTTCCTTGGTTCTCATAAAAATGGTAATGATCTTCGGATTGAAAACACCTGACTTTGCCAAGAATATGTCAAGATCTGTCAGCATACATACAGTTTTAGAAACAGGCGTTTCAACTGTGTCTGTCGGTGTTAGCCTGAGTGGAAGTGGGCGTCGGAAAACTGCCTCCCAACACCTCTTTAACAAGGTGGGTAGCTTGGTGAATCAGCCCACTCACTCACTCATTCATTCACTCCTGACACATGCAGCTTGGGCTTCAGAGGCGCGTGGTGCGAACAGATGTTGTTTTTAGGGAAGTTTCCAGGCATTAAATAGCTGGATCAGATAATACATAGATGCTTGTTTACAAGCAAGAGGCCCCCTCTTAACAGCAGAGAGGTAAAAGAAGCCTACAGGTGATGGGTGGTTATCCAGATGTCAGAGTGCTCGCAGCACACATGTGGCTGGATGGTGGCAGACAGACTCTGTCTCATCAAAGTCTCCATAACACTTGTCCTTTGCGCCACGTGTTTCAGATGTCACCTGCAACCCAGCAGATGCAGCCCACACAGACATTGCAGACTCCTCCCCCCAGTGGTGGGCGGCGCAGGCGAGTCGTGGACGAAGATCCAGATGAGCGACGGCGGAAGTTCTTGGAGCGAAACAGAGCGGCTGCAACGAGATGCAGGCAAAAGAGAAAAGTTTGGGTGATGTCGTTAGAGAAGAAAGCAGAGGAGCTCACTCAGACCAACATGCAGCTTCAGGTACAAACACCAACCTGAGCTTCAGTTTTAGATCAGAACAGCATTTTAAGACCTTGTTGATCTTTTTTTTTTTTTTTTTTTAAAAAAAGGTCCTTTTCTTTATTTCAGAATGAAGTGACAATGCTGAAGAGTGAGGTGACCCAACTCAAGCAGCTTCTGCTCACACATAAGGACTGCCCCATCACAACTATGCAGAAAGAGTCCCAAGGTTACCTCAGTGAGTAGCTCAAACAAAAACACTCCTTAGTCTTATGAATTCTGATGGACAAATTGGGACGGCCAAGGGCTTGCCTCTTTGATGCCGGCGTCCAGCTCCCACACTTTATGCAGGACTGTTTTCTTTCACTCATGGCTGTGTCAAACCCTGGTAACAAGCCTGGACAGGGAGTTGGTCGTCTGAATCTCACAACAGGCTAATATTTCCATCAGACAGCACCTCTGTGGACGGAGGTGACAGAGTCTACATGTGAGGAAGGCATCACAGTTGGGTTTTACTTCCCAGATGTGGCCAAACTCCTTAGAATCTTTTGGACATTTCTCAAGTTCACATGACTTCACAGTCTTGTTCTTCGATATTAATGCGAGTGACATTTCCATGTAATCCATTTCCATAATTAGGATAGGGCACCACCCAGTGTAGCTTATGCACAGGAAAATAAGGCTCACATGAAGCTGAACGGCTCTATTCTGCAGGAGAAAGACAACTCCCATAGCGGCTTAGGATAACCATAACAGATGAGTTTTGCTCATTGGAGAAAGCGATTAATTTTAACATAGAAAAAAATGTATTATGAACACTTTTATTTAGACATAAACTTTTATATTAGTGTACTGGCCTTGTCACTCAGTTTTTTTTAGAATCTGCTTTTGACTTTTACAACTTTCAACTCCAAAGTTCTATTTGCTGGTAACTAATTTATAATAAATTTGACAGAAAAGAAACTTTTTATTTATGTTATATTTACAAATATGCATGTTAGGAACTGATGAAGAACCACAAATTAAGGGTGGGCTTGAGGGCAAGAACTTTAAAACTTTAATAAATAAACTTGAACAGACCATGAAACAAAAACAAAATGAAAAAGAGTGCAAACAACAGATGACCTGACAACAAGACAGCTAAACACACTGAGGATGATAAGCTTAAATGAAGACAGCTGTGGATAATCAGAGACTTGAACCTGATGTGTCTGTGACAGCAAACACACAAAACCTGAAAACAGATCATGAGGAATACAAGAAAACATAACTGAAACTAAACAAAGCAAACAAAGGTTTGTGTGACATCCGCCATAAAGAAAAAGAAACAAAAGGCCACAAAAAAAGCCATAAAAGTGACCCATAGATATTGCATTTCAATAGGGAGAGATCGTTGGAATGTGAAGAAAGATATATTTGTGATACAAAAATATGCATGAAATAGTCTATAGTCTTTGGGCGGTTAGACGGCGTCTTTATTCATTGGACCACAGATGGATTAACCCCCGAGCTTGGATACTGATAGTGGTTGAGACCACCGTGGGGTGGAGGAGGGCTGGCAAAACTGTCTAGAATGTAGAAAGATAAACGTCCGTGAATTTAGAAGCAGAAATATGATTGTGATTGGCTGAGGAAAGAAGGCTAGGAATTTAGCTATTGGTTTAAAGCGAAAGCCTAATTGATGGAAAGCGTGTAGAGTGAGTGACGCAAGATCCCAGCTTACCTGGAGGCGAGGTAGATCTTCCTGATTGAAACAGCGCCGAAGCTTCACAATGAATGCTGATCCTTCTACATCTGAAAAAACAGGAAGGCTTTACCTACAAAGGTTTTCCTTCTAGAGTTTTTTTATATGTTGGTGTTACTGCACTCAATCATTCTGCTGAACCTAAATAAATCATGCAGGAGTTTCTTTTTTCTTAGAAAAAATTATACTTGAATTTGAATTTGATCCTAAAATCACGTTTTTTGCTATTTTGTTTTTTTCAGTTTATTGCTTTATTTTCTTGAAAGTGGTTTGATTTTTATAGGTTCATTTTATGATACATTTTCTAATTTAGCTGAACAATTTGAGCTACTCAGATTAAAAAAAAAGTCAAAATACTTTTATTTTGTCCCAAAATGACTGTGTTTAGCAAAGTAAAGACATTTCAAGGTTTGAGGTGCTCACTTGTGTCTGTGCCTCAATGATAGGCTTTCCTGCGTCTAAACCTGATCCATGTCGTCTCTGCTGTGTCCTCAGGTCCAGAGAGCAGTCCAGCAGGCAGCCCGGCCCCAGCATGCAAACAGCAGCAGCAGGTCATCCAGCACAACACCATAACAACTTCTACAACGACTGTAGGGGGCAGCAGTGTGCACGGGCAGGCCAACCATCACACAGACATCAATCCTATCCACTAGGAACAAGTCTATAACCTCAGCTACAGCCACGAACCCCCACCCACCACAACCTCTGCATTTTGAGGGTTACCAGCTGCACACGCTGCCCCCACCCCTCAAAGAAAAAATAAATAAAAAACCTCAAAGGCCTGTGAGGCTGTTCTTTATACAGTAGCTAAAGTATATTTTTATAGACCTATTAACGCATAAATGTTCTGTGCTCTTGCTTTTTTACCTGCTTCTTTTGCGCTTGCTGAAAGGTGAATTTTGCTCACATCATGCACCATTTCAATGGTCTTCTGTAGTGTAACGGTACTAAACTGGCCATGATGGTTTCAAATATTTTTTTTTAAAAAAGGACACATGAGCATCATGTGACTGTCATTGCTACAAACGATTGTTTCACTTGCCTGATGGACTGAAAAGTAAACCAAATGTTGTCTGTTTCACATGTGGACAGAGTGCTGAGCATTTGCTGCACATTACATAAAGAAACCGAGTCATGCTGTCACCATGATGTCCAAAAAGACAGAAATATGCAAGCAGGTATAACATTTGTTTGTTTGGTTGGAAATAAAGGGACTGTTAATATTCTCTCATCAGCATAGTTTTCATGAGAATGGGACTTATGGAGAGCACGGAAGTGTGACATGATAGTGATGTAGCCATATGATCAAGTCAGAGAATAAACTACAGTATCGATCTCTTGTATGATCATATAATAATCACTGTGATAGCGGTGAGGCAGCTCAGGACCAGGCGAAGCTTTAGAGTGTGTGTGGCATCCTTTCTGGTCCACCTTTTTATGTTTATTTAACTTTTTAAAATCAAGACTTCAAATGAAATAGCGATAATTGTGTGCTTCAGCATCGTTTTGCATGTGGATATCGTACATTTGTGTTTTCCTTCTTTTGTCTGCAGAACAAAGTTCAGCGGCCGCGCTGTGCGAAAAAGTGACGACTTGTAGCGTTTTCTTTCCCCGTTGAGGGGGGGGGGGACTGGCAACCTTGAAGGGAACAATCCTTGACATGGTTTCCAAGATGTCACAACGTGCCTCAAATCTTTATTCAAATAACTGTGGGCTCATTGCAGACAGCAACAATTTCAATTTCAAGAATCTCTTGGTTTGTTTGTTCATTCATGTCTTAATGCATTTACTATAAGGCCAAAATTTCTCTGATTCCCAGATGAACACACATCTGACCTTGAAACCTAATCTTCTCATCTTGACCGCAGCTCCTTGTTCTTTCCCAGGAATGTCAGTTCATTAGCATGAAGACCACAGTGCACTGTGTTTTACAGTAAGACGATGGAGATACATTCCACTGACAGGTGGAGCAATCGCAGCGCTGTCTATGCACTTTGTCCTCTGTCGTGCCAGAGGGTAGAATAGCCATATTAAGGTCAGAGTAATTCTCAGTGATCCCCTGTCTTCACACACCAGCAACAGACCTCACTGTGTTTGGCTTTATGAAGAGACTGTGCCTGGCTTGCATCACACTGAAACCAGGAGGGTTGCATTGCAAGGCTCTAGTTAAGGACCCAGCATCATTTCATTTGTGCTCTTGTTTGTTGTATTTCTTCTCAAAGATGAAGACAGTGAAAGTTTATATTTCCATTCCCTTTTTGAGTGCATTTGTATCTTATGTGTCTTTTTTTTTTTCTAATGTTAGACTTAAATTCTCATGAAAAAAAAGGGCTTTGTTGCACCAACCGTCAGTACTGAACCTTGCCTTATATCTGGCCGTCAAACCCCCTTTTGTACATTAAGTTTCTCCAAATAATCCTTTGCATGTGAAAATGGATCAACAATCTGAAAAGTATGTTCAACTGGAATGAATAAAAACAGAGTAAAATGTATTGACAGGGGATCTTGGTTTGGAGAAAAGATCTTTGAAAAGTCAGATGGATGTGCAGCGTGAATGTGCGTGTGAGAGTATTCTGAGCGCTGGAGAACAAAACTCTTTCTTCACACGGATGTTTTAAATGTATAATTTTAAATATTGTACATAATATTGTTCATTTTCTATAATCCTGTACATGTAACGCAACCACCTTTCTATTCAAAGGGCGTATGAATGTGTGGTACGTTTGTAAATAATGTTCTTTTCGCACTTGTTGCCTTTTGTTGTATTTCAAGGCTTGCTCCAGCACTTGTTATATAATGAACATCAATGCCTGCATCACTTTGTACATTTTTGTTTTTTGGCGTGTCTTTAATTACATGGTTACATTTTATTTTGCATTTGTACAGGCGTCTAAGCATATTGTTGCTGTTACATTATGATATAAAAAATAAAGCACTTGTTCTGTAAAATGACTGTTTTTTTTTCTCTTTTAAAGACAATTATTTGCTCTAAATTGACTTATGCCAAAGGAAAAACGCAGTTTAAATCAAACCTATGTTGATGCTCAACCTTGAAAAATATCCCCTCATAAAATACTTATGCTTTAAAGGTTTAGAATGCTCATTAATTATTTATGTGTCTAGACAGCTTGATAGAGACCCGATGAAATAACATTGGAGTTAAATTTGCAGCACACACATGTTGGTCTTGACTCCAGATAGATGCAAAGTGACCGTTGCGCTCAGATGAAGAGATGTGCTCATATTTAGATTTTTCATCAGATTAGAACAGGCATCACCTCCACGATGTTCAAGTCAGGGGATGTCAATCCATGCATGCTCACTCTAACAGGTCGTCTAGAACTTCATATTCACCTTTCAGGAGAACAGAGTTCCATGTGTGTGGAGAAAGAGAACTTTACACCAAAAACCCTTTAATTTTTTTTATCAAACACACGACTGCAAATGTGTTTTACTTAAAAATAATACATTTAAGATTTCTCACTATATTTTTCACATCAGGAGCTGTTGTACAGAATTGTTTGGTTTCTTCAGGAGAATCCAGAAAAAAATTTAACCTTTGCCAGAAATAAATTGATCAGGAGTTTTGAAAACTTTATACTGAAAATATTGCATCTATGGAAAGACAGCTGTTAAGGGGCTGAGGACATCAATCATTGGGTTAATAGCTTCACTTTTGGCCTCTACAGAAATCCACCAGTCTTATGGTCTCTTAATAAAATTCATATTTGTTCATCGTTTTAAAGAAATTTCTGATACGGAAAATATTATCAACATTTTGAAGATGGATATAGACCTTAGAATAGAAAATTTTTTATTACATATAAACTGGTCAAACTGCTTGATGAGGAAAAGTTTAGGAGCTGACGTCTGACAAAATGTGTGGATTGATTTCCAGCAAAGCAGCAGATCCAAATGTTTATATATATATATTGATCTATAAGTATATGTCTAATCTTAAAATCACATAACTACGCCACATTTAGACTTAAAAACCAAATCAAAACAAAATCTGTGCACAAAGTAGAAAATATGGTTAAGCGCAAAAATGTCACATTATTTATGATTACTTATGGCTGTAAAAAGTCAATTTTTTGTATAATTTGGAAAATTTTAGCTCCTCTTTGCTTTTTGCCATTTCACCGTGAACATCTTTTTAGTCCAAATGTTTGCAATGAAGTAACTGAACACATTTTAACAGCAGAAATCAAATTTCTAGTTTGTTCTTGAATCACATTTCTAGTGTAAAATCAGTTTTTTGATAGTTACAATACAGGCACATGCAAACGACAAAAACATATGAATCAAAATAGGACTCCACTGAATTAGACATCTAATAATATAAATATTTAAAAAGTAAAGAAGTGACAGTTGTTCTGAAAAGGAATGAATTTATTGATTGATATTTCTTTTGAAACACTGCCCCCTGGTGTACAGAAACCAGAGATCAAGCAAGCAAGTTTATGCAGAGAAATTTAAAACAAATTATTAAAAAAATAAAAATCAACCCATCAGAGTTGGCTGTGTAAAATTGCATTTCTTCCGAAGTATGAATCAACTGAATTAATCAAAACTGCTTTTAATAGTTGTGATGACATTAGGGCAGACTGAAAGAGCTTCAAGTAATATGACCAAAATCCAAAGACAGAAAAGTCTAAAATCAAAGGTTTCCTGTTTGAAAATTCTTTCTCAAAAAAACATTTTTAATTCAGTAGAAAGTTTTATTTTTAAATCAACACAATTCCTGTCACTTGGAGCTCTGCGTCGACAAGAATCTGTCAATCATATCGAAGGACCTGGCTGGCTGGTCGTATGGCAGAATGTGTCCTCCTCCTCGGATTATGACCTGTGGGACAGATGAAAACGTTAAAATCTCCCGATGTCTTCAAAATAAAAATAAAAAACATTAAGAAGAAACTGCAAACTGTGCTGACCTGGTAAAACTCTCCAACTTGTCTGACATAACCTGCCACATCTGTGTCGCCGGGCTGCAGCTTCCAGTGAAAGCGGGGAGCAGCTTTGTACTCTGCAGCTCCAGTCCAGTTGACGGTTAGCAGGAACCTCTCAGTCAAAGGAGCAGCTACGATTACATCCAGCTGCCCGCTGTACATCAAGACCTGCACATATCGGGGAGGTGGAGGGCATTTACTTCAAGCTTTTCAAAAACCTTCTTCACATTTAGCCACTTTGCATTTCACACTTGCACCCCTTACCCTGTAGTTATCCATCAGCTCCCCCAACCACGGTTTGATGCTCTTCATGACATCCTGCAGGAGGTGCTTCTCCACCTCAGAGCCATCATGGAAAGTCAGGTTCCCCACGTGGATGGCACGCCGCACGGCAGGCAGGGTCACAAACTGAGAAAAGTATTTCTGATCCTCGGGTTCCTTCAAAGATACAAACGAGCAAACAGTTATTTTGTTCAGATGGTTCCAATAAAAACTCAAGAGAGCTCTTCTTTGACAAGGAGAGACGAACTCGAGTACCCGACATGTCATGTAGTTGAAGTAGTTGGTGCAGCCGGTGGCATTTTGGAAGAAAGATGGGTATGGACTCAAGTCTCCATTCAACAAACTGTCAAACACCTAAAGTCAGAAGACGGAACCATGTGATCTCACTTTGCCTGCAGTATAAAGTCTGTATTTGGTTGAAACTACATTTTAGAATGAAATCTTTGACAGGAACATAAATCTTAATAAAGGAAAAAACAAATGTGTTTTCCACACGTCATTTACCTCAAAAGCCTCCACCCATTTCTGCTGCTGGATGAGCTGGACTCCAAAATCTGTCTGCTTGTCTACGTACTGCTTCTGGGAATCGTCAATCATTCCTGTTTGATACAGGAACTCACCGTAACCCTGCAACATCTGACAGGGAAGAGATGCCTGAACATTATGTCTACTCAACACTGAAAACGACAACAAAAAACCCCATCCAGCAACAAGGCTCTTTGTTTTCACTGCTGGATACAAACCACTTCTGGGTCACAGAATCCATCCCCGATCGCCATCCCTTTAAAGTTGATCTTCACTTTGGCAGTGGGGTTGTTTTTGTGGATGTAATAGGAAATGGCGGGGACGTACTTCCCTGCATACGACTGGACAGGAACAAAGCATAGTTTAAGTTCCATGTTTAGTTTATCTACCAACAATAATCATTCGATTTTTTTCGGTCAAACTAACCTCTCCAGTGGCGTAGAACTCGTTAGACTGATACTCGGGAAACATCTGGAAGAACTGTGTTAAAGCACTTTTAAAAAGGAAGAGAAAGGTTAGAAAACATTTACGCAAAATTGTAAGAACTTAAGAGTGAGTGTGAGGACAGACCTGTAGAGATCTCTACCAACATCGTCCTGATTCTGAGCAAAACCTTTGTCGTCGTCGGTGAAACTGAAACCTGTTCCCACCTGAAAAAACAAACAAACTCCTAAATGGATGAACGTGCAACAGAAAGATGACTTTATGGAAATTATTCTATTTTATTTATAGTAAAAATAAAAAATAAAAATAAACCTTACCGGGTTGTCGATGTATAAAACTGAATATCTGCTTGTCCATGTGATATTCCTTAAACCAACTGCAGAGAAAACAAGAACAGCGTTCAGTCCACACTACACTACCCATAATGCACAGAGCATGTGTTTCTATGCGTTTGCTTGATGCACTTACTGGTCAGGTTCTTGTAAACCACATACGGCCCGTGTTCCACAAAGAGTCCAAACATTGATGTGCCCCCAGGTCCACCTTGCAGCCAGAGCAGGACTGGTGCTTTCTCCTGACCAGCCTGTCAGTCAGATCAAAACAAACAAGAAAACATTAAGACCACAGCACCCCCTAGTGGAGGCTTTGATTGATTGATCTATTTGGATTAAAAAAAAAAGGTTTTATTTTGACCGTTGAGTTTTTACTCAAATATGAACTTATCAATGTTGTTGCTTTATATTGAATTTTGGGTTTCTGAAGAAAAATAATTGTATTCGTGATTTGTAGTTGAAGTCAGGGAAATACAATTAATCTCGTTGTAGCACATTATTCTGGTTTTCTGAGCTTTTAGAACACTTTAGGTTGTGCGTTTGGTGACATTTTGCAGCCAACTGAGTCTTCTAACTTCCTGATATGAAAGGAAAATGCTTGGTTTATTTGTTAAAAAATTATAATGATACAAAGCATACAATCACTTTTAGGCCGAAGAAAATTCAGTTTACAATGCCTGATTTTATCATCCTGTCACAGGGAACATGGGCAATTCTTTCGTTAAATGTCTACAAATATACCTAAAAAAGCATAAAAGTTAAAGTTTTATTCCTTGAAAAAATATTAAAACCCAACCTGCCTGTGTTTTAGTTACCATAAAGCATTTATTTTGAAAAGTTTTAGATTTACAGTCATGCCAATTAAGAAAAAAAAGTGCTGCAAGAGTTAGGAAAAAGATGAAATGTTGCAACATCACAAACTTTCCGGTTCACATTTCACACACACTGTTCAAGTTACTGCATTTTATTCACCAATGAAACTCAAGACAAAAATCTTGTCAAGTTTGTATTTTTATAGCACGTCAGGAGACGACGACACGTGACAGAACTGTTGAATAGTTTCAGATAAGACCCTTAGTCACTGATTGACAGTTTCATCAAGAAAAGATTGAGTTTAAAGTGGAATTCCTCCATCGTTTTGGAAGACCTGGTCCCAAAACGGGTTTTTAATCCCAGATTGGATTAGGATGATCTACAGCTGCACTCACTGGCAGAGTAAAATTATTTTAAAAAGCCGAATTATGTGTCTAACTGCACCCAGCTGTAGTTTGACGTGAGTTAAGCCTACCATAAAGGCTGGGACGAACCAGAAGAAGAGGTTGCTGTTGTACGCCTTGTTGACGGTCAGATATCCAGCATAACTCTTGACATTTGCTCCGGGCAGGTTTCCAACCAGACTCAGCTTCTTGGCTGAAAGAACAAGAGCCTGCATGGTGACTCGGTGCACTCCAACACAAACAGACCGTGCAGGATAAAGAAAGCTGCTCCGTAGAAACACCTGTGGGGCTGTTTTACCTTCAGCTATGGCTCCTTTCTCGATGTAGGGAGTGAGGAAGAGCGGGGAGCCGGGGTCCAGAGCACCCAGGGGGCTGACACGGTGAGACTTTCGGCAGAAAAATGAAGAGCAGCTCCGGGAGGTGGCTGACTCCAGACAGCTCCAGAGAAACAAGACGTACAGGGATTCCTTCGATAACCTGCCAACATTTGTGTGTTTCATGTCAGACTACACAACCAATTCACTGTGGTGTTAACCTCGAACTCAATCCCAAATAAAACAAAGCAAACCACCGCGGTGCAGCAGAGGAGGAATGAAAAACGGCAGCATTATCATCATGATAAATCAATGAGCTTATTTTTTTTGACTGGTTTAGCTCCTTAAATAATAATAAATCACCTGGACGGACAACAATGAGCAGAACTCACCTCATTGCTCTGACTTTGTTTCAGAAACAGTACCGAAAACGTCCTTAAATTGGAGGGAAGTGGATCCGGACGGTACAAAAACTCCTTACTTTATAATGTTGCAGTCCGGTGCCGCAGTCACATGACCAGATCTGAAGGTCATGTGGAAGCATAGATCACGTGATTCAACTTTACCAATAATGCCCTGAGTATTGTCTTGCAGGCTGGACGCGTCCATGTAAATTCTGAATTACAAAAAGAAAAGAAAAAATAATCAGTAGACATTATCTATCTCTATTCATGTAATTACAGTAAAAGACAAAATAGGTTTTTTTCATTTATGTTTTTAAAAAGTCATTTCGCATTAGTTATTATTTTTTATTATTTTTTTTTACATTTCACATCCAGTCGCGCTTTTTCTTTTTTCTGTAAACGTGTTAACATATTCATATTGTTTTGCTCTCAGTTGTAATAATCAATAATCATAATCATAAGTAATGAGTGATGTGTTGTGATGTTTGCCAATGAGTGGCTCTGTTGTGATCACGTGACCTGTAAGCAGTTGAGAAATAAAGCTGTGAGAAAAGTTGTAGTTCAACTAACGTGGAAAAGTCTCTTTATTTTTCTCCTGTTTTTGAGTCAGTGATACTGGGTACACACGCCAGGATCAAAGCCTGAATAACAACTCTGCAAACAAAAGGCACAAACTGTTGAGGTGTTTTCTGTGGGCCCCCTGAAACAGCAGAGCATCAACGACTCAGACACACATATAGTTTTCCTTTTTCAAGGTCTACTGCTTGTG
Organism: Oryzias curvinotus; assembly: GCA_023969325.1. Taxonomy (NCBI): domain Eukaryota; kingdom Metazoa; phylum Chordata; class Actinopteri; order Beloniformes; family Adrianichthyidae; genus Oryzias; species Oryzias curvinotus. The sequence goes on from CM043721.1 coordinate 8,732,086, forward strand.
AAAATTTAAAATTCAAAAACAGATTATACACAGTGGCACTGTGTGCACGGTTATTAGCCGCGTTTACATGGGCAGAATATCTCGATCGGATCAGTGGTCGGGTTAAAATAAACCCGTGCACATGGGCCCAGAAAACCTTTTTCCGATTAGAACAAACGTTCCCATGGGTCACACTTTCCGTCGGAATGAATCATTTGGGCATGCGCAGTAGTGTAAAAACACCCGGATGAGGAAGTAGGTCCCGTTGTAAATACACCGTTGCTGCCCATTCAGGCAAAATCTAAACGTAAATTAGAAGAAGATATTATCTCTGAAATTACTGAACTCTCAAGTTTACCACCAGAAAACCTAAATGATGATCAAAATTTAAGATTAATAGATTTACAATTAAAACTGGACAATATGTACAAAGCTAAGGCTGAAGGAGCTTTTATAAGATCTCGACAAAAATGGTTGGAACAAGGGGAACAAATGACTTCTTATTTTTTCAAATTAGGGAAGTCACAAGCAAAGTTTAATTCGGTGTTACAGTTAAATATAAATGGAAAAATTACTAATGATAAGAAGCTTATTTCTAGTTTTTGTTATGATTTCTACTGTGAACTCTATAAGACAACATTCAGTCAGGAAGCAATGAACTCATTCTGTGATTCCTTGAATAATATAAATACAATCAGTGAAGAGGATAAATTGGCATGTGATTCTATCATTTCTTTACAGGAAGTTTCAGATGCTATTAACAATCTAAAAAACAACAAGTCCCCTGGGAACGACGGAATAACAGCAGAATTTTATAAGCTTTTCTCAGAGCTCTTAGCCCCATTTTTACTGAATGTTTATACAGAAAGTATTACAAACATGACTCTTCCAGCCAGCATGACTCAGGGTGTTATTTCCCTGATCCCCAAACCCAACAAAGATACTTTGCTAATAGATAACTGGAGACCTATTAGTCTACTTAATAATGATTATAAAATATTTGCCACAATATTAGCCATGAGAATGAAAAGTGTTCTTGATACAGTAATAGATGAGAATCAGTCAGGTTTCATGAAAGACAGATGCATCTCAAACAACCTAAGACTGGTTTTAGATCTTATAGATTATTTAGAACTCATTGCTGATGACGAAAGCTTCATTCTATTCCTTGATTTTTGTAAGGCATTTGATACTGTTGAGCATACTTTTCTATTCTACTGTCTGGAAAAGATGGGTTTTGGGGACTATTTGTGTAGTGCTGTTAAAACACTCTATGCAAACGGAAATAGTTCTGTTAAGTTGAGTGCTGGAACTACTCGCAGATTCTGTCTCCAGAGAGGAATAAGACAGGGGTGCCCTGTCTCTGTGTACCTGTTTCTTCTGGTTGCACAAGTTTTCTGCAGATATATAAAATCAAGTAATATTGATGGTATTTCCATTGCTGGTAAAAATATTCTTATAAGTCAACTGGCAGATGACACCACATTATTCTTAAAAAACTCCTCACAGGTTCCCAGGGTTCTTCAGGTTATAGAAACATTTTCAAAAGCATCTGGACTTTATCTAAACCTTAAGAAATGTGAGTTATTTCCTCTTAAACAATGTGCTCTAACATCCATAAATAGTATAGTAGTCAAAGACAATGTCACATATTTGGGTTTGCAGATAACTAAAGATCAAAAACAAAGAGAATTGAATAACTATAATCCTATGATTGCAAAAGCACAAAACAGGTTTAATCGTTGGCTACAGAGAGATCTTTCACTAAAAGGTCGTGCCCTCTTAGCAAAAGCAGAAGGTATTTCCAGACTAGTCTACATCGCTTCCTCACTATCTCTGGACAGTAAAACTGCAAAAAGGATTGATCAGATACTTTTTAATTTTCTTTGGAGAAACAGAATCCACTATGTACGAAAATCAGTAGTAATTAATTCATCTAAAAACGGAGGACTTGACTTTCTTGATTTCTCCACTCTAAACAATGTCCTCAAAATTAAATGGTTAAAAAACTTCTTAAAAAGTGAATCCTCATTTTGGAATTTCATACCTAAATATATATTTGATAAGCTTGGAGGTCTGCCATTTCTTCTATTATGTAATTTCAAAATAGAGAAAATTCCCTTAAAACTGTCTAATTTTCATAAGCAGGTTTTATTAGCATGGACTTTGATCTACAAGCATAATTTTTCTCCTCATCGCTACTATATTTGGAATAACGCAGATATTCTACACAAAAACAAGAGTATTTTTCTTGGAAATTGGTTTGAAAAGAACATTTCTCTTGTAACACAGCTGATTAATCCACATGGTAACCTGATGTCATACGTTGAGTTTCTGTCCACCTATAGTCTGCATGTCTCACCTGCAGAGTTTGCATTGGTTACTGGGGCCATCCCAGGTGGTGTTAGACTTCTGTGTAGCAGTTCTCCTTCAAATACTCCATATTTTCCTCCCAAATTAACAGATTTGTGGTGTGGAAAGATTTGTTTTTCAACTAGCAGGAATAATCAAAGTATCCGTTCTCTGTTTCAAAATGAGATTGCCACAAAACCGTATGTTATCTCATACTGGAATAGCTTTGGATGTAGAATTCAGTGGGAAAAGGTTTGGACCCTGCCCCAAAAGTATTTCATCACCAACAAAATCAGAGAAATTTCTTTCAAAATTCTTCATAAATTTTATCCAGTGAAACACTTCTTTACCAAATTCATAAAAGATCTGGACATAAACTGTTCTTTCTGTCATTCCTCACCAGAAACTGTGCCTCATCTCTTTTGGTATTGCTCCTTCACTCAACTATTTTGGAAAGATGTGATACATTTTATAAGAACTCATCTATGTGTAGATTATAGATTATTTTATGAACATATTATTTTTGGATATTTTACACAAGAAAAACTTAATGCGGATAAAATACATGTAGTTAATTTCACTCATAATTATGGCTAAATACTTTATACACAAGTGTAAATATTCCAACAAAAAACCAGTGTTTTATGTTTTTCAGAAAGAAATGGTTCTGTATGTAAACAGCATAAAATCCTCCACTAACAAAAAAGCTGTCAGAACTGATTGAAACATGGTCTCTCCTGAAACTTTAACAGATTCCTTTGCCTTTATTATTCTTGTTTTATTTTTGCATAACCAGTTTTACATAGTTATTATTATGGTTTTTGTTTTTTGTTCATTCTCCTGGCAAACGTGAATATTGTATTTTGCACAGTGTGGAGTTTTGTCTTCTGTATTTTGCATGTGCAACATTTGTTAATAAAGTTTATTTAAAAAAAAATAAAAAAAATACACCGTTGCTGCCACAGACTTTTATGCAGCAGCTCAGTAATATACGAGACGATCTTCCAAACGTGCTTTTATTAATGTTATGAATATTATGAAGGTCCTGTTCGCTCATCATTTTATATTTAATCCGTGGGGTCACTGCTTTTTTTGAGGAAAAACGGAGAACCCAGGGTTAGGAGAGGCTAACAACACGGGCTAACGCGTTTACATGGGCAGAATATCTCGATCGGATCAGTGGTCGGGTTAAAATAAACCCGTGCACATGGGCCCAGAAAACCTTTTTCCGATTAGAACAAACGTTCCCATGGGTCACACTTTCCGTCGGAATGAATCATTTGGGCATGCGCAGTAGTGAAAAAACACCCGGATGAGGAAGTAGGTCCCGTTGTAAATACACCGTTGCTGCCACAGACTTTTATGCAGCAGCTCAGTAATATACGAGACGATCTTCCAAACGTGCTTTTATTAATGTTATGAATATTATGAAGGTCCTGTTCGCTCATCATTTTATATTTAATCCGTGGGGTCACTGCTTTTTTTGAGGAAAAACGGAGAACCCAGGGTTAGGAGAGGCTAACAACACGGGCTAACACAACATTAGCTTTTTGATGGACACAAAATCCAACACCATGCGGGGAAACGCTGCAATCGGCAGCTTGGCTGGACGTAAATGTCTGTGAATAACATCAGCCTTTATTTTGTCGGGGCTCAACTGGAAACAATTCCATGTGATTTTTCTTAACAGTTTCTAAGGACTGAGTGACATTTCTGCTCTGAAAAGCTCACACACTGCCCCAAGCCGCTCCGCTGTGTGTGAGCTGGCGGCTCGAGCTCTGCTCTGTTCTCCTGAGTCCTGCAGCCGCTAACCCAGAGCGGCGGGTCCGCTCGCAGTTCGAATTCTCACACATAACGAAATAACAAAACGCACACGTAACTAAGCACCCCCCCCCCCCCCCTCAAACACATTAATAAATCCTGCTGCTTTGCTCAGAGAGGTTCACTCGGTCCACTGGCACTGGAGCCCGAACGCAGAGCTCGGGTGCCGGGTCCAGAAGTCGTGGGTACGCATCCCCCCCGCATCTCCCTGTGAGGGGTGAAAGAGAGGGGAGAGCCAGCGGGGCGAGAGCGGAGCGGCGCTTTACGCGGGGCCTCCTGGTCGGTCCCGTATGAGCTCCAAAGCTTTCTCTCAGCAAAACACCGTCTATGAATGACGTAAACCAGAGCAGAAGTGACACACGATCGGAATGACCGTTTACATGCTCCACGATCGGATAAATGATAGGTATAACCCACCTATCTCGATCGGAAAGAAAGTTTGATCCGAAAGAGTCTGACCGGGGCAGAGTATTCCGAACGGCGCGTTTACATGACATTTTCTTTCCGATCAGGCGTTCTTTCCGATTACTTTTGCCCATGTAAACGCGGCTAGTGGTTAGCACTCTTTCCTTTCAGCAAAAAGGCCCTGGCTCACGTCGCAGTTTAGACTCGGGTTCAAGTCTCTTACTATGTGGCGTTTGAATGTTCTTCCCATGTATGTGTGGTTTTCTCCAGGCACCTCCCACAGTCCAAAAATCTTCTTCATAGGCTAACTAGTTACTCTAAAATGGGAGTGATTGTGTGCAATCTTGTGATCCTGAAAGGTGTGTTGTGGGTTAAAAAAAAAAAAAGGTGGATTATTTATCCAAACAGTGATGCATTTTTTCTTGTGTATTCACAATGTTCCCATCTTTTTTTTGTCACCCCTGACCACACCATCTTGAAATGCATCTACATCCATGCTCAACAAGGAGCGCTTTTATCAGCGGTCAAGTATATGTGTTGTTTGTCTGATCTTGTTCAGGTTGTACTGAAACCAATTTCAACGCCAGTGGAAGCTGTGCATGTAACACATACATTAATCTGACTCTTTGTGCCAAATTCAAGTGACGCTATAAACGCTTCATTGTGGCCTGTCAGTTTTGATAATGTGCCAGTGAGTCAATAACCTTATTGTGGCAACACGAGAAAAACGGGTCGACAACGCCACCTGGGGCTGCTGAGCCCCAGGAAAAGATTTTAAAGTAAGGCAGGTGCAGGTCCTGCTCTAAACCCAGGCAGAGGCTGTGGTTTGGTTTACAATATAATTTATTAGAATTCAGTTAAAAACAATGTTAAGAAACCTTTTAATAAAACAATCCTTGATAAAAATCAGTTAAAAAAATGTTCTGGAGGAGGAGCTTACCGAGGTGGCTAAAAACAGCATAAAAACAATGCAAACACCCCTTTGTGAATCACTGCACACGTGATGGAAACCACACAGCACACTGGGACCCACCACCAGACACAGCAATCCACCACCTCGGCCTCCTACTTCCTGAAACAAGAATAAAATTGGCAATATCAATAAAAGACACACCATTAAAAATAAAGATTTTAAAAAGATGATTAGTGTTCCGGGGCGCTGGTAAGCCGCCCAACCACCGCCGATCAGCTGGTGGAAGCCGTCCACAGTCCGGTGAGATGCCGCAGCAACGAGGTCTCTGTGAGCTGGGCGTTTGCTCCAACCGGTTCCGTCGTGGCGGGGGTGGGACCCGGACAGAGAAATCACAGCAAACAATAAAAGCAAAGCAGCGGGTTCCACCAATCACCCTGTGGAGGCAAACCAGAACACAGGCAGCAGGGCATTACCTCTGCAACCAGAGGACATGCAGGGCGAAGAGGCACACATCTCACACATACCAGTCAGTGGGGGATATCGCAAGGAACCGGAGCGATGCGCTCCGTTCCCATTTCGCCTCCACCCCAGTCACAAGCCCACCGGCTGTACGACCTGGAGTGGTGACATCCACAGCACTGAAAATAAACAAAAGACCTCACAAATGCAGCAAAACGGATGGGGAGATTACACAGGCAGCAAGACCGGCTACCATACCTGCACTTTCAGGTGCAGGAACCCAGGGAGGCAGTCTCAAGCAGGAATGAGCAGCAGCCAGCTCAGTCCCGCTATATAGGTGGCCTGGTGCCAATTAGCAGCACCAGGACTGGAGTGCCTACACCTGGGAGCCCAATTAACTCATCCTGCTACATTATAATAACAAAACCTCTTAAAAGAGGAACCAAGAGTATAGGTACATTACTCTGTTAAAGAGATACCTACTAATGATTAAATGCAGAAATAAATAAAGTTTGCTATTTTTTTTTAAGTTAAACGTTTTCCCACAGCGCAGAATGCATAGGGGGAAAAGATGAAGATGGTCCCGCTGAAAAAAAAAAAGAGTCAGGTTGCAATGCTTTCAGAAAGGAAATTGGTCATTTAAAAATGTTATCCGGGCGGCCGTGGTGCAGCGGTATGGCGGTCGACCCATGATCGTAAGATTGCAGGTTCGATTTCCGCCTTGCACGTCGAAGTGTCCTTGGGCAAGACACTGAACCCCAACTTGCCTCTGGTGGGAGGTTGGCACCAGTGTTCGGCAGCGGAACACTGCGTGAATGTGTGTGTAAATGGGACTGTGACTGTAAAGCGCTTTGAGCCTTCGAAAGAGGGTAGAAAGCGCTATATAAGTATACGCCGTTTACCGTTTATCTGTTTTAGAGGTTTTCAAAGCAATTCATATAAGCCTACATATTATATTGTAGGCAAATAAGAAATAATATTTGCCTTTGAAAATGAGAATCATTGGCGACTTGAAAGTGCAACTGTTCTGCACAACTTGCTCAAAGACTGGAGAAGATAAAAAATGTGAACTGAAATTATGTCAAATATGACATTTCAAAATTGACCCCATCCATTTCTTTAGCTTTTGAATATTAAGTTCTATTAAGTGGGTTTACTTCAATTCACTTACTTCAAATAAGAGATCCCCAAAAGAGAAAAAAACAGTTTGTGTGCGTTTATGAACCAGATTGCTTGCTGTGAAACCGTTCATGTGCATTTGTGAATTTATTTTGTATGAATAAATACATTTGTGAACCGGAGCATGTGCATTTGTGAAACAGCTTGTGTGCATTTCCAAATTATGAGAGTTAGCTGGCCTAACAGTAAAGAGTCCACAATTTTTTTGACCTAGTTTTCAATTATAGATATTTATTCTCAAATAAAGTTAAATAAAAAATGTTAATTAGATTTATCCCACTTCTGGCATAAAGCTGTCATAGTTCTTTTACATTTTATTTCCGCTTTTTTCTTTTTTTTTTTTGCAGGTCCATTGTTGTTGTCTTATGTGATGCTGCAAATATTTTACCTCAAATTTGGTTTTACTAGAGTAAAGTCGTGTCTTAAGGAGCTTTCTGTCATTAATTATTGGTTTTTGGCGTAAATCCTGGCGGTTCAGAGGATGTTTGGGATTCTTTTAAAAGGATTCTTGGTTTTCGTTCCCAATTCTTTCATCAATCCACCAGATGGCGCGTAATCATCACCCACAGGGCGCTTTTAACGCAAAGTAGAATGTTATGACATTTGGAAAAAAATGTCATGCAGTTCAGGAACTGATCACACGTGGTTTGGCTGGTTGAACGAATCATTCATTTAACAGGAGGAGACACTGTAACAGTCTAGGATCTTGCAGACTGCGGTAGGTTGGTTGTTTGTTTTCCGTTTGTCTGCACAGCTCCAAACTTTCACTTTAAGAAGGCGCGTCAACGCCGTGGTGCGTAAATTAAGAAATATTCCATACAAGCGCACATGGGAACCATAGCGCCTGTCCGCGGCAGAGACCCACGCGTTTTCTTTTGAGTGTCAAGAAAAGCCGAATAACCCAACCAAACGTATCCCTGCAGCCTGCCTACTCTCTCCTGCGTCTGCAGCGTCAGTGAATGCGGCAGCGGCTCCACGCCGAGGCGCACAGCGAACCGAGCCGAAGGGATCCTTCAGACGGAGGGGTTCAGGATGAAAGGAAACATGAAGTGATCTGGGGTGAAACGGACTGACATGGAGGCACCTCCGCAGCCGAGCTGTCAGCCTACTTTGGCCAAACGGGAGTGACCAAGGCGAAAAACTCACTGTTGGGATGGCAGCATCCAGCAACTCCAGCCTCTCAGGTTCATCCATGTCCTCTGGTAAGACTTAACTAATCTAATTGAGGATTAAACATGACTGTATTTGTTTAAATTAAAATCTATTTAAATGCTTTTGTTATTTCAGATTACATGTATTACTACTTGCTTCATTTGCTGTTACCAAACTTCTACATTGTGTTACATAAAGTCTATATTTACTTGGGATTAAAAGAAAAAGTAAAATGGAAAAGCATTTGGTCTCAGAAATAACTGGTATCAGCAGTGGGTTAACCAGTGGGAACATTGAGGAATGCTTTTCAGTGTTTGTTATCCTACCGCCAATTTTATTGACCTTTTACCTGCTTGACTGCCATTTTTTTATTTTACAAACGCACCAGAGTGGGATGTTCTCTGAAGATGAAAAAATCTGGAATGCAGTTTGGGAGTGACATCAGACAATTTAAAGTGCTGAAGTGTGCACAAAGCTCCTGTTGAATCTTCTAGCATGGAAGGCATAGGCCAATGTTAGACTTTGCTGCTGTTTCCCCAGGTGCATTACAGTGCACACACAGTGTGCAAAATTCTGATCTAAAACGTGACTTTGGCCTTCACAGAATGAGGGAAAAAAAAGTTGGATCAGCTACCCAAATAGAAACTTTCTTTTGGTTCAGTGAGCTGCTCACGTTTGCCAGGATAATGTCAAAACTCAGTAGCGGTGAGATGTTTTTTTTTTTTTTTTGTGGGATGATAAGAAAGGAAATGTCACATAAAGCACACACATAGTTTTGGAGTTTGATATTTCTAGGAAAAGCTGGATGTGGGAGTTTGGTAGGGAGAAGGATGAGGGTAGAAAAACACAGTGTTTGTTTTACTGTCTCTGCATCCCAGCCAGGCCACATTACAGCGTCACATTTCCCAAGGTGCTGCCCATGTGGGCGGGACAGACAATCATTTCCAAGCTCATCCAGCCTGTGGTAACCACATGCCTCACAAAACATTATATCATGTGTGCATTTTCAGAAAGCCGCATTTGACCACTGCTGCTTTGAGAAGAAAGTCTTGTCTTTCTGCGGCCCGAGAGAGTTGTCATTACAGTTGGACTTGCAATGTAATTATCAGGGGTTACAAGCTGCAGTGCTGCCAGATTTGGAGTAATTGTCGCAGGGCTGTTATTATTTCTGTGCAGAGCTCTTTTGGAAGAAGACAGAACATTTCAATAATCTCGTCTATGAGGCATATCATTCTAAAGTGAATTTCTGCCTTGTTTTTGGTTTAATTTGTCAGGCTGCTCTTTTTGCAATATGTTTTGGGGGCATCTTATTTGGAGAATTGTATAGAAACAAAGTTCATTCATTAAATTTGCTCCCATGCCTCTGATTGTTCTCACAATAATTAGTTTAAGGAAGTAAACATTGATTTATTGATGTTTCCTTCAATATTTTTTTACTGCTATAAATTCGTCTGGCAGCATTCATCCCTTTTGTTTCTGAGCAATTAGGTTTACTGGCTGCTTTTGGAGGACAGAGATGTTCCTGCATGTTCTTGCAACGTAAATGCATAACAGGATGTGTCACTTTGTAGATCCCTTTAAAAGAAGGAAGGTTGTTGAAAATCAGAGGGACATGGCTTGAACTGTAGCTTCTTGACCTTAATAAAAAAAACTCATCGGAGGAACAGAGTTCCAGCGATGTACTGACATAGAGGCTGTTTGCTAAACATGATTTTGCAAATGTTGCAATTTGCCTCAACATGTCTTCATCCTAGGATCCATTTTTCTTTATCCCCTTCAGGGCTGAAGGGGTGTGTGTGTCAGGGGGGTGGGGGGGTGGCAGAGTGTGCAGTAGACAGGTTGCCAGTCCTACAGAGGACATGTCAGTTTTTCTTGCTCTGCAGGGTAATTCATAAAGGGCTGCATGTTTGTCACGCACACAGAGTTGAATCAAACAAGCTCACCTCTGAAAGACAGCCTCACACCTGTCATATATTATCTGGTCAGCTGACGCTAGCTAAAAAAAAAGTTCTAAAATGATATGATATTTATTACATAAATGGTCTTTCCAGTGCTGTCATTCCTGTTTGTATGCATGTACCCAAGGGTAATCAAAATGTACACCCAGTGTATCTATCTCTGCACATTTGTTATCAGTGAATGACATGGGGAAGACAGGAAAATACCAATAACACAGCATTTTGTATTAATACACTGGCACTAAAGACAAATATTTGTAGGTAAACATATTTCTCTGCTAGAACCATGAACTGGGATATATCATGAAATGGTTGTATTGCCTTATTGTTGGCTCTGTAAGCCATATATCACATTGTGTCAATCTATCAACTCTAATTCTATACAGTAGCATTAAAGATATTTTTTGCTCATATCAAGTGAACTTATGAACATTTGCTGCATGGCTTGTCCCAATCAATCTTTAATTTGTTACATTTTTATTTATTCAAATAACCACAATCTGAAATTATTTTGTTATTTAGCTAAATAGACCTGCTCCAATGAAAATCGTGTAATTGGTGTTTTTACCTTGTTCTTGTAGCATTTTTCTGATGATGGAGGACACATATAAAAGAATGTAAGATTAAAACCGCGTTTCTGAGTATTTCTTTATTTAAATCATGATGGCTCAGGATCAGATAAAAACCCACGGTTTGAAAGAGCTTATTTTTTTGATGCAGCAGCTGAAATGGGTGGGCCAACGACTCTCTGCTCTGCCCCAATTCTGATGCATCCACTTGCGGACAAATAGTTCCATGTAAGTCTTCTTTCATCTTCTGAGCTCAAAACTGCACTGCCGGATGGCTCAAATATTGCTCGCCATTTTTGTTGTACCAGTAATGTTCGGTTGGGGTTGTGTTGGGCTGTAAGAGAGTGTAAACAAAGGAATGATGGAATATTAGCAGAGGCTAACCTCCGCACCAACGGTCCTGCCCACAACTCAGAGGCGAATTTCCAATGAATTCCTGCTGCTCTACAAAAAATATGTCTTTTTGATTTTGGCTAAAAACCACATAATCATATTAAAAGACCACTGGGAAAACTTTTACAAAGATAAAAAAATAGTTGGACTGGGACTTTAAAGTGATACATTGCATTTTATATCTGTAAGAGATTTCTGTGTAGTTTTGTTTTGCAAATAATGCAGGTTTTGTTAACATGTATAAAAAGGTTAAAAAAGGTTAGTTAAAAAATACAAATAAATACTGTCAGAGTTGGGTTGGTTTTGCCTTAGAAGCCAAAAACCCCACTCTTTCCCACTATGTTCATCTTTTGATGTATTCTAAAAGCATTCCCAGTGATCTTTTAATTATAATTATGGCATTTTTAGATAAAAATATAATAAAAAACTTTGTTTTCTTGGACATATTTTTGCACAGCGGCAGGAGTTAATCAGAAATTTACTTCTAAGTTGTGGGCCAGACCGTTAGCGCAGAGTAACCCCGCCCCCCTTCCCTTCCTCATTGTTGAGAACTCTCTGTTTACATGCTCTCCCGCTAGCTTAGAGCCCCTCACACCCCCAACCTAGCATTATTGGTGCAACAAATGCCAGATGCCAGCTCAGATGAGGAAAACAAAGACGTACATGCATGTAAGCGTCTACAAGTGGATCCATTGGAATGGAGCGGAGCAGGGAGCTGGTTATTAGCCCACAGTCCAGCATGTTTCCTGCATAACAAATGAGCTTCTTTTTAAACACTATTTATTCGGCTGCTTCTGATTCACAGCAATTTCAAGAGATACTCATAAATGCAATTTTAGGGTTAATTTTCTCGACATATATCCTCCGTCATCAGAAAAAAGCTACAAGAACATGTTAAAAACAGCAAAAACACAATCTGTATTGGAATGGATCCTTAAGATGTCATTTAGAGCACATGTGTCAAACTCAAGGCCCGCGGGCCAAATGTGGCCCTCCATGTCATTTTATGTGGCCCACGAGAGCATAAAAGTTTTTAATTTCTTAAAATAAAAATAAAACTTGGTGTGTATTTATTCATATCCAGGGGAAATTGGACTTGAAGTCTTGGCTTGGGCAACTATACATTAGGACTTAAACACTATCCATATAACCTAACCTGACAGAATCAAATTTAAAAGGATTTATGCTAGAGTAACAAGCAAATATATGTTAACTATGCAACTGGAATTGTCACTTTAAAAAGTTTTAATAAATAAATAAATGAGAATTTAACATTAAGGGGTAGTTACACTTATTTTGCATTACATTTGGTAACATGTACAAGTTACATCTGGCCCTTTGAGGACAGCCACTATGCTGATGTGGCCCTCAGTGAAAATGATTCAGAGGATTAATAGTGTGGTTTTAGTTGCTTCTGTCAAGGACTAAATAAAATGAAGGTCGAGTGTCACAAAAAGTACTATCACCTCACGGTTTCAGACGTTTAGTCAATAATAACGTTGACTTTCTTTATAGCTGCACATCACAGACTCTCACTGGATGTGGCATTTCCTAAGTATAGCAAAACAGGTACACAACAAATGTCAGGTGATTGACATTTGTCAGTCAGACTTTTGTCAAAAGACAAATGGCTGTTAGTGAAACTTTATGCCTGTTGTTTGTCCATGTCACAACAATAAAGACAAAAACTAAGCTCATTTGTGGCTCTTTTTACATATACTTTACCTATATTTACCGGTGACTGTTGGAAATTTGTCTATTAACTTTATTTTTATTTTTATATATAGCAACTCATCATGTCAGAATGAAATTAACAGTTCTCAATGCCTGTTTTAGAGGCAAGTTAGTCTCATTGTTGTGAAAAGCATGCAGACACTTCAAAATATCATGTTTTTAATGTGTTTTCAGTTTGAACTGAATATTGAATATGTGATTTGGGCCAAAAGCAGACCAGTATCTTTGCTGAAACATCTGAGAAGTATTATTGTGATCAGACAGTGGGCAAAAAAGCACAAGAACATGTTAACAGTAGCTTATTAAATCAGCTCCAAAGCTGCTGATGTAGCCATGTATATGTTCCCAAATCTTGACCCACAGAATGTAATGCCTTTTTTTGTTGCTTTTTCTGTCCCATGCGGGCAGTCTGGAGTGTAATCCATCTTGATGTTCCACATTACAGATGGGAGATGAACCTCAAAACGAGAAAACACAAATTCATTTACTATGAGCCAAACATTTTGTGGGTGAATGGGTAAAAACAAGAGTTCTTTGAGGAGAAACACAATGACACATTGTTCAATCGTGACTGGACGTTTGCCAGGATCAGCTGTTTTAGGGTTGGCATGTTGTGCCAACTCAAAACTTGAGCTTTTATCAGACATGTAATTAAAGCACCCCTGCAAAAGTCCTTGCAGGTTGAATAGCTTTTTCCATGTGTATTTCCATGTGGAGGGAGTGTAGAGAAAACATTTTCTCCTAGGATAAAAGTCCCACCTCCATCTTTATTCATCAAGCATTCTCTTTGTCATTAAAGCAAATACCTTCTGGTAATCACAATATTGAATATTTCTTTCCTGTGGGTAACAGGGGACAACCCAAATTAAAAGCGTACTGGTTCCTTTTTTGGAGAACATGCTTCTGGCAGCAGCAGATCTCGACAGAAGCAGTCTAAACTCCTTTAAAATTCCTTTTGAAGCTCTTTGTATTTTTTGGGTGTGCGCTTGTGCTTTTGTTTATGTGTCAGTGTAAAAAAAAAAGACCCCTTAAGCACATTTTTTTCCCATGTGGCCAAAGCTGCTGCAGAATTTTAGACTAAAATGTAATTTGACATGAGTAAGAATTACGCTTAAAGGAAACTATTTGGCAGCCGACCAGGTGAAATTGCGTTCCTTAGAAAAACCGCAGTGACAAAGCATCAGTATTTAATGATTCGTTTTCCAAGATAGCATGTTCATTTATCAGCAAAATGAGCTTGAAAGCTATTTAGTTTAATTTTCATAGTGGAACAGAGAGCTTGTGCAGCAGCATGTGTTGTCAAAGCATCTGCCTCCTTTTTGTGTCATTTTCAAAAAGTGTAGGCACCTACATTGTCTTTTAGCTGTAACAAAGTCAACTTTAAAAGCAGATATAATTTTATGAAATGATTTAAGAATAAGCCAGTATTTTTCTGTGATTTTTTTAAAAAAATCCTTTAGCCACTTTTCACTCAAAATTCCTGCTGCAGTTTAGCAAAGAAGTGTCTGCATTTACAGATGAAAATTCAACAGAGGTGCACAGAATTTAGCAGCTCAGTTTTACAGTAATATTGATGCAACCTGCGAGTACTGAGTTTGGCAGTTAATCTACCTGAAACTCATCTCACAAATCCACAAGGCGCTAGCTCATTTGATTAAATGAAGCAAATAACCACATTTTATTTTGTTGTAGAGCGTTGAGGTTTCAATCTGAGGATGAATACAAAGGAATGCTTCAAATGAACAAGTTTTATCTGGATCATCGTGACTCATTTTGCAAACAGTTCTCTAAATTCTTCTGCAGCGGCTCAGATTCCTCTGCAGGGATGTCTGTAGTATTTAATATTTAGTGAGAGCTGTATGTATTCTCCAAAAAACTGCCGTTTCACTCGTTTGTGTGGTATTTATAGCATATCATGATATATACAACATAGGTTATGATACTGTTATTGCTTCACAGTTGAAAAACACATTTATATTCTTTACTTTTGAAAGTCTTTTTACTCATTACACAGTTTAATGGATTTAATAAATCATGACAAAGATGGGGATGAATAAAAAACAGACTAAATCATCTAAGGAAAAATAATTTCCTCAGATGATTTAGTCTGTTTTTCTTGTCTGCATGCTTGACAAGCAGACTTCCTCATTTTCTTCACACCTCAGAACCAATTAAAAACCCCAATTTTGGTTTTCTAAACCAAGCCAGTTAAATTTACCCCCAACCACATTTTCATTTTCAATATATATTTGTAATGCAGTGTTCTCTTTCATTTATTTTTCAGTTTGTGATATTCACGTTCAAATTCACAGTCTAGTTTTCTTCTGGCACTGTCTTAGCAGCCAATTTATCTGGCAAAAAAGTGTATTTTAGAACGATTTTTCTGCTGTCTATGAGAGTCTTTATCTTTCTTTTCTCAAATCTACTTGTTTGTGCCCCAAAAAACCAAAATGTTGGATTGTGCTTTGTACTATTTGGCAATTAGGTGCAGAGTTAAACTAATTTGAAAGATTGAGAATTGTCCTTCTTCTTGCAGGAAATTAACTGTGTGGCATCACAACACAAATAAGAATAAAACAGAGGGCATTTAGAGTTCCAGAGGTGAACTAGTTGAAAACCACGAGTTGGCTCACTCAAGATGAGGTGGTTTCAAGGCTGCGATGTTTGTCTTTCTTTGCACACTCCCTAGAAACACCCTGTCTCCTCTCCATCTTCTTTAGCATCATTTTAATGTCACACGTGGTGATCATACAGATGATAATTAGTCTGTCATATTTTCCATTGTGGTATTTATATCATAGCTCCATGGCTTGTGGAGTACATTTTAGTTTCGTGAAGCACTTTATTTTGGCTAACAGATTGTTGCTGGATTTTAAGGGAAGATAATTTAATGTCACCAATCGAAAATTGCATTAATTTAGCCTTTTTTTTTACAGATGTTTCTTTTTACTTTTAGATAACACTACAATGTGATGAACTATCATGAATGATTTCTTTTGAAATTGCTAGATTCTTCGTGAAGTTCGGTTTAGCTGGTCGTCCGTGCAGCTCAGCACGGCTTCCGCAGGCTTTTTTTTTTTTCCAGTGCTGCACAGAGCCACTTCTGGGAAACCCACAGTGCAGTGCTGCAGTGAATCTGCTGGGATAAAAAGCACTTTCTTAAGTTGCTGCTATCAGCTCCGGTTGCAGTCTTGTAGATGTAAAAGGATGCAGTTTCCCACAATGGAATTCATTGGGCCATATAAGCTCTTTATCTATAACAAGAGGGGATCAAGCCAGTAAGCAATGTTTTTGAATGCAGTTCATAACCTCGCCATTCAAAACCTTAACATATTACATAATGAACGTATTATCTGAACACCTATTTGTGTTTAGGTTACCTTGGATACTCATCACTTCTGTTTGTTTTCTTTAGATTTGATAAGTGATTGTTATGGTGGAAAAACAACACTGACAGGCTATATATATTTTCAAATACTTTCCAAATGGAGTTTTTCTGTTGGAAAATATGAAGAAACTGATTTAATACAGATTTGTGTTGGAAAAAAGCATATTATTGTTCTTGTAACAGCCTGTTTCAGTAGTGAACGTCAGAAAAAGGGTGTGTTTTAGGAGGGTCATGTTATGAAATATGGTAGAGCAGGTATACTTACTTCTAATCTTGGGTTAACGGACAAGCAGAGTTCACAATGTAAGCACATATTGCAAAGGAACCTCCACTTTGTTTACCTCTCTCAACTTTGACTGACATGCCTGTGCTCTTATCTTTATAATGAGATGTTGTGTTTTCGAGCTCCTGCATCGGATTAATATAGATCATGTGTGTGAGCAAAACAATGTTTAACACACACACAAAAAAGCCCACATCCGTATTGATTGGCCTGGAGGTGACTCAATGATTAGATGTGTCTCTTCTTTCTCAAGTGGCAGCTGTGCAGCATAAAGCCATAAGCAAAGACATAAACAACACTGACATAGTTGTGACAACGAGCTCCTGTTTAATGCTATAATTTAGGGAGATACTATATTTCTAGTGGGGAAGGGCATCATGCATGAGTTTAAGACATTAATGTTCTTTATTTTCATGTTTTACAGACCCTGATGATTATCAGCCCCCCATATGGAAGTCCTACTGTGAGTAACTAGTTCATTTTAAATAAAATTGGGCAATATTTTTTTTATTTTTGGCTGTAAATATTATCATCTGTTTGTAATCTGGACACTTTCACATGGCGAAGTTTCTATACTCTGAAGAATTAGATCTTGTTGAGCACACCGCAGTTCGACACGCTGCATTTTCCAAAAGCCTACACTCACATATATACACAAAAGACACAATCGCCCACAAAGCATGTTCACTCAACAAATGCAAATCAGTAGATTCCTGAGTAAAATAGGTTACCGGCATCCCAGAAAATAAGGTTTTCTACCTGCAAAAGGGATCAGCTAGAATGAGGTCCTCTTTTTCCTCCCTGGTGAAATGTTGGGGCTCTTCAGAGTTTGTGTGATGCACATTAAACTAATTACAACTAATAGATCTTTATTTACTTAAATCTGTTCCTGTAATCAGAAGGCAAATTGTGGCATTTTCCGATGATTGCCCTTTAGTAAAGTCATCCATCTGTATCCTTTGGCCCTCTGTGGAGATATTTTTAGAGGTGTCGGTGTGATAGAAATGGACGCTATCCAGATCTTGCTGGTTGGCTTAAGTCAGCTTGAAAAAGCACAATCATTCACAATGAGGAGTCTTCCTTCCCCTGCTAGGAAAATCTGCCACAGTGAGGACTGAGCCACAAACAACAGTTTCTGTGCTCAAAAGCTGCAATAAATGGGTTTTTCCTAGTTAGAGTCTGGTTTGAAGACAAGGAATTTTGTGAAATAATAGGTAATTAAGGTCCAAATGCAGAAAGGACAAATGGGTTTATTAAAAATAACTAATCTTGTGGTATAAATGATTTATTTTTGTTATTTATTTCTGTTTTAAAACCAATTTCTACATTTTTTGCACAATTCCATTGCATCACAGCTTGTTTTTTAGGACATCAGTCTAATTTACTAAAAGAGTGCAAATTTTGGATTTATACAAACAGATTGCACATGTGACTTTAACGTGAACAATGGTTAAAAGTTTAGAGGGAATGCAGAAAGGATACAAAACCCACAATAAGGATTATTGCATTATAAGAATGCTTTAGTTAAGCATTAAATTGAAAAACCAGGAAAGCAGCTGGAATAAAAGAAATGCACTGCAGCCCTTAAAGATATTCTGACATCTGTTATGTACAAGGTGTGGCCTGTGCACTGAAAAAGCTTTTGAATCTTCAGAAAGTAAAAATACCTTATTTTAATAAAAATTGTCTTACTTTCTGTGTTTTTAAGACACATGATCATATCAGGAAAGTTTTTCAATAGCAAAATAATCTTAGTTTGAGAAAACATACTAAAATGTTTTTAGCAAAATAAGAATTCTTGGTTAAGACAGTTTTTCTTACTCCATTGACATATTTTTTGTGCTTATTTAAAGAAAATCTGTCAATGCGGTAGGAATTTTTTACTTATTTCTTAGAGACCTGTTTTTGCTGTGTGTCTTCTAAGACATGTGCACTTGGGTACCAAGTGGGGTACAAGTGGTGGTGAGGGTTCTCAATGCCAGGGGTCCCAGGCATAGCAGCTTGGTCCTGTAGAGTGGGAAAATCATAGAAAAAACATCCAAGTCAAAAATGTGCCTTTGGAAAAAAGGGGAGGACAGAAGGACAGGTATGGTCAGCTTTCCTTACGATGACTCGTTCCGTATCAACCCTTAACTCATCCAGAAACTTCAGGATTGGAACACTGAACCAGAGATATATGTTGCTTCTGGCATTCCAAAAATATTGACATGAGCAGAAAGGGTGCATGCTCTACATCACCTTATGTGATGTCTGCGCCCCCTCCTCATAACAATGACTGCAGCTGTAAGTGCACAGAGGTGTACATAATTTGCAATTTTTTTATATTTTTGCTCATGGAATCGTTACAACCTAATATATATTTTTGCCTACAAGTTTTCTCTATAAACACTATAAAAATGTATTTTCTATTTCTCTGACCTATATCTTTACCATATTTGTCTACCAAAACAAATTGAATAATCTGTGGAGAGAAATATTGATCTGTTTATAGCTCATTAAGAACTGACACATTTTATCAGTGTTTTTCCTTTCTGTTGTCAGTATACCAGCTACAGCAAGAGGCCCCAAGACCAAAGAGGGTCACGTGTCCTCAGGAGGTTAGTACATATCTAGTAAATGAAAAAAAAAAGGGAAACTAAGTTAGTTTAAAGGCTGAGTAAGAGTGAAAAGAAGGGACAAAATGTATGTTTTATACTTGGGAGGGAAATCCTTTTGTTTTTTCAGAAGTAAATTTTTACAGATGTAATTCCAGATTTAATGCATTAATCATAAATCTAGCTGATAAATGTTTTAATTTAGTAATATCACACAGCTAGACATTAGCAGGGAAATGTGTGCAAAAACAATTGTGGGATTGTAATTACAGGGGGATGTAATGGAAAACAAATCCAGTGGTCATGCAACTAAACCATGAACTCCATCTGTGTTTCAATTATGCAACTGCACCGTGTCACCTCATATTGTTTGGTCAGAAACAAAAACCCACTGAGATTGTTAATGGCCCCATTAGTTTTATATTTTTTATTTCTGTTTCCTAAACCAGTCTGGAGCCACGCTACTCCTGCACCAAAGCACAACTGTTTTTCTAAAGTATTAAAATGGAAAGAAAATCTTGCTTAGAGCCAGATTAGTTGCTGGAAACCTGAGAGGAGTGGCATTGGTTTTTAAACTCTTCTTTGAACGCCTCGTGAATGTTTGCTTTAATGCACCTATACTTCACACTGTTATATTAAAAAGGCGATCCTTAACCCTTTTTTACATTTTTTTTATAAAGATTAACTCAAAAACAGAAATACAGGAAAAAATGGTTGAAGACAAAAAAAAAGTTGAAGTTAAGAGGTAAATCCTGCTTAGAAGGTTGCAGCTGTTTTGTTAGCTTTTTTCTGGAATGCAGTCCAGCCTCTGTCTGCCGTGCAGTCACAACAAGACAACGGGACTCGAAGTATTCTGCTAAATCTGTTACGTCTCCTGGATCCTTTTTTTTGCATCATCTCCCACTGTCAGGAGCAAAGTCAAAGCTGTGGGTTGGTTTTTGTGAGATTACTGAGTGAGCTCAAAGGGATACTTCAACATGTGAACAAATCCATTAGGGGAGCTTCGTTGCCATCATCTGCAAGTGTGTGGGCAGGAGGTCAGGACACATGAACAATCAGAATGAGTGTCTCCTGAAGGAGGTGAAAATGTTTTAAACCTTACAAAACATAAATATGTAAATGTTTTTTGCTCAGGGTTTATATCAGGGTTCTTTAGTCCAAAACATACTGGGTTTACTCTGAGTCTACTATCCTTTGGCTGATATTAATCTGAGCTCTGGTGTGGACCAAAGCAAGAAAACCACGGTTTGCTTGAAAACAAGGGCCTTAGTTGATTTGCTAGTTAACTTTGGTGTGGTTAATCAACAGTGTATATGGATAAACCACCTGGCTAAAGTAAAAAGATTAAATGATATAGATGCAGTGCTGTAAAGTATTTGATCGTCGGAGGGCTAACAGACCCCATAGAGGTAAGAAGGTTGATGAAGTATGTGATCACGAGACCTGCTGGTTTATATTGTGCTTTTTTAAAGCATAATAATTTTGGACAGCCTTGCTGCATATAAGACCTAATTTAGCCCTTTACTTCTTAAAATTGCAAATAGCCACTAACATGCCTGTTATTTCATACTGTGAGACTGCTCAAATCAAAAGCTGGTCGGTTGTCAATCAGAAGTTTCTGACCCCAGTTTGACTTGAAACAAAATAATAAAGTCCAGATAAATTTACCTTCAGTACTACAGCTTTCTGCATATTTCTCAGGTGTAGAAAGGTTTGTAGCCTCAGTATAAATATGTTTGTTTCTGTTATATCGTTTCACATTGGATGGAATAAGAGTTTACTTGTGTAAAAAGGCACCCAGTGGTTACTTGGTTAACTGATCTGGCTCTAGGTACAATTTATTTTCAAACCATTCCCCTGGTGTAAATTATGAAATGGACTAAGTTGATTGTTTTTGGTTTATTTATTTATTTATTTATTGATTTATTTATTTTTGATGATTTGTAATGTTTTTTTTTCAAGTTGTTGTAGCTGTGTAACATTTCCAGCACATTGGTTGACACAGACCAAACCACATCCAGGTGCAAAAATGTCCCCACCCAAAGGAGTCAAGTCCCTCAAGCTATCCTTCCAGAAAACACTTGATATCAATTTTCTGCAGCTGGCCATTTTCTACCTGCTGTTTTGTTGCCTCTAATTTATCTCCACTCAGTGCTTTGGTGGCTGAGAACAGACGCAGGGGCACAGATGGAGATCATTGAGGCTGTGGTTTGGAGTCCTCTATATTTCACACAGTCTTAATTGTAATATTTCTTCCTCTGGTTTACAGATGGAGACCAGACCTAAATACTATGGCAGAGAGTAAGTGGGACTACTTTTTGCGCATGTTTGACCATTATAAAGAAATATATGGCTCCGTTTTTGTCATTAGGTTCCATGGCATGATCCCACGAGAGTATGCAGATCAGCTGCTGGCAGGGATGGAGGGTGCTTATCTCATCAGGGAGAGTCAAAGACAGCCAGGGACACACACCTTGGCCTTAAGGTACCAATGCTGTGAGGTTACCTGTATCCACAGCATCATGCTCACTTTCCAGACTTTTCTCAGCTTTTTTCAACAAGGTTTATTTGACTTCATCTGCTCATTTAATCCAGGTTTGGAGATCAGACACTCAACTACAGGTTGTTTTATGATGGGAAACACTTTGTTGGAGAGAAGAGGTTCGAGTCTGTTCATGACCTTGTAACTGATGCCCTCATCACTCTTTACATCGAGACCAAGGCGGCGGAGTACATTGCCAAAATGACCACAAACCCGATCTATGAGCATCTTGGCTATACATCGCTGATCAAAGACAAGATGGTGCACAGACTGAGCCGTGCACGCACGGAACCCCGCCGAGTCACCTTCCAGAGGGAGGAAAGGGTGAGTTTTATGGCTGTTCAGGTCACCAGAAGTTGTATTTTTATTGTTTAGAGTTTTAAACAAAAGACGGTCCATCAGGGTGCACTCCAAATATAGCCTCAGAGCCACAAGGTGACGCAACCAAAAAGGATTTGTGTAACAGATGGTTCAAAACCCATAGAGCCTTGATCTAAGTGTCAACTGGGATTACATCAAAAGACAGAAGACATACAACCTGCTTAAAAGTAAAGTTTTTGACACTTGAGAGATGCTCAGTATTTTAACGGGTTTTCCTCATTTAGGGAAAATGTCTTGTATAATAATGTTAAAATTTGTACTTTTTTGACATTGATAATGTAATGTTTTGCTCCTCCTTAATATTTGTAATAGGAAACATTTCCTCTGCTTTTACAGTGAAATGAGGAGTTTTTCTAAGAGACTCTGTCTGTGAGTGAGATGTATGTAATCCTGTGTTGCCTTTGGGTGTGTTCACTGCTTCCATGGTTCGTTGCTTACACTGAAAGGTAATGATGACCGAAGGGAGCTGGGACTTTGCTCTGCCTGCCATCCATATCAGACACAATGTTTTGCACTGTTCTCTTCGGCATCCACAAGCTGTCGTCTGATTAGACTCTGTGAATGATTTGTTAGTCAGGATCGAGGAAGTCTGGCCCAAGACTGAGCTCTCTCTCCACTAGGTGGCAGTGTTAAACTATTTCCGCCTGTGTTTTTGGGGAGATTAATGGCCAGCTATTTTCATTAGCAGAAGCTTAGATTTTCTTCATCCTCCCCTCCTTCTAGAACTATTTCATGATTTATTGCTATGGGGATTTTTTTTTTGGTCTTAAGAATGTCAGCTGAGTTTGTCACTCAGTGACAGCCAAGGACAGATAGATGAAGCGTAGTTTGCAGTATTAATATCATTATTTTCTTTTTTTTGTTTTGTTTTTTGGGCTGGCAAACACAGTACTTTTGTGATGCTGCTCCCAAACTCACCAAAACATGCGGACTAATCTCTGTTTGCTTAAAAAACAATGCATTATTGAATGCAGTCAAGCAGTAATCCTCCAAGCTGGATTTACTGCTTGACTTGATGTCTGAAGCTGGTTTTTTTTTCTTTTGCAGAATTCTTCAATAACCTCTCTTTTGCAAGCACATTTCAAACATGCCTATTGCTTTATTTCTGACAATTACATTGCATTTTTTTGAAAACAGATCTCAAATTTACACCTAAGGCTCCTCAGCTCAGTCTGCTGTGATACTGGCAGACTGTCAGCTTGAAAGCCACCTGCTTGTCACCTTCAAAAGGGAAAGAAGCTGTCTTCTGTCAGCTCAGGGATCCCACGCCTGGGAAGCAGAGACTTGGCCTCTCAGCTCACATCTGTGGTTGCCTTTTGAACTGCATGTTTACCAGTTCTACAGCCACGCCCTGAGAACGTACAGCCACAGTAGCTTCACTGTGTTGAGAGAATTCATGTGTATTTACTCAGGGTCAGGTTAATACCTATATAATGCCATGACTGTGGATACTGGTGTAATTAAAGTGCTTGCTGAGGTGAAAAGGGGCGCTTGAGTTGATAAACAGTTCAGAGTTCCTTTGCATGTGCAGGAATTTGCACATAGGTGTCTCTTCATCGTGACTCCTGACAGTCATGTTACTGAGCTAGAATATTCGAGAAAGAGGATTTTTTATGGAAGATGTGTTTTGTTGGAATTTATTTGAACTTTTTTGCTTTTGCCATTTGCTTCCTGATAAGTTTAGCTGCACGACTAATATATCTTTAAAATGCAGAGTCATGCAAACTTTTTCCTCATGTTTAAAAGTCCCTATTTATTATTCAACCTCAGTCACAAAAGCATTGATTGTTTGATTCTGTTCTCAAAGAAGACTCAGTTTCCTCTCTGTTTTGTCTCTTACTGCTCTCCTCACAACGTGTCCATTTTTCTGTTTGTTGTGGTGCAGGAGCTGTTTTGTTTGAGCTGTGGGTGGTTGTGCGCTCTAACTGAGCTGTTCTTCACTCAGCTGTGTCCTCACAAAGCATTGGTAGAATAAAAGAGTCAAGCAAGAAATGAAAGCAAGGGCTTGTAGTGTGGACCACCTTTTGTCTACCCCCCCACTTTTTCTTTTTTCAAGCTCTTCTTTAAGAGACAAGAAGCCATCTGCCCACAGACAAAGAACACAGCCCGGCCCTGCACTCCATTCCTCCCTTCCTCCCAGGGGCAAAAATATCTGAGAGTTGTCTATTTGTCATCGGTCTCTGCAGACTTAGTTGCATAGCTAAAATCGCATGGCATGCGTAGGCCTTGTCAAAGAATGTCAACAACGGTGACAAAGATTTTCACCTGTTCTGTCACCTTTTCAGTTAAGAGTTCATTTATCATCGTAGAAAGGATGGGTGGAACTCAAAAAGTCTTCATTTTTCAGAGCTTGTGTGGCAGTCTTTCATCTTGCCCTGCAGGTATTTTGCTCTCTGCTTTTTCTCATTACGAAACTCACACTTCCCGACTTTTTGAACTTTCTTTCTGCCTAATGAATCAGTTCACTTTTAGACTTAAAATTGCCCTCACTGCTTAAGGAAAAAGTCCAGTTTGTGTTGTATAGTTATTATCTAGGGGTGTAACGATTAATCAACCTAACTGATAAATCGATCTTTATTTTTAGGATACAACCACATCAATCTGTCTGAGGCAAGTTGTTAATCTGATCAACCT
Source organism: Oryzias curvinotus (assembly GCA_023969325.1). NCBI lineage: Eukaryota > Metazoa > Chordata > Actinopteri > Beloniformes > Adrianichthyidae > Oryzias > Oryzias curvinotus. The sequence continues at coordinate 8,756,822 of CM043721.1, forward strand.
ATACCATTAAAAACTGTTTTAAAATGAAATAAATTGTTTATGTCAATATTGGAAAATACGATTTGAATTGAGGCACGGGAGGTTTATTTCACCATAAAGTAAAAAGTGCATCATAGCGGACAACACACGTGATTGGGGTCCTTTTGTATTATTTTGATGTGGAAAAATAACAGTGGGCTGAACTTAATGAAACTAAAATGGGAATGGATTTGTCATAAATTATTGTTTACTTGTTTGTTTGTACACATATTTAATTTACACTTGATTATCTTGCAAGAAATACAAGAAATAAGGAAAACTTCACCTGCACTGTTCAGTATCCAGGCACTTAACTCTGAGTCACACTGGTTTAATTTTTAGCTAAAGATAACCTAGATCGATTTTAGGTCAGTGAATCGCATCGTTCAAAATGCATCAATATCAACTATGAATCTTATCAGCAAAAACAAAATAGGATGAACCGTTAAACTTCTATTAGAGTTGCATGTTTTTTGTCAGAGCAAACATCTTTTTGGCCCGTGTGCTGTTTGCTGAATGAACTTTTGGGTAAATATGGCAACAGCCCCCCACTGGTATTAAACTAAACGTCTGCAGACCAACAAAATGTCCTTGGGGTTTTACTTGGATTTAGGCACTAGTGGATTATATTCTGTGTTGGGATTAAGGACCTAATCTTTCCCAATCTCAATTAATAGTCCAGGTCTGGAGGTTCTGTTAGACAACTGATTGGGATGAGCAGCGGTAGTGTCTGGAAGATCCAGTCTGGACAGCATTGTGGGAAATCCCTGCAGACTGGCGTCTTTACGGCCTCGGCTTTGTCTTGACTCTGACTTTGCCTAGGCGAGTGACCCCTTTAGAGAATCCTGTGCTGACAGACTGCACTGGGAGAAGAGTTTTATCTACAGCTAAGTGAATTGGCCGGAAGGCAGTGTGCTAATGGGAGTGTGTTGTGTGCTATAAAGAGGGCGTCTGCACTATTGATCCTGCTTTACAGTGCTGTTGAGCTGTGCGAAGCCGTCCTGACAGCACCTCATTCCCAACATCCCAACCACTTCCCATCAAGGACTGATCTCTCTGTCTCTCCTCCCTCTCTGGGTGTGTGAAAGAGGACCATTGTTGGAGGCACACTCCTGCCCTCAGGCTGCCCACTACCCGTTTTGCTCCCCCCCCCCGTCTCTTCATGCTCACTACTGCCACTGGTTTCAGAGCAGATGCAGACTCAAACACGTGCTGGCTCTCACCCGTCGCTCTCCCAGGTCACAGAGGAGTGAAGAGGAGCGTCTACGTCCCAGCTGGGCTGTTGCCAGCAGCGTCTGCTGCGCAGAACTCACATACCGTCTCCTCACCTTCCTCCAGCAGAGAGTCTGGAGAGTCTCTGGGAGTCAAGCATGGAGGCTGACGGAAACAGGGGAGGTTTAGGAGTGGAGCTTCTTACCCACAAGGCTAAAAAACAAGAGAGGAAGCACCAGGAGTTGCTGGCTTTGGCTCTAGGAGTCAAACTTGGGAGCAAAGGAACTCTCTTGTGGAAGCCCATTAAACTGCTGGCATCTTGTCCACAGATCTCCTCCCCTTTGCTGAGACGGAGTGCCCTGAAGGACACCCCTGAGAAGCAATGCTCCTATGAAAAGATCCACAACTTTAAGGTAAATAATGAAAATCCCTCAGTTTGGTAAATAGATTAATGAAAAGCTGATGCTTGTCTCTGCTAACTCAGTGTCTGTTACTGTTGTGATGAGAACTGATCCAGCTGACACTCAGATGCAATGAGGGGAACTAATGGATGCTCTGTCGTACAACCTATTAACAGCAGAACGCTTTAGCTTTTATTGATCTTAAAGCACTTACAGTTATTTTTGTTTCAGGCTAATTGGGTCAAAAGTGTTATAAAGCTGTGAGACCTTTGAAAAGTGGTCAGCAATTATGTTTTTCTCTGAACACACAAAGGGGAATTTGGTGACGCTGCCTCTGGGTAGCTCAACATTCTTGGACTTGTATCTCATGTTTAGGTTAACAGGCATGTTGAAATGATCCCATTCTTTTGTTCACCGTTTCTTTGAAGCTCATCTAAAACCATCCACTTGCCATCTGCCATGTGCTGTCTTCGTTTACTTGCCCACTGATACCTATTCAAAGTGCCACTGAAGGTGCGTGCATGTGCACCCACCGTGCACCCACCTTTGGCTCCATTTCTGATCTTATCAGTGACGGCAGGGTACAGAGTTGGTCTACATCTGTTATTTTGACATTCAGGGCTTACCTCTGTGCTGGCCTGCATGGATCCGGTTGCCGAGCAGCAGATGCACATTGTAGAAAATCCTTTAAGCTGCCTTTTATATACACGTATGCTCTTATTTGGTGAGGGGCTCTCTCCTGTATGGTTTTTTGGATTGTAATCCATTCCTTCAAAGGGGGGTCGATTCTTCAGATTGCAGCAGCTGCTAACCCTCACTAAACAATGGGTTTTTGATCACAGGTACACACCTTTCGAGGGCCGCACTGGTGTGAATATTGTGCAAACTTCATGTGGGGCCTCATCGCCCAGGGGGTTCGCTGCTCAGGTAAACATAAAGCCTAAATATGCAGATTATTTTGGGATTTCATGTCATGTAAATCTGGGATTATAAAAATAACATGTAATTCTCTGCTAACATCCTCTCATTTCAGTTTCTCAACCCCCACAGTTGATTGTAGCGTTAGTATTTGTTTTGGTAGGCTGGTAAATTGCTAAAAAGCCTCCTGTCGGTTCCGATTTTCATGCAGTAACAAATTTAATCGTATTTTAAAACATCTCTTTCTGCCAAAGTTGCTTTTGTATTTTCAAAATCCACAATTTGCTCTCTCAACATCAAATGTCAGTGCACAAATCTTTCTGTTTGTGTTTGTTTTAGTGTTGTCAAAACTGTGCAAATTATCCTAAATGCTACAAGTTGTTGGAAGAATAATAGAAAGCGGTGAACACATAAATTGGGCTTATTATAGGCTAAGTTATTTAGCTTTTTGGAAACTGCTATTTTTGTCTACAGATCGGCATCTATTAGAATAGCTCAATGTGAAATATGGTTATTTAATGTCAGAATTTGTTTGACACTGTTTAAGTTTTACTAATTAATTAATCAATTAATGTCTAGGATAATTTGGAAAATCAAAATTTCTAGAGATAAAATAAAATTCTGCAAGTAAATATAAAGGGATTAACATTTATCATGTAGACATTTTACACTGGTCAGAGAAAATCCCAAAGTTCAAAAGGTCATGATGCAAAATTCCCACATATGTCAATCTTAAAGCTGAACAAGCCAATCTGCTGAAAACTTTCTATTAGGATGACGTCTCAATGTTTTTCATGCATTTATTTTTAAAGGATTTTTAAAATTGATAATACAAATGATCAGTTTAGCTGAAAAAAGTGATTGGTTCTATACAAAAGCTCTGGGGGGTATTGGGACTGTCATGAGTTTAGGTCCCCGCACAGATTCAGCCCTGAAACTGATGTGTGCACTGGTTTTGCTCTTTACCAAAACAGAGTGTTTGTTGTTGAGACATTTTCTATGCTGATAAGCCAGAGGCAAACACTGGTATCATCAGACACCTCGTGTGCTATGGGAAAGAGGAGCGTTATTCCTCCTCCCCCACTGTCTTGAGTCTCTTTTCATTTCCTATCTCCTTGCCCTGCTCTGTCTGTGAACGACGATCACGCTTAGCATGAGCTTGGCTCGGGCAATCAAAAAATTTCTCTGAAGAATGACTCTAGTGGAACCCCTCCATCTGCAATTAGATCTCCTGCTGAACCTTATTTCTAGCTGTGCTGCAGCACAACACACTCCATGCGACCAAACCTGCAGCGAGAACCCTCACCCTTGCTGCTGTTATCTACTTTTGACGCAGCAGCACCGAGCTGCAGCTGTTCTGTTTGACTGAGCAGTTTATCACCCACTATGGGAAAGCTTTTTAAGCTGCAGGCCTTACCCCTGCATGATGATTCTGCTATTATCTGCCTGAAGCTAATCTATCTTTTTTTTTCATCTTTTCTTTGCTGTGCTAGATTGTGGGCTGAATGTACACAAACAGTGCTCCAAACTGGTTCCCAGTGACTGTCAGCCTGACCTGCGCAGGATAAAAAAAGTGTTCAGCTGTGACCTCACCACGCTTGTCAAAGCTCACAACACTATGCGACCCATGGTGGTGGATATGTGCATTCGGGAGATAGAACTGAGAGGTAACCAGTCCACAAACCGGACAAAGTAGCGCTAGCTGAGATAAGATGAGATTTTTTTGTGTGTAAAATGTGTCACTGATTACAAGACACCAAAAAGACATCAATGTCTGTTGCAGGTATGAAATCTGAAGGTCTGTACAGAGTGTCTGGCTTCTCGGAACACATCGAGGATGTGAGGCTGTCCTTTGATCGAGGTTTGTCAATCACAGTCTGGATCTCACTCTCTGTTTTTCAGATATTCACTGGATCGTTCATCCTTCCTCCATAATTATCCGTATGTTTAATCTCAGTCAATTGTTCTCTGATTTATGGCAACAGATGGCGAGAAGGTTGATATCAGTGCCAGTGCCTATGCAGACATCAACATAATTGCGGGTGCTTTGAAACTCTACTTCAGAGATCTCCCCATTCCAGTCATTACTTTTGACTTGTACTCCACATTTATTCAAGCTGCAAGTGAGAGCTCCTCTTTGTTTGTTTTAATTGATGACAATATTCTTCCAGCACTGTGGGGTTCTGAGGCTGAAATGGTTTCCTCATGTGTTGGGTAGAAATTCCGAATGCTGAATGCAGACTGGAGGCCATCCATGAAGGGTTGCTTCAGCTCCCCCCAGCACACTATGAGACACTGCGCTACCTGATGGCCCACCTCAGAAGGTCAGTTAATATCCATTGGTCCTCACGCCAGTCAAATTCTGGAAGCAGCTAAGTTTAGTGTCATTTGTTGCTGCCGGTTACACAAAAACTGTTGCATTTTGAACATTTTTACTGACTGTTTCAACATTTTTGCGAATTATTATTTTTTTTTGGTCATCATACTTGTTTAAGTCCCAGTCCAATCATCTTTTTGATATATTTTAAAAGCATTCCCAGTGGTCTATTAGAGTGTATTCAGAATGGACACATCTTATTCGCTTAAAGTGAACCAGCCAGAGTTTGTTTCCTCCGATAATTCAGAACAAATTTTCTGTCTGAATACACCCAAGCGGACTATGGTCCAGGACCAGGAACCACTCTCTGACCCATTTATGAAGATGGTCTTGGTTCATTTCCAATCGGACTGAGCTTTGGTTCACTTTAAGATTCCTCAGTCCGAACACAATCCATTCTCGGACCGGAATAACAGGACCAAAATGGGTGCCGTAGCTGGTGGTCACGTGATGTAAACAGATTAGGAATAAAACAACGGATGAGCCTTGGACAAATCTAAAGCAGCAAGTGTCGTGTTATCAAGCAGAAACGTCCAACTGTTTACTTGTTAGAACATTTATTTTAACACTCCTGAAAACGCTTCTTACATGCTGTTCTGTGTGTCGTTACGTGGCATGCCCCCGGTGCTGCTGTGGCGTTATCCTAAAAGCTACTTTGTAGTTCCTTACCAGAATTCTCTTGAAAACAATGCCATAAAACCCCAACAATAAGACAAAGCAACTCGTTGTAATGTGTTTAGATGAACGCAGGCTCATTAAAAAAATATTTTAACGTGATCCACATTGCTTCTCACTGTTTTCCTGAAAATCTATGTCATAAAAACTTATCAACCTATCTTCTTATCTGTCTTTTTGCCAGTAATCGTCTGGCAGTAGCCTCCGCTGTACCAAAGTAGCAATAAAGAGTGTTGTACCTGATGCTGATGTAGGCATTCAATATTGGTCAACAAAATATAAAGTTTTAATAAGTAATAAGTAAAATAATAACTATCCCGACAAGGATTGCAAAGCACAGGACTTCCATAATGTCTGCCTTTAGTTGCTCTCCCCCACCCTTGTAATTCCTGGCCAATGACTAAAGAGATTTTTAGTCACATGGTTTTGTTTACAAGCTATGGTCCAGAACAGGAAAGTCCCCTTGACGGCAGTCGAACAGAGACCAAATTCAAGGTTCAGGACTCAATCCGGACCATAATTAAGCAGACTCGGTCCAAAACAAATAATTTTTCCAGTCTGAATACATCCTTAATAATGATTATGTCGTTTTTGGGCAAAAATGAAAAAAACAGTGTTGCTTTCTATGACATAGTTTCTGCAGAGCAGCAGGAATTTATCAGAAATTACCTTCTGAGTTGTGGATGGAACCTTTGACCTGGAGTAAGCCATCCTCAGTTTCCTATAATCCCTATTTTTACACTCTCTCCCATTGGTAACAGCCCCTCACACCCCCAACCTAACATTAGCGGGGCAACAAAAATGGTGAGCATATTGAACCTATCCAGCCATACAGTTCTGAGCCAGATTTCAGGTCGGACTAGGAAAACTAAGGTGTACATGGATCTATTTGCCTGCAAGTGGATGCATCGGGATGGAGCGGAGCTGGGAGCTTGTGGCCCGTCAATTGTACTACACCTACATAACAGCTACAAACTTTTTCTAGCAGCATTTTTTGTTTGCTCCTGATTCAAAACGATATGAATAAAGAAATATTAAGAAATGTAATTTTAATCATAATTTTCTTTGTATATGTCCTCCATCATGAGAAAAAGGCCACAAGAACATGGTAGGAATACCAAAAACATGATGGAGGGGGGTCTTTAAACCTCTTTTATACATGTATTTGTTTCCACCTGAACTTGGAACTGATTTCAGTTTAAGGAATTTGTCAATAACTTCAAACAAAGTCTGATTTTTATGTTGATCTATCAGAGTAACAAAAATCAACATTTTTACTTTTTTAATATGTTTTTTTTGTTTGTTTAGCTTTTCAATATTTCCTCACACACTTATTATATTTTGTCTTTCAGGGTAACTATGTTTGAAAAGTACAATTTAATGAGTGCTGAGAACCTGGGGATCGTTTTCGGCCCGACTCTGATGCAGGCGCCGGAGCAGAACGCCCTGACGACCCTGAATGACATGAGGCAGCAAAAACTTGTGGTGCAGCTTATGATAGAGCATGAAGACGTCTTATTTTAAGAACAAACGCTTATTTTCTATTCGTCAGTGAGGAAACTTAAGCCACCTTCATTCCAGTGAAGACTCCAAAGTTTGCAATCACACTCAACTTGAAAGACTTCTTTCTCATATGACAGTTTTCATCCAAGCTGGTTAACTTTGTATTGTTAATGCAAGATCTACAAAGTTTTCTGTATTTATGAATACTTTTATGCTGTTTATCTCTGTAATTCAAAGACTGGTGCTGCCTGGTGTAGACTCAGTCAGGAGGATACTGTGTGTGAAATGTGTTGCAGGCAGATCATAGTCATTGAAGGCCTGGTGCCATGTTACAAAGAGGGTTAAAGTAATTGCTTTTACTTGATGCCGCTGAATTAAAAACACGACACTATGTGGATTCTTTCAGTGTGGATAAAAAAAAGTATAATGTTTAAGGGTGTTTACCTAAAAGAAAAATAATACGATTGGGAAATTATGAAGCACTTTTTCTGAGACAAATGCACACGTGTGCTTTGTGAAGATATTTATTTTTGTTTCTTTTTTATTATATTACATACTATTGAGAGTGAGTTTTTCATTATAAAACAACATACGTTGGAGAAAAAAAAGACAATATGGCTATTTTATTGTGTAGGAGGGTCTTAATCCATGCTAGCAGTATTGGATAAGTTCAACCAAAAAAGATCATCATAGCCCTCCCACTACTCTCTTTTTTTATATTGCCAGTTATGATCCTGACAAAGTTTTTTTTAAGACCCAAACAGAAAGTGTGCCAAGCATGTTCCTTTTTACACTTGGTTTAATGTGATTCTTGATTTCTTTCTACAAATCCATTTTATTGAAATGTATTTTTGTGACTGTTGTAATTACAATTGTAATTTATGAAATGATTTATTAAAAGGATGTTGAGACTTGGATTTAATCTGGCATTGCCACCTGTTTTTCCGGTGTTCTGTACTGCCTTGAGTCTTTCAGTTAAATAATCTTCCCACTTATCCAGTTCTACCTGTAACTGTTTTACTTGTCAGCACTGAGACACCCTGTCAGATTCCTGAAACACTGCAAAAGAAAAAAAAAAAAAAAAAAAAAAACAGAGACATATACTTTATGAGAAAGATGTGTTGTAGTTTTAACTTCAGGGCTCCACTTAGTCTGAAATGTCTCTGGTTCCTGGGAACAATATTTGCTAAACAGAAAAGTCAAAATGCAAACTTGTTTCCTAATATATGTTGATGAGATGACAGTAGTTCAAAAGTTGAGTAAATACAAACAACGGTTAAACAGAACAGTGACATGTTCCAGGACTCATTTACAGTTTGATCCTTTGAACTACAAAACTAGGAGTTAAAAAATTATAGGATCTACTTTATATTTTATTCTTTATAAGGCAGTTTATCAGGCCCCTAAAAATTGACAATAGTTAAAAAAAAATCAAATATTTTTTAATGAAGAAAAGCTAGTGTTTGTGTATAAGATATAAGCACAGACTAAAACTTTCCTTTACACGTTGTTTTTGACAAGTTGAAGGTATAAAAAGCTTTCTGCAGATTTGAAATAATAATAAAACTATGAGGTCACCAATATTTAAATGAGGTAAAAACTATTTAAAAACACACAGAGAAACAGCATAAAAATGAGGCTATAATATTTTAGACTGACAAAAACAGAACAAAAAACTAAAAGCAGTAAATGAAAAAACAGTACTATTCTATAGTTAACTCGCATAAGCACCTTTCTGTGTCAAGAGTCTCCTGCCACAGCCCTACACATCCCTGCCTTCATGTTTGTCATAAAACTCTTTGGTTTTACGTCTTCTTTTTTTTGAAGATTTGCTCGATTTGACTAAAAACATGTATCTTTTCAAATTGACATGCGAGGAGGAACAATTTCAGTGACCTGTCACACAATATCCACTTTGTACATTTTGAGGAATGAAGTACCGCAAAGTGCTCAGTTCCACTTCACTGGTGATGACTGGTCCTCTCGTGGCCCAATTTCAACAGAGCTGCAGCTGTCAGCGAATTTACTGGCATTTGACTCCAGAATGTTTTGGTAAAATGCTGAAACACAAGAATTTGTGTTTTCCTCAATGACCACAGTGTACTCAGGTCCTGTGGGAAAAAGTCCTACATTATCCATTTAAAACATTATTAGGTGTTTGTGCAAATATCTGTTTGTATTTGTCTTACTTGGGCTGCGAACTAAACATAACTTTAGTCTAACACGTCTGGACGACATTGTTCCCAGAATGCTTGTGGTTTGCTCAGATGTAACTGCAAACCCCAGCTGTGCTCTTTTGAGATGAACTGCTTTGTTTTTTCCTTAGAAACCTTTTAAACAAATTGCACTTGTGCGCACCACTAATACAAACTTTAACTCTTTTTGTGTTTTGTTTTTCTGACGTCTGTTTTGGGATTTGCTGGGAATTTTACACAATGAGTGACTGGCAACTGTCTCGACTGTTTCCCAACTGGGAAAACTCTTTGGAATCCCCTCAAAACCCTTTTGCAGTTTGACACATAGGAATCACTGCTTTTCTTAGATCCCTACCAATGTCTTTTCCTCCTTGTCTTGCGTTGACAAATGGCTGAATGCTGCAAAGCCAGCAAACTGCCAAACACACTGCCTTTATTGAGCGTCTCACATTTGCTCACGATCAATTAATCAAGTGCATTTGACTCGCAATGCTGGATGCTGCTTGCTCTCTTGATTCCTCGTCCCCCCCCTATACCTTATATTCGATATTTTCCTTTTAAAAAATGATGTTCACTTGCAGCCCTCCCATATTAACACTAACAATAGTAAGGCCCAGATTATTCGTTTCTGATCATGAAAAAATGTAAAAGAAATAAGAAAACAGATTGAAACATGGCTTTAATTAAGGATGCATGTATAAAACCCTATTCACATTTTGAAAAATAGGTCATTCAGAGACTGAGGGGGGAATCGTTGGCTGCTCATGTCTGCAGTTTGGAAGGATTTAAGAGATGAAAGCGTTGAATTGATATGAAGGAAAATACTGCCCTCTGGTGACTAAAGTGTGCAAGTTTGTAAAAAAAAAAAACAGGCACAATTAATCTCTGAATAATATATGCATCAATACAAAAAAATGTTTAATATTCATTTCTTTCATTATCTTAAAAAAAAATGAGTACAGCCACTTATTCTGTGATGGTGTGCAGATGTGTGTAAAGCCAAAAATAAGTTATGCATGTAAAAATAAAATATAACTATGGATATTTTCAAGTTCAATAAAAAAGTGTTACAAAAAAGTACCAAAAAAATCCACAAACAAATTCAGTGTATCAGAGCTCATCGTGTTGGTAGGTGAACTCCCTAGCTGATATAAAACCATCTTCGTCTTCATCCTCATTTTTGAAGATGTCATCCACCATCAGTTCATTATGCGTGTCGTTAGGTGAGTATCCATGCTTCTCAAATTCTTTCTTCAAGTACTCTTTTACCTAAAAGGTAGACAAAAATAACAAATACATTTCTGTTTCTATGATGCTGAAAACATAAAAGAAGTTCCCATCACCTCCTGCTTGGAAAGCTTCCAGTCATCGTTGAGATCCATGTCCCGGAAAGACTCATGTGACCTGGGGCCATTCCGGATCTCCATCAACTCAATATCAAAAATTAAGGTACTGCTTGGAGGGATCTTACCTGTTTAAAATATGTATATATGTTACAGTGCAATCATTCATCTTTCTATTTGTTCACGTATTTTATATCACAGGTCCTACCTTTTCCCTCAATGCCATAAGCCAGTGATGGAGGAATGGTCAGCTTCCTGCGCTCTCCTGTGCACATATTCTGCAGACCTTTGTCCCAACCTTTGATGGCCTCCCGTATCCCAAGAGTGAACCATACTGGATTTCCATCCCCTTCTTTTCGGCTAAACAGAATTAAATAGATCAATTTACAGTAAAATTTAAAACAAGGGAACAGAAGGAGAGGAAAAAAAAATCCATGCATGTGGTATAACAGTCACTCAAATGTTGCAGGAAACTCCAGTTAGATCATATATTATACAATTTTCCCCTTTAAGTAGTTAATATATTTGAAATTCCAAGTCCGTCTTTTATTTTGAAAAGAAACACGTACATGCATGCATGAATGTGCATGTAGCTTTATTTGACACACACACACACACACATATATATATTATTACCTGGAATGGAACATAGTGCCATTGCTCTCCAGATATCCATCGTAATGAAGAAGTAGCATATCTCCAAACTTAGACTTACGGAGACACATTAAGGGTTTATGTATTACCTCAATTTTCACCTCTGGTTCGGGCAGTTTTCCCCCAGTGACAAAAACAAGAAATGTGGGTACAATCAAGCAAAAAGAAAAACGTATCATTTTGGTACTCATCATTAAATAAATTCTACGGAAGTAATTATTACTTAAAATATTCCATAAATTACTAAATTAAGCTAAATGCACGTCTCCTACGTGGCACCCCAATAACTTAGAGGAAAACTCTTTTCAGTCGTGTGCCCACCTACTGCCTCAATTGGTGCATCCCGTCATAAGGACCGCCCATTTTGCCGTATATCTTCGGTGATTGGTAATACCATACATCAATCATCGTAAACTCCACCCACTAAACCTGACGTAGCCTGAAAGAATGTCGGCTGCGTCTCTTGTGATTGGTTGGAGCCTTATTCACTGAAACGTTTACGCAAGTTAATCTACGTAATTCAATCGTTTGCCTGGTTTGTTACTCTGTAAATTACTCCCAAAGCCCGATGGAGTCGCTGCTGCAATCAGCTGTGCCACATATCACACTATGACAAACAAGCTATGAAAGGACGAAAACCTAACTAAATAATGGAAGGCACGCTGCACAAATGGACAAATTATATAAGTGGTAAGGTCGCGTCTCAGTCGTCTCGTGTTTTTTAGCCGTAGTGATTGTTTTAGCTAGCTTAAAAACGACGTGGGCACCTAATCAAAACCTTAACGAGCTAGCGTTAGCTTGCTTTTAGCTGTAATACATGTATAAATACCAAACGTGATGATAAAATTCATTTTTTCTGGTGTTGCAACTGTGCTTTTTAACAAAGTCGCCGTGTTGATAAAGACTAGACGAGTAGGTTAGCTACTACTGTAGCTTGTTGTTTCCATCCCGTGTCTTTATAATCTCACTTAACTCCTGATTAGTCGCCGATAACGACAACGTAAGCGCGGTTTAACTTTATTTGGGGCGACAAAAGTACACAACTTTTTAAATTCCCTTTCCTCCTAAGACTTCCGGTGCTGAAATGTCAAACTCCCATACACTAACAGCTTTGGTACGCGCTTGTCCTCAGGCTGGCAGCCTCGCTGGTTTGTGCTCGATGGAGGAATTTTGTCATACTATGACTCCCAAGAAGACGCCTGGAAGGGTTGCAAGGGAAGCATTAAAATATCAGTTTGCGAAATCCAAGGTTGGTATAACACATTTTGCTAAAAAAAAAAAAAAAAAAAAAAAAAAAAAACCAGAAACAGCTTTACAGTTGATGTTTTTGTGTGTTTTAGTCCATACTTCTGACTCTACACGAGTTGACCTGACCATTCCAGGGGAGCAATACTTTTACCTCAAAGCCATCAATGCAGCAGAGAGGCAGAAATGGCTGGTGGCCATGGGAACAGCCAAAGCCTGCCTCACAGACAACCGAACCAAGAGAGAAAAAGGTATATGAATCCCTTAATGACAATACCTGATCTGTGCTTTCCACTATTTTGTTGTGGGCTTCTTGTATGCTTTGAGCAGTTGTAGGATTTGCATAATCACGTGTTAGTTTTCCTTGTGTACCAGAGTCAAACCATCTTATGCAAAACATAAACATATAACCATCTGTACCAAACAATACTGTGTTTTACAGTGCAAAACAACATCCGATCAAACAAGTGCAGAATTGACTGTAAACATTTGGTCCCTCTAACGTTGTCAGATTATTTGTTTGTTTGCTTTACAACAGAGCTCCAGGAGAACACAGAGGCATTAAAAACCAAGATGTCAGAGCTTAGATTATACTGTGACCTTCTTCTCCAGCAAGTTAACAAGATCAAGGAGAGTGATGAGCTGGGAGAAACAGTGGAGGTGAGGCTGAGGTTTGGATGATCCCTTGAAATTAGAGAAGCTGGCAGTATGAAGCCCATTTTTTTTTTTTTTTTTTTTTTTAAATTGTCGCTAGAAAGACACACAAAAAATGATCTAAGTGGTTAGACTGTATTTGCATTTCGGCACAAATGTATGCAGTAAGCTTGTCGATATTTTACTAATAATTTTTTCCCTCTTTTGTTGTCAGACTGGATTAGACACTGGAAAAATGGTGAAGTCGACATGCACTACTTTCCTAAAGACTCTGGAAGAATGCATGCAGATAGCAAATCGTACTTTTAGCACAGATATGACAGCACACAGTCCACCTGGAACTCCTCCATTAGCTGCCATCAAACAAAACAAGGTGAATGATTCAAAAATATAACAGGAAGTTGCTGCTGTTAGCTGTTTTAGTTTGTTTTGAAAGTTTAACGTCTCAATGTTGTTTCCCCAGTCCATCAAGCTTGCCAACCATCTAAATCTGAACCTTGGAGAAAAGTAGGTTTCTTCTGTTTCTTTGTTATTATGAAGTCCATGATGTTATCATCTTTTCATATTGACATTTCAAATGACACAAAGTTGTGTGTGTTTTTCTGCTGATCCTTGAATGATTTTTATCTCAGGAGAAAAGAGGCATCGCCTGAAAGATCAGGACACATGAGTGACAGCCAGAGTTTACAGTCTGGAGCAGATGCACCAGATGAACCAGAGAAACCTGAACTCCATCCTTTCCCATCAAGTAAGACAGGTTTCCAAACCGCTCACTCCTAAATACTTTACAGTCCTAGGGGGTCTCGTGAGTGGAGCATCAGAATGTGGATAGATAATTACCTTTTAGTGAACTGGTCCTAATGGATAGACGGTCATAATCATGCTTTTAATGCCATAGCAAAGGGCTTTTGCAGAAGAAAACGCCATCCATTAAGAGATTAAGTTCAAAATGTCAGATTTTCGGAATATTTCTAGTAAATGTGGGACTCTTATAAAATTAAAAAAATGAAATTTTTTGATGAAGTCACTACTGGCACACATGGTTCTTCAAAGCTCTGTGAGGGGATGACTGAAAATCCTCCCATCACTATTTCTGGACTACTTTTATCCAGGTTAGTTTTATTGTCTGGGCCTGGAGCCAGGTCCAGCTGGCTGAGAGCACATGATAGGACACATGCGGAGGAGTTTGGCTCACACTGCGTCACAAGACAAAAGCGACATATCCCAATACAATTTAGAATCATTACTTTGCCTATAATGCTTTTCTTTAGTAAACAGAGACAACTGGATACGATAAACTAGTAAAGGTTTTGCCCTTTGGTAATTTTGATTTAACCGTTTTAAGGATAAGGTAAAACTGTTATCTACAATTTTGAATTATTGTGCTGGTTAGATTTAGTTTAGATAAACTAAAAGCATTTGAAATGCTTTGCTTTTTAAAGCCCCCAGCATCAATTTTGAGCAAAGTTAAATTACCAAATTAAAGAACAACTTAGGTATTATTTTTCAAAGCTGCAAAGCTAGTTTCTTTTATTAATCTGTTCATTGGTCCAGGCTTTAGTCATTAAAAACTGTTTTTTTTTCTCTTCACCAAATATAAATGAATGCTGTTTATCCATGTTGTTTTGCAGACTTTGGGTCATCCATCAGTTTAGTTGGTAAAGATCCAGTGAATCCTGCTAATCAACCTTCCCCTGAGCTGGAACACTTGGAGCAACCAGCAGAGGGAGATGAGAAGTACGACACTCCTGTAGAGAAGGAGACAAAACGAGAACAAAACAACAAAGTGGACCAAAGTCAAGAACTTCCTAATAACTCTGAAATAAACGGCGTCCATCTCCAACGAGAGACGCCTTCAGCCCAAGAAGAGACCGGAGAAGAAGACGAAACACAAAAAGCAGAAGACACAGAACAGGTGGAAACTTTTTTCAGCACAATGAGTCACAGGTATGGAAATACCACTCAAGAAGGTCACATCACTGAAAGCAGTTAAGTTACTGAAACATCCCTTGGGACTGCAGATGTTATTTTAGTTTAGCACTTTTAAAATAATTGGGTTGGTGTTGTAGTTTCATAGTGGCTGCAGCTGTGCTGTATCTCATATCCAAACTTCACAGTGACTCTGGTGGACTGTAGGTACGGCGTGTCACACAATGTGTCTCAAGGTGTTATAATAAAGTGTTTCCTTAGTCTGTTCTCTCCTGATCACATGACAGAGGAGCGTGCGTCAAATATTTGGGTTTGTGGAACTTTTTCCTTACTCATCTCTTTTTCCAACCACTATCTAAAGCACTGCAGTGTTATGTGTGTGTGTGTGTGTGTTTGTGTGATGCAATATTTCTGTTATCTATGGAGTTAGCCTTCAAAGAAAATGGCTTTAAAGGAAAAAAAGCAACTATTTTAGTAGCAGATACAGTATAGGTATTGTTAATTGAATCCTTTCTATGACTTCGTTTTGCGATTTGTACACCCTTTGTGTGTTTAAATGATCAAATAAAATGGCAGTAAGTTAGTCACCTCTAATGTTTTCTTCTGTTTGAATCTCTTCTGCTTTTTTAGATTTAATGATATAAGACTGGATGACGACAATGGTATCCCTACACAAGAGTTTTTGGACTCATGCTATGCAATAGTGCCTGTATTAGGTAGGCTGGTCACTTTCAGTCTCTTCTCATTTAAATCATTTGCATCTTTGCCTTTTTGCAGTCTTTTAAGACCTTGATGAGGCAAAAGTATCTCCTCTTTTTGACCCACTTTTCTTTTTTTTGTGTGTGTGCATGGGCTGTCAGTTATCGCTTTGATTAATGAGGTGGCAGCTCTCTCGTCTTTCCATATCGTTGTTTGTTTTTTTTTCATGTCCTGCATTATTTCCTACTGCACTTCTGTGCCCGTCACTGGCTTTATTTGTTCTTGGTAGCTTAACAACCTATCGTATATCAAGGTTTACCGTGCCTGTCCTTCACAGTCACATAGCTGAGACTGTATGTATTTTAGTCAGGGTGCAGGATATGTCACGCTGTACTACACAGCACGACCAGAATAACGGTACAAAAAGTGAAAAAATAAATTGAAAAATATTTATTTACATGAAAAGAAAAGAAAAGGGAATCAAATAACTATTTTTATGAAATTCTTTTCAACATGGTTAGAAGTTGCCCAGTGTTGAATCTGTCTAAATCTTGTTATAGCAATCTTTAACCCTGGAATTTGTATTATTTATTTTTTTTTGATATATTTGAACACTGTTGATTGCAGCTACTCAATAAGCAAAATTCAACTTTAACTTTCGAAGCCCAGAAGAAAATTGTTTTTGGGTTCTCCAGGGTTAATTCTATTGGCTTTAAAGCTTTTTAACTACAGTAGAATTATCAGCCTTTTTTTACCCAGTTAGTAAAAAAAAAAAAGCTCAAGTTTGAACATAATTAAGCACTAGTTGGTCTTAGTTGGGATTTTTTTTGGTGAATGGATAATTTTCTTTCTCCTATCAAGGTTTACACCACATCTTTACATTAAACTCAACTCAAATATCTAAACCTCTCTTCCTGCCCTGTTAATTTCTTACAAACACAAAAGTCGTGTCATGTGATTTCGTCAGAACCTTTAGTTTGAAAGCAGCAAACAAAATGATGGACGGTTCTCTCTTCTCAGACAAACTGGGTTCCACAGTTTTTGCACCTGTTAAAATGGATTTTGTTGGAAACATCAAGGTGAGTGTCACTGTTTCTAAGATATTAGAAATATACTAATTGATTAATTGAATCATCTTAAAAACAGCCTTTTTATAAGCTAATTAACATATTTTGCTCTGATTATTTGTGTCAGACTCCTAAAGAGAATATTGTATCTAAAATACGACCCGTCTGTATCTGCTGTCAATATTGTTACTACACTATATGAAGAATCCTTTATGAATTGGATTTCTTGAATGAAAAAGTACATGATCGTTATTTTTCACATTTCTACTTGTCTTTTTGTACAGAAAATCCATCAGAAGTTGATGTCGGACCCCGAATGCTTCCCGACACTGCAGTCCATCGTGCTGCATGAAGTCCAGACGGAAGTCGCCCGAGTCCGCAATTCTGCGACCGAGGCTCTTCTGTGGCTCAGACGAGGCCTGAAGTTTCTCAAAGAGTTTTTGTCTGAGGTCAACGCTGGGGAGCGAGATATCCAAGGAGCGCTAAGTATGTTTGAAGGTTGACTTGAGCAAAGTTTTTCACATGATTGTTCAAAAATGTTTTTGTTTTAATCTTGCTTCCTAGATAACGCCTATGGGAAGACCCTTAGGCAATACCATGGCTGGGTTGTGCGAGGAGTGTTTGCTGTGCGTTTTTTTCCTAATTACTTATACCTCTCTCTTATGATGGGTATGTATCTGTGCATTATACTAATGTTTGGATTCCTTCTCCATTAGTTAGCGCTGCGAGCTGCGCCGTCTTATGAAAGCTTCACCGCTGCCTTGGTGACAAGAGAGGGCGACGAGCTCCATAGTGAATTCCCCAACAGCATGCACAGGGACCTGGGAATGTATCTGCCCGCCATGGACAAGCAGCTGGCCATCCTGGACGAGCTTTATGAAGAATACAACCTGGAATCTGACGAGGTGGTGTGAAACTCTACCGAGGCGCGGTGGAGGGCTCAAATCTGCACAGCAGCATTTGCTGGACAGGAAGATGCCAGTATAACGTGCATCGTTCATGCTTAAGAGTGTGTCAGCATGTGCTCCTGGCATTTTGAGACTCCATATAAAGAGTTCATGCCTGTTTAGGGACCTTCAGGCAGACAAAAGCTAGAATTGCACAGGAGACAATGAGATGAAGAAAAGGTCTTTTCCACAAAGATCGGTTTTGGCTGAAATGATTTACTAATGGCATTTGTTTTGGAATCAAGTTTTATGGTATCGTGGTACCAATTTTTTTCTTTCTTGTATGTGTTTGAAGGTACATAAATAGCTTAATATTCAGTTGAAGTAACTTTCCTTGGAATGTTCTTCTCTTTTGTAACTAGAATGCATTGAGATAGAA
>CM043721.1:8779537-8862997 GCA_023969325.1 Oryzias curvinotus
AGGAAAAGCTGGATGTGGGAGTTTGGTAGGGAGAGGAGAGAGGAGGGTAGAAAAACACAGTGTTTGTTTTACTGTCTCTGCATCCCAGCCAGGCCACATTACAGCGTCACATTTCCCAAGGTGCTGCCCATGTGGGCGGGACAGACAATCATTTCCAAGCTCATCCAGCCTGTGGTAACCACATGCCTCACAAAACATTATATCATGTGTGCATTTTCAGAAAGCCGCATTTGACCACTGCTGCTTTGAGAAGAAAGTCTTGTCTTTCTGCGGCCCGAGAGAGTTGTCATTACAGTTGGACTTGCAATGTAATTATCAGGGGTTACAAGCTGCAGTGCTGCCAGATTTGGAGTAATTGTCACAGGGGTGTTATTATTTCTGTGCAGAGCTCTTTTGGAAGAAGACAGAACATTTCAATAATCTCGTCTATGAGGCATATCATTCTAAAGTGAATTTCTGCCTTGTTTTTGGTTTAATTTGTCAGGCTGCTCTTTTTGCAATATGTTTTGGGGGCATCTTATTTGGAGAATTGTATAGAAACAAAGTTCATTCATTAAATTTGCTCCCATGCCTCTGATTGTTCTCACAATAATTAGTTTAAGGAAGTAAACATTGATTTATTGATGTTTCCTTCAATATTTTTTACTGCTATAAAGTAGTCTGGCAGCATTCATCCCTTTTGTTTCTGAGCAATTAGGTTTACTGGCTGCTTTTGGAGGACAGAGATGTTCCTGGATGTTCTTGCAACGTAAATGCATAACAGGATGTGTCACTTTGTAGATCCCTTAAAAAGAAGGAAGGTTGTTGAAAATCAGAGGGACATGGCTTGAACTGTAGCTTCTTGACCTTAATAAAAAAAACTCATCGGAGGAACAGAGTTCCAGCGATGTACTGACATAGAGGCTGTTTGCTAAACATGATTTTGCAAATGTTGCAATTTGCCTCAACATGTCTTCATCCTAGGATCCATTTTTCTTTATCCCCTTCAGGGCTGAAGGGGTGTGTGTGTCAGGGGGGTGGGGGGGTGGCAGAGTGTGCAGTAGACAGGTTGCCAGTCCTACAGAGGACATGTCAGTTTTTCTTGCTCTGCAGGGTAATTCATAAAGGGCTGCATGTTTGTCACGCACACAGAGTTGAATCAAACAAGCTCACCTCTGAAAGACAGCCTCACACCTGTCATATATTATCTGGTCAGCTGACGCTAGCTAAAAAAAAAGTTCTAAAATGATATGATATTTATTACATAAATGGTCTTTCCAGTGCTGTCATTCCTGTTTGTATGCATGTACCCAAGGGTAATCAAAATGTACACCCAGTGTATCTATCTCTGCACATTTGTTATCAGTGAATGACATGGGGAAGACAGGAAAATACCAATAACACAGCATTTTGTATTAATACACTGGCACTAAAGACAAATATTTGTAGGTAAACATATTTCTCTGCTAGAACCATGAACTGGGATATATCATGAAATGGTTGTATTGCCTTATTGTTGGCTCTGTAGCCATATATCACATTGTGTCAATCTATCAACTCTAATTCTATACAGTAGCATTAAAGATATTTTTTGCTCATATCAAGTGAACTTATGAACATTTGCTGCATGGCTTGTCCCAATCAATCTTTAATTTGTTACATTTTTATTTATTCAAATAGCCACAATCTGAAATTATTTTGTTATTTAGCTAAATAGACCTGCTCCAATGAAAATCGTGTAATTGGTGTTTTTACCTTGTTCTTGTAGCATTTTTCTGATGATGGAGGACACATATAAAAGAATGTAAGATTAAAACCGCGTTTCTGAGTATTTCTTTATTTAAATCATGATGGCGCAGGATCAGATAAAAACCCATGGTTTGAAAAAGCTTATATTTGTGATGCAGGAGCTGAAATGGGTGGGCCAACGACTCTCTGCTCTGCCCCAATTCTGATGCATCCACTTGCGGACAAATAGTTCCATGTAGTCTTCTTTCATCTTCTGAGCTCAAAACTGCACTGCCGGATGGCTCAAATATTGCTCGCCATTTTGTTGTACCAGTAATGTTCGGTTGGGGTGTGTTGGGCTGTAAGAGAGTGTAAACAAAGGAATGATGGAATATTAGCAGAGGCTAACCTCCGCACCAACGGTCCTGCCCACAACTCAGAGGCGAATTTCCAATGAATTCCTGCTGCTCTACAAAAAATATGTCTTTTGATTTTGGCTAAAAAACACTAATCATATTAAAAGACCACTGGGAAAACTTTTACAAAGATAAAAAAATAGTTGGACTGGGACTTTAAAGTGATACATTGCATTTTATATCTGTAAGAGATTTCTGTGTAGTTTTGTTTTGCAAATAATGCAGGTTTTGTTAACATGTATAAAAAGGTTAAAAAAGGTTAGTTAAAAAATACAAATAAATACTGTGAGAGTTGGGTTGGTTTTGCCTTAGAAGCCAAAAACCCCACTCTTTCCCACTATGTTCATCTTTTGATGTATTCTAAAAGCATTCCCAGTGATCTTTTAATTATAATTATGGCATTTTTAGATAAAAATATAATAAAAACTTTGTTTTCTTGGACATATTTTTTGCACAGCGGCAGGAGTTAATCAGAAATTTACTTCTAAGTTGTGGGCCGGACCGTTAGCGCAGAGTAACCCCGCCCCCCTTCCCTTCCTCATTGTTGAGAACTCTCTGTTTACATGCTCTCCCGCTAGCTTAGAGCCCCTCACACCCCCAACCTAGCATTATTGGTGCAACAAATGCCAGATGCCAGCTCAGATGAGGAAAACAAAGACGTACATGCATGTAAGCGTCTACAAGTGGATCCATTGGAATGGAGCGGAGCAGGGAGCTGGTTATTAGCCCACAGTCCAGCATGTTTCCTGCGTAACAAATGAGCTTCTTTTTAAACACTATTTATTCGGCTGCTTCTGATTCACAGCAATTTCAAGAGATACTCATAAATGCAATTTTAGGGTTAATTTTCTCGACATATATCCTCCGTCATCAGAAAAAAGCTACAAGAACATGTTAAAAACAGCAAAAACACAATCTGTATTGGAATGGATCCTTAAGATGTCATTTAGAGCACATGTGTCAAACTCAAGGCCCGCGGGCCAAATGTGGCCCTCCATGTCATTTTATGTGGCCCACGAGAGCATAAAAGTTTTTTAATTTCTTAAAATAAAAATAAAACTTGGTGTGTATTTATTCATATCCAGGGGAAATTGGACTTGAAGTCTTGGCTTGGGCAACTATACATTAGGACTTAAACACTATCCATATAACCTAACCTGACAGAATCAAATTTAAAAGGATTTATGCTAGAGTAACAAGCAAATATATGTTAACTATGCAACTGGAATTGTCACTTTAAAAAGTTTTAATAAATAAATAAATGAGAATTTAACATTAAGGGGTAGTTACACTTATTTTGCATTACATTTGGTAACATGTACAAGTTACATCTGGCCCTTTGAGGACAGCCACTATGCTGATGTGGCCCTCAGTGAAAATGATTCAGAGGATTAATAGTGTGGTTTTAGTTGCTTCTGTCAAGGACTAAATAAAATGAAGGTCGAGTGTCACAAAAAGTACTATCACCTCACGGTTTCAGACGTTTAGTCAATAATAACGTTGACTTTCTTTATAGCTGCACATCACAGACTCACACTGGATGTGGCATTTCCTAAGTATAGCACAACAGGTACACAACAAATGTCAGGTGATTGACATTTGTCAGTCAGACTTTTGTCAAAAGACAAATGGCTGTTAGTGAAACTTTATGCCTGTTGTTTGTCCATGTCACAACAATAAAGACAAAAACTAAGCTCATTTGTGGCTCTTTTTACATATACTTTACCTATATTTACCGGTGACTGTTGGAAATTTGTCTATTAACTTTATTTTTATTTTTATATATAGCAACTCATCATGTCAGAATGAAATTAACAGTTCTCAATGCCTGTTTTAGAGGCAAGTTAGTCTCATTGTTTTGAAAAGCATGCAGACACTTCAAAATATCATGTTTTTAATGTGTTTTCAGTTTGAACTGAATATTGAATATGTGATTTGGGCCAAAAGCAGACCAGTATTTTTGCTGAAACATCTGAGAAGTATTATTGTGATCAGACAGTGGGCAAGAAAAGCACAAGAACATGTTAACAGTAGCTTATTAAATCAGCTCCAAAGCTGCTGATGTAGCCATGTATATGTTCCCAAATCTTGACCCACAGAATGTAATGCCTTTTTTTGTTGCTTTTTCTGTCCCATGCGGGCAGTCTGGAGTGTAATCCATCTTGATGTTCCACATTACAGATGGGAGATGAACCTCAAAACGAGAAAACACAAATTCATTTACTATGAGCCAAACATTTTGTGGGTGAATGGGTAAAAACAAGAGTTCTTTGAGGAGAAACACAATGACACATTGTTCAATCGTGACTGGACGTTTGCCAGGATCAGCTGTTTTAGGGTTGGCATGTTGTGCCAACTCAAAACTTGAGCTTTTATCAGACATGTAATTAAAGCACCCCTGCAAAAGTCCTTGCAGGTTGAATAGCTTTTTCCATGTGTTTTTCCATGTGGAGGGAGTGTAGAGAAAACATTTTCTCCTAGGATAAAAGTCCCACCTCCATCTTTATTCATCAAGCATTCTCTTTGTCATTAAAGCAAATACCTTCTGGTAATCACAATATTGAATATTTCTTTCCTGTGGGTAACAGGGGACAACCCAAATTAAAAGCGTACTGGTTCCTTTTTTGGAGAACATGCTTCTGGCAGCAGCAGATCTCGACAGAAGCAGTCTAAACTCCTTTAAAATTCCTTTTGAAGCTCTTTGTATTTTTTGGGTGTGCGCTTGTGCTTTTGTTTATGTGTCAGTGTAAAAAAAAAAGACCCCTTAAGCACATTTTTTTCCCATGTGGCCAAAGCTGCTGCAGAATTTTAGACTAAAATGTAATTTGACATGAGTAAGAATTACGCTTAAAGGAAACTATTTGGCAGCCGACCAGGTGAAATTGCGTTCCTTAGAAAAACCGCAGTGACAAAGCATCAGTATTTAATGATTCGTTTTCCAAGATAGCATGTTCATTTATCAGCAAAATGAGCTTGAAAGCTATTTAGTTTAATTTTCATAGTGGAACAGAGAGCTTGTGCAGCAGCATGTGTTGTCAAAGCATCTGCCTCCTTTTTGTGTCATTTTCAAAAAGTGTAGGCACCTAAATTGTCTTTTAGCTGTAACAAAGTCAACTTTAAAAGCAGATATAATTTTATGAAATGATTTAAGAATAAGCCAGTATTTTTCTGTGATTTTTAAAAAAAATCCTTTAGCCACTTTTCACTCAAAATTCCTGCTGCAGTTTAGCAAAGAAGTGTCTGCATTTACAGATGAAAATTCAACAGAGGTGCACAGAATTTAGCAGCTCAGTTTTACAGTAATATTGATGCAACCTGCGAGTACTGAGTTTGGCAGTTAATCTATCTGAAACTCATCTCACAAATCCACAAGGCGCAAGCTCATTTGATTAAATGAAGCAAATAACCACATTTTATTTTGTTGTAGAGCGTTGAGGTTTCAATCTGAGGATGAATACAAAGGAATGCTTCAAATGAACAAGTTTTATCTGGATCATCGTGACTCATTTTGCAAACAGTTCTCTAAATTCTTCTGCAGCGGCTCAGATTCCTCTGCAGGGATGTCTGTAGTATTTAATATTTAGTGAGAGCTGTATGTATTCTCCAAAAAAACTGCCGTTTCACTCGTTTGTGTGGTATTTATAGCATATCATGATATATACAACATAGGTTATGATACTGTTATTGCTTCACAGTTGAAAAACACATTTATATTCTTTACTTTTGAAAGTCTTTTTACTCATTACACAGTTTAATGGATTTAATAAATCATGACAAAGATGGGGATGAATAAAAAACAGACTAAATCATCTAAGGAAAAATAATTTCCTCAGATGATTTAGTCTGTTTTTCTTGTCTGCATGCTTGACAAGCAGACTTCCTCATTTTCTTCACACCTCAGAACCAATTAAAAACCCCAATTTTGGTTTTCTAAACCAAGCCAGTTAAATTTACCCCCAACCACATTTTCATTTTCAATATATATTTGTAATCCAGTGTTCTCTTTCATTTATTTTTCAGTTTGTGATAGTCACGTTCAAATTCACAGTCTAGTTTTCTTCTGGCACTGTCTCAGCAGCCAATTTATCTGGCAAAAAAGTGTATTTTAGAACGATTTTTCTGTTGTCTATGAGAGTCTTTATCTTTCTTTTCTCAAATCTACTTGTTTGTGCCCCAAAAAACCAAAATGTTGGATTGTGCTTTGTACTATTTGGCAATTAGGTGCAGAGGTAAACTAATTTGAAAGATTGAGAATTGTCCTTCTTCTTGCAGGAAATTAACTGTGTGGCATCACAACACAAATAAGAATAAAACAGAGGGCATTTAGAGTTCCAGAGGTGAACTAGTTGAAAACCACGAGTTGGCTCACTCAAGATGAGGTGGTTTCAAGGCTGCGATGTTTGTCTTTCTTTGCACACTCCCTAGAAACACCCTGTCTCCTTCCCATCTTCTTTAGCATCATTTTAATGTCACACGTGGTGATCATACAGATGATAATTAGTCTGTCATATTTTCCATTGTGGTATTTATATCATAGCTCCATGGCTTGTGGAGTACATTTTAGTTTCGTGAAGCACTTTATTTTGGCTAACAGATTGTTGCTGGATTTTAAGGGAAGATAATTTAATGTCACCAATCGAAAATTGCATTAATTTAGCCTTTTTTTTTTTTACAGATGTTTCTTTTTAATTTTAGATAACACTACAATGTGATGAACTATCATGAATGATTTCTTTTGAAATTGCTAGATTCTTCGTGAAGTTCGGTTTAGCTGGTCGTCCGTGCAGCTCAGCACGGCTTCCGCAGGCTTTTTTTTTTTTTTTTCCAGTGCTGCACAGAGCCACTTCTGGGAAACCCACAGTGCAGTGCTGCAGTGAATCTGCTGGGATAAAAAGCACTTTCTTAAGTTGCTGCTATCAGCTCCGGTTGCAGTCTTGTAGATGTAAAAGGATGCAGTTTCCCACAATGGAATTCATTGGGCCATATAAGCTCTTTATCTATAACAAGAGGGGATCAAGCCAGTAAGCAATGTTTTTGAATGCAGTTCATAACCTCGCCATTCAAAACCTTAACATATTACATAATGAACGTATTATCTGAACACCTATTTGTGTTTAGGTTACCTTGGATACTCATCACTTCTATTTGTTTTCTTTAGATTTGATAAGTGATTGTTATGGTGGAAAAACAACACTGACATTTACTATATATATTTTTAAATACTTTCCAAATGGAGTTTTTCTGTTGGAAAATATGAAGAAACTGATTTAATACAGATTTGTGTTGGAAAAAAGCATATTATTGTTCTTGTAACAGCCTGTTTCAGTAGTGAACGTCAGAAAAAGGGTGTGTTTTAGGAGGGTCATGTTATGAAATATGGTAGAGCAGGTATACTTACTTCTAATCTTGGGATAACGGACAAGCAGAGTTCACAATGTAAGCACATATTGCAAAGGAACCTCCTCTTTGTTTACCTCTCTCAACTTTGACTGACATGCTTGTGCTCTTATCTTTATAATGAGATGTTGTGTTTTCGAGCTCCTGCATCAGATTAATATAGATCATGTGTGTGAGCAAAACAATGTTTAACACACACACAAAAACGCACACATCCGTATTGATTGGCCTGGAGGTGACTTAATGATTAGATGTGTCTTTTCTTTCTCAAGTGGCAGCTGTGCAGCATAAAGCCATATGCAAAGACATAAACAACACTGACATAGTTGTGACAACGAGCTCCTGTTTAATGCTATAATTTAGGGAGATACTATATTTCTAGTGGGGAAGGGCATCATGCATGAGTTTAAGACATTAATGTTCTTTATTTTCATGTTTTACAGACCCTGATGATTATCAGCCCCCCATATGGAAGTCCTACTGTGAGTAACTAGTTCATTTTAAATAAAATTGGGCAATATTTTTTTATTTTTGGCTGTAAATATTATCATCTGTTTGTAATCTGGACACTTTCACATGGCGAAGTTTCTATACTCTGAAGAATTAGATCTTGTTGAGCACACCGCAGTTCGACACGCTGCATTTTCCAAAAGCCTACACTCACATATATACACAAAAGACACAATCGCCCACAAAGCATGTTCACTCAACAAATGCAAATCAGTAGATTCCTGAGTAAAATAGGTTACCGGCATCCCAGAAAATAAGGTTTTCTACCTGCAAAAGGGATCAGCTAGAATGAGGTCCTCTTTTTCCTCCCTGGTGAAATGTTGGGGCTCTTCAGAGTTCGTGTGATGCACATTAAACTAATTACAATTGATAGATCTTTATTTACTTAAATCTGTACCTGTAATCAGAAGGCAAATTGCGGCATTTTCCGATGATTGCCCTTTAGTAAAGTCATCCATCTGTATCCTTTGGCCCTCTGTGGAGATATTTTTAGAGGTGTCGGTGTGATAGAAATGGACGCTATCCAGATCTTGCTGGTTGGCTTAAGTCAGCTTGAAAAAGCACAATCATTCACAATGAGGAGTCTTCCTTCCCCTGCTAGGAAAATCTGCCACAGTGAGGACCGAGCCACAAACAACAGTTTCTGTGCTCAAAAGCTGCAATAAATGGGTTTTTCCTAGTTAGAGTCTGGTTAGAAGACAAGGAATTTTGTGAAATAATAGGTAATTAAGGTCCAAATGCAGAAAGGACAAATGGGTTTATTAAAAATAACTAATCTTGTGGTGTAAATGCTTTATTTTTGTTATTTATTTCCGGTTTTTAAACCAATTTCTACATTTTTTTGCACAATTCCATTGCATCACAGCTTGTTTTTTAGGACATCAGTCTAATTTACTAAAAGAGTGCCAATTTTAGATTTATGCAAACAGATTGCACATGTGACGTTAGCGTGAACTATGGTTAAAAGTTTAGAGGGAATGCAGAAAAGGTCCAAAACCCACAATGCAATTTGACCTGATATGAAAGAGAGATTAGTCAGGCATAGAAAACACTGCTGAACATCAGGACAAACGTATATGTCATATGTCACTTGAAAAGTTTTATTATAAGAATGCTTTAGTGAAAAGCATTAAATTGAAAA
The DNA here is from genome assembly GCA_023969325.1 of Oryzias curvinotus. Lineage (NCBI taxonomy): Eukaryota > Metazoa > Chordata > Actinopteri > Beloniformes > Adrianichthyidae > Oryzias > Oryzias curvinotus. The sequence goes on from CM043721.1 coordinate 8,788,709, forward strand.
ACCATGAAAGCAGCTGGAATAAAAGAAATGCACTGCAGCCCTTAAAGATATTTTGACATCTGTTATGTACAAGGTGTGGCCTGTGCACTGAAAAAGCTTTTGAATCTTCAGAAAGTAAAAATACCTTATTTTAATAAAAATTGTCTTACTTTCTGTGTTTTTAAGACACATGATCATATCAGGAAAGTTTTTCAATAGCAAAATAATCTTAGTTTGAGAAAACATACTAAAATGTTTTTAGCAAAATAAGAATTCTTGGTTAAGACAGTTTTTCTTACTCCATTGACATATTTTTTGTGCTTATTTAAAGAAAATCTGTCAATGCGGTAGGATTTTTTTACTTATTTCTTAGAGACCTGTTTTTGCTGTGTGTCTTCTAAGACATGTGCACTTGGGTACCAAGTGGGGTACAAGTGGTGGTGAGGGTTCTCAATGCCAGGGGTCCCAGGCATAGCAGCTTGGTCCTGTAGAGTGGGAAAATCATAGAAAAAACATCCAAGTCAAAAATGTGCCTTTGGAAAAAAGGGGAGGACAGAAGGACAGGTATGGTCAGCTTTCCTTACGATGACTCGTTCCTTATCAACCCTTAACTCATCCAGAAACTTCAGGATTGGAACACTGAACCAGAGATATATGTTGCTTCTGGCATTCCAAAAATATTGACATGAGCAGAAAAGGTGCATGCTCTACATCACCTTATGTGATGTCTGCGCCCCCTCCTCATAATAATGACTGCAGCTGTAAGTGCACAGAGGTGTACATAATTTGCAATTTTTTTATATTTTTGCTCATGGAATCGTTACAACCTAATATATATTTTTGCCTACAAGTTTTCTCTATAAACACTATAAAAATGTATTTTCTATTTCTCTGATCTATATCTTTACCATATTTGTCTACCAAAACAAATTGAATAATCTGTGGAGAGAAATATTGATCTGTTTATAGCTCATTAAGAACTGACACATTTTATCAGTGTTTTTCCTTTCTGTTGTCAGTATACCAGCTACAGCAAGAGGCCCCAAGACCAAAGAGGGTCACGTGTCCTCAGGAGGTTAGTACATATCTAGTAAATGAAAAAAAAAAAGTGAAACTAAGTTAGTTTAAAGGCTGAGTAAGAGTGAAAAGAAGGGACAAAATGTATGTTTTATACTTGGGAGGGAAATCCTTTTTTTTTTTCAGAAGTAAATTTTTACAGATGTAATTCCAGATTTAATGCATTAATCATAAATCTAGCTGATAAATGTTTTAATTTAGTAATATCACACAGCTAGACATTAGCAGGGAAATGTGTGCAAAAACAATTGTGGGATTGTAATTACAGGGGGATGTAATGGAAAACAAATCCAGTGGTCATGCAACTAAACCATGAACTCCATCTGTGTTTCAATTATGCAACTGCACCGTGTCACCTCATATTGTTTGGTCAGAAACAAAAACCCACTGAGATTGTTAATGGCCCCATTAGTTTTATATTTTTTATTTCTGTTTCCTAAACCAGTCTGGAGCCACGCTACTCCTGCACCAAAGCACAACTGTTTTTCTAAAGTATTAAAATGGAAAGAAAATCTTGCTTAGAGCCAGATTAGTTGCTGGAAACCTGAGAGGAGTGACATTGGTTTTTAAACTCTTCTTTGAACGCCTCGTGAGTGATTGCTTTAATGCACCTATACTTCACACTGTTATATTAAAAAGGCGATCCTTAACCCTTTTTTTAAATTTTTTTTTTATAAAGATTAACTCAAAAACAGAAATACAGGAAAAAATAGTTGAAGACAAAAAAAAGTTGAAGTTAAGAGGTAAATCCTGCTTAGAAGGTTGCAGCTGTTTTGTTAGCTTTTTTCTGGAATGCAGTCCAGCCTCTGTCTGCCGTGCAGTCACAACAAGACAACGGGACTCGAAGTATTCTGCTAAATCTGTTACGTCTCCTGGATCCTTTTTTTTGCATCATCTCCCACTGTCAGGAGCAAAGTCAAAGCTGTGGGTTGGTTTTTGTGAGATTACTGAGTGAGCTCAAAGGGATACTTCAACATGTGAACAAATCCATTAGGGGAGCTTCGTTGCCATCATCTGCAAGTGTGTGGGCAGGAGGTCAGGACACATGAACAATCAGAATGAGTGTCTCCTGAAGGAGGTGAAAATGTTTTAAACCTTACAAAACATAAATATGTAAATGTTTTTTGCTCAGGGTTTATATCAGGGTTCTTTAGTCCAAAACATACTGGGTTTACTCTGAGTCTACTATCCTTTGGCTGATATTAATCTGAGCTCTGGTGTGGACCAAAGCAAGAAAACCACGGTTTGCTTGAAAACAAGGGCCTTAGTTGATTTGCTAGTTAACTTTGGTGTGGTTAATCAACAGTGTATATGGATAAACCACCTGGCTAAAGTAAAAAGATTAAATGATATAGATGCAGTGCTGTAAAGTATTTGATCATCGGAGGGCTAACAGACCCCATAGAGGTAAGAAGGTTGATGAAGTATGTGATCACGAGACCTGCTGGTTTATATTGTGCTTTTTTAAAGCATAATAATTTTGGACAGCCTTGCTGCATATAAGACCTAATTTAGCCCTTTACTTCTTAAAATTGCAAATAGCCACTAACATGCCTGTTATTTCATACTGTGAGACTGCTCAAATCAAAAGCTGGTCGGTTGTCAATCAGAAGTTTCTGACCCCAGTTTGACTTGAAACAAAATAATAAAGTCCAGATAAATTTACCTTCAGTACTACAGCTTTCTGCATATTTCTCAGGTGTAGAAAGGTTTGTAGCCTCAGTGTAAATATGTTTGTTTCTGTTATATGGTTTCGCATTGGATGGAATAAGAGTTTACTTGTGTAAAAAGGCACCCAGTGGTTACTTGGTTAACTGATCTGGCTCTAGGTACAATTTATTTTCAAACCATTCCCCTGGTGTAAATTATGAAATGGACTAAGTTGATTGTTTTTGGTTTATTTATTTATTTATTGATTTATTTATTTTTGATGATTTGTAATGTTTTTTTTTTTCAAGTTGTTGTAGCTGTGTAACATTTCCAGCACATTGGTTGACACAGACCAAACCACATCCAGGTGCAAAAATGTCCCCACCCAAAGGAGTCAAGTCCCTCAAGCTATCCTTCCAGAAAACACTTGATATCAATTTTCTGCAGCTGGCCATTTTCTACCTGCTGTTTTGTTGCCTCTAATTTATCTCCACTCAGTGCTTTGGTGGCTGAGAACAGACGCAGGGGCACAGATGGAGATCATTGAGGCTGTGGTTTGGAGTCCTCTATATTTCACACAGTCTTAATTGTAATATTTCTTCCTCTGGTTTACAGATGGAGACCAGACCTAAATACTATGGCAGAGAGTAAGTGGGACTACTTTTTGCGCATGTTTGACCATTATAAAGAAATATATGGCTCCGTTTTTGTCTTTAGGTTCCATGGCATGATCCCACGAGAGTATGCAGATCAGCTGCTGGCAGGGATGGAGGGTGCTTATCTCATCAGGGAGAGTCAAAGACAGCCAGGGACACACACCTTGGCCTTAAGGTACCAATGCTGTGAGGTTACCTGTATCCACAGCATCATGCTCACTTTCCAGACTTTTCTCAGCTTTTTTCAACAAGGTTTATTTGACTTCATCTGCTCATTTAATCCAGGTTTGGAGATCAGACACTCAACTACAGGTTGTTTTATGATGGGAAACACTTTGTTGGAGAGAAGAGGTTCGAGTCTGTTCATGACCTTGTAACTGATGCCCTCATCACTCTTTACATCGAGACCAAGGCGGCGGAGTACATTGCCAAAATGACCACAAACCCGATCTATGAGCATCTCGGCTATACGTCGTTGATCAAAGACAAGATGGTGCACAGACTGAGCCGTGCACGCACGGAACCCCGCCGAGTCACCTTCCAGAGGGAGGAAAGGGTGAGTTTTATGGCTGTTCAGGTCACCAGAAGTTGTATTTTTATTGTTTAGAGTTTTAAACAAAAGACGGTCCATCAGGGTGCACTCCAAATATAGCCTCAGAGCCACAAGGTGACGCAACCAAAAAGGATTTGTGTAACAGATGGTTCAAAACCCATAGAGCCTTGATCTAAGTGTCAACTGGGATTACATCAAAAGACAGAAGACATACAACCTGCTTAAAAGTAAAGCTTTTGACACTTGAGAGATGCTCAGTATTTTAACCGGTTTTCCTCATTTAGGGAAAATGTCTTGTATAATAATGTACAAATTTGTACTTTTTTGACATTGATAATGTAATGTTTTGCTCCTCCTTAATATTTGTAATAGGAAACATTTCCTCTGCTTTTACAGTGAAATGAGGAGTTTTTCTAAGAGACTCTGTCTGTGAGTGAGATGTATGTAATCCTGTGTTGCCTTTGGGTGTGTTCACTGCTTCCATGGTTCGTTGCTTACACTGAAAGGTAATGATGACCGAAGGGAGCTGGGACTTTGCACTGCCTGCCATCCATATCAGACACAATGTTTTGCACTGTTCTCTTCGGCATCCACAAGCTGTCGTCTGATTAGAGTCTGTGAATGATTTGTTAGTCAGGATCGAGGAAGTCTGGCCCAAGACTGAGCTCTCTCTCCACTAGGTGGCAGTGTTAAACTATTTCCGCCTGTGTTTTTGGGGAGATTAATGGCCAGCTATTTTCATTAGCAGAAGCTTAGATTTTCTTCATCCTCCCCTCCTTCTAGAACTATTTCATGATTTATTGCTATGGGGATTTTTTTTTTGGTCTTAAGAATGTCAGCTGAGTTTGTCACTCAGTGACAGCCAAGGACAGATAGATGAAGCGTAGTTTGCAGTATTAATATCATTATTTTCTTTTTTTTTGTTTTGTTTTTTGGGCTGGCAAACACAGTACTTTTGTGATGCTGCTCCCAAACTCACCAAAACATGCGGACTAATCTCTGTTTGCTTAAAAAACAATGCATTATTGAATGCAGTCAAGCAGTAATCCTCCAAGCTGGATTTACTGCTTGACTTGATGTCTGAAGCTGGTTTTTTTTTTTTCTTTTGCAGAATTCTTCAATAACCTCTCTTTTGCAAGCACATTTCAAACATGCCTATTGCTTTATTTCTGACAATTACATTGCATTTTTTTGAAAACAGATCTCAAATTTACACCTAAGGCTCCTCAGCTCAGTCTGCTGTGATACTGGCAGACTGTCAGCTTGAAAGCCACCTGCTTGTCACCTTCAAAAGGGAAAGAAGCTGTCTTCTGTCAGCTCAGGGATCCCACGCCTGGGAAGCAGAGACTTGGCCTCTCAGCTCACATCTGTGGTTGCCTTTTGAACTGCATGTTTACCAGTTCTACAGCCACGCCCTGAGAACGTACAGCCACAGTAGCTTCACTGTGTTGAGAGAATTCATGTGTATTTACTCAGGGTCAGGTTAATACCTATATAATGCCATGACTGTGGATACTGGTGTAATTAAAGTGCTTGCTGAGGTGAAAAGGGGCGCTTGAGTTGATAAACAGTTCAGAGTTCCTTTGCATGTGCAGGAATTTGCACATAGGTGTCTCTTCATCGTGACTCCTGACAGTCATGTTACTGAGCTAGAATATTCGAGAAAGAGGATTTTTTATGGAAGATGTGTTTTGTTGGAATTTATTTGAACTTTTTTGCTTTTGCCATTTGCTTCCTGATAAGTTTAGCTGCACGACTAAATATATCTTTAAAATGCAGAGTCATGCAAACTTTTTCCTCATGTTTAAAAGTCCCTATTTATTATTCAACCTCAGTCACAAAAGCATTGATTGTTTGATTCTGTTCTCAAAGAAGACTCAGTTTCCTCTCTGTTTTGTCTCTTACTGCTCTCCTCACAACGTGTCCATTTTTCTGTTTGTTGTGGTGCAGGAGCTGTTTTGTTTGAGCTGTGGGTGGTTGTGCGCTCTAACTGAGCTGTTCTTCACTCAGCTGTGTCCTCACAAAGCATTGGTAGAATAAAAGAGTCAAGCAAGAAATGAAAGCAAGGGCTTGTAGTGTGGACCACCTTTTGTCTACCCCCCCACTTTTTCTTTTTTCAAGCTCTTCTTTAAGAGACAAGAAGCCATCTGCCCACAGACAAAGAACACAGCCCGGCCCTGCACTCCATTCCTCCCTTCCTCCCAGGGGCAAAAATATCTGAGAGTTGTCTATTTGTCATTGGTCTCTGCAGACTTAGTTGCATAGCTAAAATCGCATGGCATGCGTAGGCCTTGTCAAAGAATGTCAACAACGGTGACAAAGATTTTCACCTGTTCTGTCACCTTTTCAGTTAAGAGTTCATTTATCATCGTAGAAAGGATGGGTGGAACTCAAAAAGTCTTCATTTTTCAGAGCTTGTGTGGCAGTCTTTCATCTTGCCCTGCAGGTATTTTGCTCTCTGCTTTTTCTCATTACGAAACTCACACTTCCCGACTTTTTGAACTTTCTTTCTGCCTAATGAATCAGTTCACTTTTAGACTTAAAATTGCCCTCACTGCTTAAGGAAAAAGTCCAGTTTGTGTTGTATAGTTATTATCTAGGGGTGTAACGATTAATCAACCTAACTGATAAATCGATCTTTATTTTTAGGATACAACCACATCAATCTGTCTGAGGCAAGTTGTTAATCTGATCAACCTATACCATTAAAAACTGTTTTAAAATGAAATAAATTGTTTATGTCAATATTGGAAAATACGATTTGAATTGAGGCACGGGAGGTTTATTTCACCATAAAGTAAAAAGTGCATCATAGCGGACAACACACGTGATTGGGGTCCTTTTGTATTATTTTGATGTGGAAAAATAACAGTGGGCTGAACTTAATGAAACTAAAATGGGAATGGATTTGTCATAAATTATTGTTTACTTGTTTGTTTGTACACATATTTAATTTACACTTGATTATCTTGCAAGAAATACAAGAAATAAGGAAAACTTCACCTGCACTGTTCAGTATCCAGGCACTTAACTCTGAGTCACACTGGTTTAATTTTTAGCTAAAGATAACCTAGATCGATTTTAGGTCAGTGAATCGCATCGTTCAAAATGCATCAATATCAACTATGAATCTTATCAGCAAAAAACAAAATAGGATGAACCGTTAAACTTCTATTAGAGTTGCATGTTTTTTGTCAGAGCAAACATCTTTTTGGCCCGTGTGCTGTTTGCTGAATGAACTTTTGGGTAAATATGGCAACAGCCCCCCACTGGTATTAAACTAAACGTCTGCAGACCAACAAAATGTCCTTGGGGTTTTACTTGGATTTAGGCACTAGTGGATTATACTCTGTGTTGGGATTAAGGACCTAATCTTTCCCAATCTCAATTAATAGTCCAGGTCTGGAGGTTCTGTTAGACAACTGATTGGGATGAGCAGCGGTAGTGTCTGGAAGATCCAGTCTGGACAGCATTGTGGGGAATCCCTGCAGACTGGCGTCTTTACGGCCTCGGCTTTGTCTTGACTCTGACTTTGCCTAGGCGAGTGACCCCTTTAGAGAATCCTGTGCTGACAGACTGCACTGGGAGAAGAGTTTTATCTACAGCTAAGTGAATTGGCCGGAAGGCAGTGTGCTAATGGGAGTGTGTTGTGTGCTATAAAGAGGGCGTCTGCACTATTGATCCTGCTTTACAGAGCTGTTGAGCTGTGCGAAGCCGTCCTGACAGCACCTCATTCCCAACATCCCAACCACTTCCCATCAAGGACTGATCTCTCTGTCTCTCCTCCCTCTCTGGGTGTGTGAAAGAGGACCATTGTTGGAGGCACACTCCTGCCCTCAGGCCGCCCACTACCCGTTTTGCTCCCCCCCCGTCTCTTCATGCTCACTACTGCCACTGGTTTCAGAGCAGATGCAGACTCAAACACGTGCTGGCTCTCACCCGTCGCTCTCCCAGGTCACAGAGGAGTGAAGAGGAGCGTCTACGTCCCAGCTGGGCTGTTGCCAGCAGCGTCTGCTGCGCAGAACTCACATACCGTCTCCTCACCTTCCTCCAGCAGAGAGTCTGGAGAGTCTCTGGGAGTCAAGCATGGAGGCTGACGGAAACAGGGGAGGTTTAGGAGTGGAGCTTCTTACCCACAAGGCTAAAAAACAAGAGAGGAAGCACCAGGAGTTGCTGGCTTTGGCTCTAGGAGTCAAACTTGGGAGCAAAGGAACTCTCTTGTGGAAGCCCATTAAACTGCTGGCATCTTGTCCACAGATCTCCTCCCCTTTGCTGAGACGGAGTGCCCTGAAGGACACCCCTGAGAAGCAATGCTCCTACGAAAAGATCCACAACTTTAAGGTAAATAATGAAAAACCCTCAGTTTGGTAAATAGATTAATGAAAAGCTGATGCTTGTCTCTGCTAACTCAGTGTCTGTTACTGTTGTGATGAGAACTGATCCAGCTGACACTCAGATGCAATGAGGGGAACTAATGGATGCTCTGTCGTACAACCTATTAACAGCAGAACGCTTTAGCTTTTATTGATCTTAAAGCACTTACAGTTATTTTTGTTTCAGGCTAATCGGGTCAAAAGTGTTATAGAGCTGTGAGACCTTTGAAAAGTGGTCAGCAATTATGTTTTTCTCTGAACACACAAAGGGGAATTTGGTGACGCTGCCTCTGGGTAACTCAACATTCTTGGACTTGTATCTCATGTTTAGGTTAACAGGCATGTTGAAATGATCCCATTCTTTTGTTCACCGTTTCTTTGAAGCTCATCTAAAACCATCCACTTGCCATCTGCCATGTGCTGTCTTCGTTTACTTGCCCACTGATACCTATTCAAAGTGCCGCTGAAGGTGCGTGCATGTGCACCCACCTTTGGCTCCATTTCTGATCTTATCAGTGACGGCAGGGTACAGAGTTGGTCTACATCTGTTATTTTGACATTCAGGGCTTACCTCTGTGCTGGCCTGCATGGATCCGGTTGCCGAGCAGCAGATGCACATTGTAGAAAATCCTTTAAGCTGCCTTTTATATACACGTATGCTCTTATTTGGTGAGGGGCTCTCTCCTGTATGGTTTTTTGGATTGTAATCCATTCCATCAAAGGGGGGTCGATTCTTCAGATTGCAGCAGCTGCTAACCCTCACTAAACAATGGGTTTTTGATCACAGGTACACACCTTTCGAGGGCCGCACTGGTGTGAATATTGTGCAAACTTCATGTGGGGCCTCATCGCCCAGGGGGTTCGCTGCTCAGGTAAACATAAAGCCTAAATATGCAGATTATTTTGGGATTTCATATCATGTAAATCTGGGATTATAAAAATAACATGTAATTCTCTGCTAACATCCTCTCATTTCAGTTTCTCAAACCCCACAGTTGATTGTAGCGTTAGTATTTGTTTTGGTGGGCTGGTAAATTGCTAAAAAGCCTCCTGTCGGTTCCGATTTTCATGCACTAACAAATTTAATCGTATTTTAAAACATCTCTTTCTGCCAAAGTTGCTTTTGTATTTTCAAAATCCACAATTTGCTCTCTCAACATCAAATGTCAGTGCACAAATCTTTCTGTTTGTGTTTGTTTTAGTGTTGTCAAAAATGTGCAAATTATCCTAAATGCTACAAGTTGTTGGAAGAATAATAGAAAGCGATGAACACATAAAATGGGCTTATTTATGGGCTAAGTTATTTAGCTTTTTGGAAACTGCTATTTTTGTCTACAGATCGGCATCTATTAGAATAGCTCAATGTGAAATATGGTTATTTAATGTCAGAATTTGTTTGACATTGTTTAAGTTTTACTAATTAATTAATCAATTAATGTCTAGGATAATTTGGAAAATCAAAATTTCTAGTGATAAAATAAAATTCTGCAAGTAAATATAAAGGGATTAACATTTATCATGTAGACATTTTACACTGGTCAGAGAAATCCCAAAGTTCAAAAGGTCATGACGCAAAATTCCCACATATGTCAATCTTAAAGCTGAACAAGCCAATCTGGTGAAAACTTTCTATTAGGATGACGTCTCAATGTTTTTCATGCATTTATTTTTAAAGGATTTTTAAAATTGATAATACAAATGATCAGTTTAGCTGAAAAAAAGTGATTGGTTCTATACAAAAGCTCTGGGGGGTATTGGGACTGTCATGAGTTTAGGTCCCCGCACAGATTCAGCCCTGAAACTGATGTGTGCACTGGTTTTGCTCTTTACCAAAACAGAGTGTTTGTTGTTGAGACATTTTCTATGCTGATAAGCCAGAGGCAAACACTGGTATCATCAGACACCTCGTGTGCTATGGGAAAGAGGAGCGTTATTCCTCCTCCCCCACTGTCTTGAGTCTCTTTTCATTTCCTATCTCCTTGCCCTGCTCTGTCTGTGAACGACGATCACGCTTAGCATGAGCTTGGCTTGGGCAATCAAAAAATTTCTCTGAAGAATGACTCTAGTGGAACCCCTCCATCTGCAATTAGATCTCCTGCTGAACCTTATTTCTAGCTGTGCTGCAGCACAACACACTCCATGCGACCAAACCTGCAGCGAGAACCCTCACCCTTGCTGCTGTTATCTACTTTTGACGCAGCAGCACCGAGCTGCAGCTGTTCTGTTTGACTGAGCAGTTTATCACCGACTATGGGAAAGCTTTTTAAGCTGCAGGCCTTACCCCTGCATGATGATTCTGCTATTATCTGCCTGAAGCTAATCTATCTTTTTTTTTTTATCTTTTCTTTGCTGTGCTAGATTGTGGGCTGAATGTACACAAACAGTGCTCCAAACTGGTTCCCAGTGACTGTCAGCCTGACCTGCGCAGGATAAAAAAAGTGTTCAGCTGTGACCTCACCACGCTTGTCAAAGCTCACAACACTATGCGACCCATGGTGGTGGATATGTGCATTCGGGAGATAGAACTGAGAGGTAACCAGTCCACAAACCGGACAAAGTAGCGCTAGCTGAGATAAGATGAGATTTTTTTGTATGTAAAATGTGTCACTGATTACAAGACACCAAAAAGACATCAATGTCTGTTGCAGGTATGAAATCTGAAGGTCTGTACAGAGTGTCTGGCTTCTCGGAACACATCGAGGATGTGAGGCTGTCCTTTGATCGAGGTTTGTCAATCACAGTCTGGATCTCACTCTCTGTTTTTCGGATATTCACTGGATCGTTCATCCTTCCTCCATAATTATGCGTATGTTTAATCTCAGTCAATTGTTCTCTGATTTATGGCAACAGATGGCGAGAAGGTTGATATCAGTGCCAGTGCCTATGCAGACATCAACATAATTGCGGGTGCTTTGAAACTCTACTTCAGAGATCTCCCCATTCCAGTCATTACTTTTGACTTGTACTCCACATTTATTCAAGCTGCAAGTGAGAGCTCCTCTTTGTTTGTTTTAATTGATGACGATATTCTTCCAACACTGTGGGGTTCTGAGGCTGAAATGGTTTCCTCATGTGTTGGGTAGAAATTCCGAATGCTGAATGCAGACTGGAGGCCATCCATGAAGGGTTGCTTCAGCTCCCCCCAGCACACTATGAGACACTGCGCTACCTGATGGCCCACCTCAGAAGGTCAGTTAATATCCATTGGTCCTCACGCCAGTCAAATTCTGGAAGCAGCTAAGTTTAGTGTCATTTGTTGCTGCCGGTTACACAAAAACTGTTGCATTTTGAACATTTTTACTGACTGTTTCAACATTTTTGCGAATTATTATTTTTTTTTGGTCATCATACTTGTTTAAGTCCCAGTCCAATCATCTTTTTGATATATTTTAAAAGCATTCCCAGTGGTCTATTAGAGTGTATTCAGAATGGACACATCTTATTCGCTTAAAGTGAACCAGCCAGAGTTTGTTTCCTCCGATAATTCAGAACAAATTTTCTGTCTGAATACACCCAAGCGGACTATGGTCCAGGACCAGGAACCACTCTCTGACCCATTTATGAAGATGGTCTTGGTTCATTTCCAATCGGACTGAGCTTTGGTTCACTTTAAGATTCCTCAGTCCGAACACAATCCATTCTCGGACCGGAATAACAGGACCAAAATGGGTGCCGTAGCTGGTGGTCACGTGATGTAAACAGATTAGGAATAAAACAACGGATGAGCCTTGGACAAATCTAAAGCAGCAAGTGTCGTGTTATCAAGCAGAAACGTCCAACTGTTTACTTGTTAGAACATTTATTTTAACACTCCTGAAAACGCTTCTTACATGCTGTTCTGTGTGTCGTTACGTGGCATGCCCCCGGTGCTGCTGTGGCGTTATCCTAAAAGCTACTTTGTAGTTCCTTACCAGAATTCTCTTGAAAACAATGCCATAAAACCCCAACGATAAGACAAAGCAACTCGTTGTAATGTGTTTAGATGAACGCAGGCTCATTAAAAAAATCTTTTAACGTGATCCACATTGCTTCTCACTGTTTTCCTGAAAATCTATGTCATAAAAACGTATCAACCTATCTTCTTATCTGTCTTTTTGCCAGTAATCGTCTGGCAGTAGCCTCCGCTGTACCAAAGTAGCAATAAAGAGTGTTGTACCTGATGCTGATGTAGGCATTCAATATTGGTCAACAAAATATAAAGTTTTAATAAGTAATAAGTAAAATAATAACTATCCCGACAAGGATTGCAAAGCACAGGACTTCCATAATGTCTGCCTTTAGTTGCTCTCCCCCACCCTTGTAATTCCTGGCCAATGACTAAAGAGATTTTTAGTCACATGGTTTTGTTTACAAGCTTTGGTCCAGAACAGGAAAGTCCCCTTGACGGCAGCTCGAACAGAGACCAAATTCAAGGTTCAGGACTCAATCCGGACCATAATTAAGCAGACTCGGTCCAAAACAAATAATTTTTCCAGTCTGAATACATCCTTAATAATGATTATGTCGTTTTTGGGCAAAAATGAAAAAAACAGTGTTGCTTTCTATGACATAGTTTCTGCAGAGCAGCAGGAATTTATCAGAAATTACCTTCTGAGTTGTGGATGGAACCTTTGACCTGGAGTAAGCCATCCTCAGTTTCCTATAATCCCTATTTTTACACTCTCTCCCATTGGTAACAGCCCCTCACACCCCCAACCTAACATTAGCGGGGCAACAAAAATGGTGAGCATATTGAACCTATCCAGCCATACAGTTCTGAGCCAGATTTCAGGTCGGACTAGGAAAACTAAGGTGTACATGGATCTATTTGCCTGCAAGTGGATGCATCGGGATGGAGCGGAGCTGGGAGCTTGTGGCCCGTCAATTGTACTACACCTACATAACAGCTACAAACTTTTTCTAGCAGCATTTTTTGTTTGCTCCTGATTCAAAACGATATGAATAAAGAAATATTAAGAAATGTAATTTTAATCATAATTTTCTTTGTATATGTCCTCCATCATGAGAAAAAGGCCACAAGAACATGGTAGGAATACCAAAAACATGATGGAGGGGGGTCTTTAAACCTCTTTTATACATGTATTTGTTTCCACCTGAACTTGGAACTGATTTCAGTTTAAGGAATTTGTCAATAACTTCAAACAAAGTCTGATTTTTATGTTGATCTATCAGAGTAACAAAAATCAACATTTTTACTTTTTTAATATGTTTTTTTTGTTTGTTTAGCTTTTCAATATTTCCTCACACACTTATTATATTTTGTCTTTCAGGGTAACTATGTTTGAAAAGTACAATTTAATGAGTGCTGAGAACCTGGGGATCGTTTTCGGCCCGACTCTGATGCAGGCGCCGGAGCAGAACGCCCTGACGACCCTGAATGACATGAGGCAGCAAAAACTTGTGGTGCAGCTTATGATAGAGCATGAAGACGTCTTATTTTAAGAACAAACGCTTATTTTCTATTCGTCAGTGAGGAAACTTAAGCCACCTTCATTCCAGTGAAGACTCCAAAGTTTGCAATCACACTCAACTTGAAAGACTTCTTTCTCATATGACAGTTTTCATCCAAGCTGGTTAACTTTGTATTGTTAATGCAAGTTCTACAAAGTTTTCTGTATTTATGAATACTTTTATGCTGTTTATCTCTGTAATTCAAAGACTGGTGCTGCCTGGTGTAGACTCAGTCAGGAGGATACTGTGTGTGAAATGTGTTGCAGGCAGATCATAGTCATTGAAGGCCTGGTGCCATGTTACCAAGAGGGTTAAAGTAATTGCTTTTACTTGATGCCGCTGAATTAAAAACACGACACTATGTGGATTCTTTCAGTGTGGATAAAAAAAAGTATAATGTTTAAGGGTGTTTACCTAAAAGAAAAATAATACGATTGGGAAATTATGAAGCACTTTTTCTGAGACAAATGCACACGTGTGCTTTGTGAAGATATTTATTTTTGTTTCTTTTTTATTATATTACATACTATTGAGAGTGAGTTTTTCATTATAAAACAACATATGGTGGAGAAAAAAAAAGACAATATGGCTATTTTATTGTGTAGGAGGGTCTTAATCCATGCTAGCAGTATTGGATAAGTTCAACCAAAAAAGATCATCATAGCCCTCCCACTACTCTCTTTTTTTATATTGCCAGTTATGATCCTGACAAAGTTTTTTTTAAGACCCAAACAGAAAGTGTGCCAAGCATGTTCCTTTTTACACTTGGTTTAATGTGATTCTTGATTTCTTTCTACAAATCCATTTTATTGAAATGTATTTTTGTGACTGTTGTAATTACAATTGTAATTTATGAAATGATTTATTAAAAGGATGTTGAGACTTGGATTTAATCTGGCATTGCCACCTGTTTTTCCGGTGTTCTGTACTGCCTTGAGTCTTTCAGTTAAATAATCTTCCCACTTATCCAGTTCTACCTGTAACTGTTTTACTTGTCAGCACTGAGACACCCTGTCAGATTCCTGAAAGACTGCAAAAGAAAAAAAAAAAAAACAGAGACATATACTTTATGAGAAAGATGTGTTGTAGTTTTAACTTCAGGGCTCCACTTAGTCTGAAATGTCTCTGGTTCCTGGGAACAATTTTTGCTAAACAGAAAAGTCAAAATGCAAACTTGTTTCCTAATATATGTTGATGAGATGACAGTAGTTCAAAAGTTGAGTAAATACAAACAACGGTTAAACAGAACAGTGACATGTTCCAGGACTCATTTACAGTTTGATCCTTTGAACTACAAAACTAGGAGTTAAAAAATTATAGGATCTACTTTATATTTTATTCTTTATAAGGCAGTTTATCAGGCCCCTAAAAATTGACAATAGTTAAAAAAAAATCAAATATTTTTTAATGAAGAAAAGCTAGTGTTTGTGTATAAGATATAAGCACAGACTAAAACTTTCCTTTACACGTTGTTTTTGACAAGTTGAAGGTATAAAAAGCTTTCTGCAGATTTGAAATAATAATAAAACTATGAGGTCACCAATATTTAAATGAGGTAAAAACTATTTAAAAACACACAGAGAAACAGCATAAAAATGAGGCTATAATATTTTAGACTGACAAAAACAGAACAAAAAACTAAAAGCAGTAAATGAAAAAACAGTACTATTCTATAGTTAACTCGCATAAGCACCTTTCTGTGTCAAGAGTCTCCTGCCACAGCCCTACACATCCCTGCCTTCATGTTTGTCATAAAACTCTTTGGTTTTACGTCTTCTTTCTTTTGAAGATTTGCTCGATTTGACTAAAAACATGTATCTTTTCAAATTGACATGCGAGGAGGAACAATTTCAGTGACCTGTCACACAATATCCACTTTGTACATTTTGAGGAATGAAGTACCGCAAAGTGCTCAGTTCCACTTCACCGGTGATGACTGGTCCTCTCGTGGCCCAATTTCAACAGAGCTGCAGCTGTCAGCGAATTTACTGGCATTTGACTCCAGAATGTTTTGGTAAAATGCTGAAACAGAAGAATTTGTGTTTTCCTCAATGACCACAGTGTACTCAGGTCCTGTGGGAAAAAGTCCTACATTATCCATTTAAAACATTATTAGGTGTTTGTGCAAATATCTGTTTGTATTTGTCTTACTTGGGCTGCGAACTAAACATAACTTTAGTCTAACACGTCTGGACGACATTGTTCCCAGAATGCTTGTGGTTTGCTCAGATGTAACTGCAAACCCCAGCTGTGCTCTTTTGAGATGAACTGCTTTGTTTTTTCCTTAGAAACCTTTTAAACAAATTGCACTTGTGCGCACCACTAATACAAACTTTAACTCTTTTTGTGTTTTGTTTTTCTGACGTCTGTTTTGGGATTTGCTGGGAATTTTACACAATGAGTGACTGGCAACTGTCTCGACTGTTTCCCAACTGGGAAAACTCTTTGGAATCCCCTCAAAACCCTTTTGCAGTTTGACACATAGGAATCACTGCTTTTCTTAGATCCCTACCAATGTCTTTTCCTCCTTGTCTTGCTTTGACAAATGGCTGAATGCTGCAAAGCCAGCAAACTGCCAAACACACTGCCTTTATTGAGCGTCTCACATTTGCTCACGATCAATTAATCAAGTGCATTTGACTCGCAATGCTGGATGCTGCTTGCTCTCTTGATTCCTCGTCCCCCCCCTATACCTTATATTCGATATTTTCCTTTCAAAAAATGATGTTCACTTGCAGCCCTCCCATTTTAACACTAACAATAGTAAGGCCCAGATTATTCATTTCTGATCATGAAAAAATGTAAAAGAAATAAGAAAACAGATTGAAACATGGCTTTAATTAAGGATGCATGTATAAAATCCTATTCACATTTTGAAAAATAGGTCATTCAGAGACTGAGGGGGGAATCGTTGGCTGCTCATGTCTGCAGTTTGGAAGGATTTAAGAGATGAAAGCGTTGAATTGATATGAAGGAAAATACTGCCCTCTGGTGACTAAAGTGTGCAAGTTTGTAAAAAAAAAAAAACAGGCACAATTAATCTCTGAATAATATATGCATCAATACAAAAAAATGTTTAATATTCATTTCTTTCATTATCTTAAAAAAAAAATGAGTACAGCCACTTATTCTGTGATGGTGTGCAGATGTGTGTAAAGCCAAAAATAAGTTATGCATGTAAAAATAAAATATAACTATGGATATTTTCAAGTTCAATAAAAAAGTGTTACAAAAAAGTACCAAAAAAATCCACAAACAAATTCAGTGTATCAGAGCTCATCGTGTTGGTAGGTGAACTCCCTAGCTGATATAAAACCATCTTCGTCTTCATCCTCATTTTTGAAGATGTCATCCACCATCAGTTCATTATGCGTGTCGTTAGGTGAGTATCCATGCTTCTCAAATTCTTTCTTCAAGTACTCTTTTACCTAAAAGGTAGACAAAAATAACAAATACATTTCTGTTTCTATGATGCTGAAAACATAAAAGAAGTTCCCATCACCTCCTGCTTGGAAAGCTTCCAGTCATCGTTGAGATCCATGTCCCGGAAAGACTCATGTGACCTGGGGCCATTCCGGATCTCCATCAACTCAATATCAAAAATTAAGGTACTGCTTGGAGGGATCTTACCTGTTTAAAATATGTATATATGTTACAGTGCAATCATTCATCTTTCTATTTGTTCACGTATTTTATATCACAGGTCCTACCTTTTCCCTCGCTGCCATATGCCAGTGATGGAGGAATGGTCAGCTTCCTGCGCTCTCCTGTGCACATATTCTGCAGACCTTTGTCCCAACCTTTGATGGCCTCCCGTATCCCAAGAGTGAACCATACTGGATTTCCATCCCCTTCTTTTCGGCTAAACAGAATTAAATAGATCAATTTACAGTAAAATTTAAAACAAGGGAACAGAAGGAGAGGAAAAAAAATCCATGCATGTGGTATAACAGTCACTCAAATGTTGCAGGAAACTCCAGTTAGATCATATATTATACAATTTTCCCCTTTAAGTAGTTAATATATTTGAAATTCCAAGTCCGTCTTTTATTTTGAAAAGAAACACGTACATGAATGCATGAATGTGCATGTAGCTTTATTTGACACACACACACATATATATATTATTACCTGGAATGGAACATAGTGCCATTGCTCTCCAGATATCCATCGTAATGAAGAAGTAGCATATCTCCAAACTTAGACTTACGGAGACACATTAAGGGTTTATGTATTACCTCAATTTTCACCTCTGGTTCGGGCAGTTTTCCCCCAGTGACAAAAACAAGAAATGTGGGTACAATCAAGCAAAAAGAAAAACGTATCATTTTGGTACTCAACATTAAATAAATTCTACGGAAGTAATTATTACTTAAAATATTCCATAAATTACTAAATTTAAGCTAAATGCACGTCTCCTACGTGGCACCCCAATAACTTAGAGGAAAACTCTTTTCAGTCCTGTGCCCACCTACTGCCTCAATTGGTGCATCCCGTCATAAGGACCGCCCATTTTGCCGTATATCTTCGGTGATTGGTAATACCATACATCAATCATCGTAAACCCCACCCACTAAACCTGACGTAGCCTGAAAGAATGTCGGCTGCGTCTCTTGTGATTGGTTGGAGCCTTATTCACTGAAACGTTTACGCAAGTTAATCTACGTAATTCAATCGTTTGCCTGGTTTGTTACTCTGTAAATTACTCCCAAAGCCCGATGGAGTCGCTGCTGCAATCAGCTGTGCCACATATCACACTATGACAAACAAGCTATGAAAGGACGAAAACCTAACTAAATAATGGAAGGCACGCTGCACAAATGGACAAATTATATAAGTGGTAAGGTCGCGTCTCAGTCGTCTCGTGTTTTTTAGCCGTAGTGATTGTTTTAGCTAGCTTAAAAACGACGTGGGCACCTAATCAAAACCTTAACGAGCTAGCGTTAGCTTGCTTTTAGCTGTAATACATGTATAAATACCAAACGTGATGATAAAATTCATTTTTTCTGGTGTTGCAACTGTGCTTTTTAACAAAGTCGCCGTGTTGATAAAGACTAGACGAGTAGGTTAGCTACTACTGTAGCTTGTTGTTTCCATCCCGTCCCGTGTCTTTATAATCTCACTTAACTCCTGATTAGTCGCCGATAACGACAACGTAAGCGCGGTTTAACTTTATTTGGGGCGACAAAAGTACACAACTTTTTAAATTCCCTTTCCTCCTAAGACTTCCGGTGCTGAAATGTCAAACTCACACACACTAACAGCTTTGGTACGCGCTTGTCCTCAGGCTGGCAGCCTCGCTGGTTTGTGCTCGATGGAGGAATTTTGTCATACTATGACTCCCAAGAAGACGCCTGGAAGGGTTGCAAGGGAAGCATTAAAATATCAGTTTGCGAAATCCAAGGTTGGTATAACACATTTTGCTAAAAAAAAAAACAAAACAGAAACAGCTTTACAGTTGATGTTTTTGTGTGTTTTAGTCCATACTTCTGACTCTACACGAGTTGACCTGACCATTCCAGGGGAGCAATACTTTTACCTCAAAGCCATCAATGCAGCAGAGAGGCAGAAATGGCTGGTGGCCATGGGAACAGCCAAAGCCTGCCTCACAGACAACCGAACCAAGAGAGAAAAAGGTATATGAATCCCTTAATGAACAATACCTGATCTGTGCTTTCCACTATTTTGTTTGTGGGCTTCTTGTATGCTTTGAGCAGTTTGTAGGATTTGCATAATCACGTGTTAGTTTTCCTTGTGTACCAGAGTCAAACCATTTTATGCAAAACATAAACATATAACCATCTGTACCAAACAATACTGTGTTTTACAGTGCAAAAACAACATCCGATCAAACAAGTGCAGAATTGACTGTAAACATTTTGGTCCCTCTAACGTTGTCAGATTATTTGTTTGTTTGCTTTACAACAGAGCTCCAGGAGAACACAGAGGCATTAAAAACCAAGATGTCAGAGCTTAGATTATACTGTGACCTTCTTCTCCAGCAAGTTAACAAGATCAAGGAGAGTGATGAGCTGGGAGAAACAGTGGAGGTGAGGCTGAGGTTTGGATGATCCCTTGAAATTAGAGAAGCTGGCAGTATGAAGCCCACTTTTTTTTTTTTTTTTTTTTTTTAAATTGTCGCTAGAAAGACACACAAAAAATGATCTAAGTGGTTAGACTGTATTTGCATTTCGGCACAAATGTATGCAGTAAGCTTGTCGATATTTTACTAATAATTTTTTCCCTCTTTTGTTGTCAGACTGGATTAGACACTGGAAAAATGGTGAAGTCGACATGCACTACTTTCCTAAAGACTCTGGAAGAATGCATGCAGATAGCAAATCGTACTTTTAGCACAGATATGACAGCACACAGTCCACCTGGAACTCCTCCATTAGCTGCCATCAAACAAAACAAGGTGAATGATTCAAAAATATAACAGGAAGTAGCTGCTGTTAGGTGTTTTAGTTTGTTTTGAAAGTTTAACGTCTCAATGTTGTTTCCCCAGTCCATCAAGCTTGCCAACCATCTTAATCTGAACCTTGGAGAAAAGTAGGTTTCTTCTGTTTCCTTGTTATTATGAAGTCCATGATGTTATCATCTTTTCATATTGACATTTCAAATGACACAAAGTTGTGTGTGTTTTTCTGCTGATCCTTGAATGATTTTTATCTCAGGAGAAAAGAGGCATCGCCTGAAAGATCAGGACATATGAGTGACAGCCAGAGTTTACAGTCTGGAGCAGATGCACCAGATGAACCAGAGAAACCTGAACTCCATCCTTTCCCATCAAGTAAGACAGGTTTCCAAACCGCTCACTCCTAAATACTTTACAGTCCTAGGGGGTCTCGTGAGTGGAGCATCAGAATGTGGATAGATAATTACCTTTTAGTGAACTGGTCCTAATGGATAGACGGTCATAATCATGCTTTTAATGCCATAGCAAAGGGCTTTTGCAGAAGAAAACGCCATCCATTAAGAGATTAAGTTCAAAATGTCAGATTTTCGGAATATTTCTAGTAAATGTGGGACTCTTATAAAATAAAAAAATGAAATGTTTTGATGAAGTCACTACTGGCACACATGGTTCTTCAAAGCTCTGTGATGAGATGACTGAAAATCCTCCCATCACTATTTCTGGACTAGTTTTATCCAGGTTAGTTTTATTGTCTGGGCCTGGAGCCAGGTCCAGCTGGCTGAGAGCACATGATAGGACACATGCGGAGGAGTTTGGCTCACACTGCGTCACAAGACAAAAGCGACATATCCCAATACAATTTAGAATCATTACTTTGCCTATAATGCTTTTCTTTAGTAAACAGAGACAACTGGATACGATAAACTAGTAAAGGTTTTGCCCTTTGGTAATTTTGATTTAACCGTTTTAAGGATAAGGTAAAACTGTTATCTACAATTTTGAATTATTGTGCTGGTTAGATTTAGTTTAGATAAACTAAAAGCATTTGAAATGCTTTGCTTTTTAAAGCCCCCAGCATCAATTTTGAGCAAAGTTAAATTACCAAATTAAAGAACAACTTAGGTATTATTTTTCAAAGCTGCAAAGCTAGTTTCTTTTATTAATCTGTTCATTGGTCCAGGCTTTAGTCATTAAAAACTGTTTTTTTTTCTCTTCACCAAATATAAATGAATGCTGTTTATCCATGTTGTTTTGCAGACTTTGGGTCATCCATCAGTTTAGTTGGTAAAGATCCAGTGAATCCTGCTAATCAACCTTCCCCTGAGCTGGAACACTTGGAGCAACCAGCAGAGGGAGATGAGAAGTACGACACTCCTGTAGAGAAGGAGACAAAACGAGAACAAAACAACAAAGTGGACCAAAGTCAAGAACTTCCTAATAACTCTGAAATAAACGGCGTCCATCTCCAACGAGAGACGCCTTCAGTCCAAGAAGAGACCGGAGAAGAAGACGAAACACAAAAAGCAGAAGACACAGAACAGGTGGAAACTTTTTTCAGCACAATGAGTCACAGGTATGGAAATACCACTCAAGAAGGTCACATCACTGAAAGCAGTTAAGTTACTGAAACATCCCTTGGGACTGCAGATGTTATTTTAGTTTAGCACTTTTAAAATAATTGGGTTGGTGTTGTAGTTTCATAGTGGCTGCAGCTGTGCTGTATCTCATATCCAAACTTCACAGTGACTCTGGTGGACTGTAGGTACGGCGTGTCACACAATGTGTCTCAAGGTGTTATAATAAAGTGTTTCCTTAGTCTGTTCTCTCCTGATCACATGACAGAGGAGCGTGCGTCAAATATTTGGGTTTGTGGAACTTTTTCCTTACTCATCTCTTTTTCCAACCACTATCTAAAGCACTGCAGTGTTATGTGTGTGTGTTTGTGTGATGCAATATTTCTGTTATCTATGGAGTTAGCCTTCAAAGAAAATGGCTTTAAAGGAAAAAAAGCAACTATTTTAGTAGCAGATACAGTATAGGTATTGTTAATTGAATCCTTTCTATGACTTCGTTTTGCGATTTGTACACCCTTTGTTTAAATGATCAAATAAAATGGCAGTAAGTTACTCACCTCTAATGTTTTCTTCTGTTTGAATCTCTTCTGCTTTTTTAGATTTAATGATATAAGACTGGATGACGACAATGGTATCCCTACACAAGAGTTTTTGGACTCATGCTATGCAATAGTGCCTGTATTAGGTAGGCTGGTCACTTTCAGTCTCTTCTCATTTAAATCATTTGCATCTTTGCCTTTTTGCAGTCTTTTAAGACCTTGATGAGGCAAAAGTATCTCCTCTTTTTGACCCACTTTTCTTTTTTTTGTGTGTGTGCATGGGCTGTCAGTTATCGCTTTGATTAATGAGGTGGCAGCTCTCTCGTCTTTCCATATCGTTGTTTGTTTTTTTTTCATGTCCTGCATTATTTCCTACTGCACTTCTGTGCCCGTCACTGGCTTTATTTGTTCTTGGTAGCTTAACAACCTATCGTATATCAAGGTTTACCGTGCCTGTCCTTCACAGTCACATAGCTGAGACTGTATGTATTTTAGTCAGGGTGCAGGATATGTCACGCTGTACTACACAGCACGACCAGAATAACGGTACAAAAAGTGAAAAAATAAATTGGAAAAATATTTATTTACATGTAAAGAAAAGAAAAAGGAATCAAATAACTATTTTTATGAAATTCTTTTCAACATGGTTAGATGTTGCCCAGTGTTGAATCTGTCTAAATCTAGTTATAGCAATCTTTAACCCTGGAATTTGTATTATTTATTTTTTTTAGATATATTTGAACACTGTTGATAGCAGCTACTCAATAAGCAAAATTCAACTTTAACTTTCAAAGCCCAGAAGAAAATTGTTTTTGGGTTCCCCAGGGTTAATTCTATTGGCTTTAAAGCTTTTTAACTACAGTAGAATTATCAGCCTTTTTTTACCCAGTTAGTTAAAAAAAAAAAGCTCAAGTTTTAACATAATTAAGCACTAGTTTGTCTTAGTTGGGATTTTTTTTGGTGAATGGATAATTTTCTTTCTCCTATCAAGGTTTACACCACATCTTTACATTAAACTCAACTCAAATATCTAAACCTCTCTTCCTGCCCTGTTAATTTCTTACAAACACAAAATTCTTGTCATGTGATTTCGTCAGAACCTTTAGTTTGAAAGCAGCAAACAAAATGATGGACGGTTCTCTCTTCTCAGACAAACTGGGTTCCACAGTTTTTGCACCTGTTAAAATGGATTTTGTTGGAAACATCAAGGTGAGTGTCACTGTTTCTAAGATATTAGAAATATACTAATTGATTAATTGAATCATCTTAAAAACAGCATTTTTATAAGCTAATTAACATATTTTGCTCTGATTATTTGTGTCAGACTCCTAAAGAGAATATTGTATCTAAAATACGACCCGTCTGTATCTGCTGCCAATATTGTTACTACACTATAAGAAGAATCCTTTATGAATTGGATTTCGTGAATGAAAAAGTACATGATCGTTATTTTTCAAATTTCTACTTGTCTTTTTGTACAGAAAATCCATCAGAAGTTGATGTCGGACCCCGAATGCTTCCCGACACTGCAGTCCATCGTGCTGCATGAAGTCCAGACGGAAGTCGCCCGAGTCCGCAATTCTGCGACCGAGGCTCTTCTGTGGCTCAGACGAGGCCTGAAGTTTCTCAAAGAGTTTTTGTCTGAGGTCAACGCTGGGGAGCGAGATATCCAAGGAGCGCTAAGTATGTTTGAAGGTTGACTTGAGCAAAGTTTTTCACATGATTGTTCAAAAATGTTTTTGTTTTAATCTTGCTTCCTAGATAACGCCTATGGGAAGACCCTTAGGCAATACCATGGCTGGGTTGTGCGAGGAGTGTTTGCCGTGCGTTTTTTTCCTAATTACTTATACCTCTCTCTTATGATGGGTATGTATCTGTGCATTATACTAATGTTTGGATTCCTTCTCCATTAGTTAGCGCTGCGAGCTGCGCCGTCTTATGAAAGCTTCACCGCTGCCTTAGGTGACAAGAGAGGGCGACGAGCTCCATAGTGAATTCCCCAACAGCATGCACAGGGACCTGGGAATGTATCTGCCCGCCATGGACAAGCAGCTGGCCATCCTGGACGAGCTTTATGAAGAATACAACCTGGAATCTGACGAGGTGGTGTGAAACTCTACCGAGGCGCGGTGGAGGGCTCAAATCTGCACAGCAGCATTTGCTGGACAGGAAGATGCCAGTATAACGTGCATCGTTCATGCTTAAGAGTGTGTCAGCATGTGCTCCTGGCATTTTGAGACTCCATATAAAGAGTTCATGCCTGTTTAGGGACCTTCAGGCAGACAAAAGCTAGAATTGCACAGGAGACAATGAGATGAAGAAAAGGTCTTTTCCACAAAGATCGGTTTTGGCTGAACTGATTTACTAATGGCATTTGTTTTGGAATCAAGTTTTATGGTATCGTGGTACCAATTTTTTTCTTTCTTGTATGTGTTTGAAGGTACATAAATAGCTTAATATTCAGTTGAAGTAACTTTCCTTGGAATGTTCTTCTCTTTTGTAACTAGAATGCATTGAGAATAGAAACAGGGTTGTCCGTGGAAACTAGCACAAAGCACTCCATGAAAATTCCAGGATGGCATATTAAAAGCCATCCTATATTATTTGCTATATAGTAACTTAAATCTTTATTTTCTTTCTTTTTTCTGTAAAATTTTAATGCAAGTGTGATTTTGTCATCATTGTGTTTTCCCCAAATTGTAATCTAATTATGCAATAAGTGAATTGACTCATATTTCGAAAGTTACTGTTTTTGAGCACTTCCTTTTAAAGAGGTTTTCTGTGATTCTTTATAACCTTTCTGGCTACACAACTACATTACAGCCATGCTAAAAGTTGTGACTACTGCTGTTAACTTATAGATGCACAAGCTTATGCACAAAATTCATTTTCACTGTTGTATTTATTTATTTCTTTTGTCAGAGATTTGATTTTAATGGCATGCAAGTCATTTCACTACAACCTTGGTGTGACGTGGACGAATATGTGGGTCCATAAAGCATTTTAATGCATTCAATGACAAATACCAGCAGACAGGCGGTAGAACACAAGGAGATTGTCAAGTAAATGAACAATCTGGGAGGGGATGGATTGTGTTACTGTTGTGTGTACTGAGAATGGTCAGTAGCTTTTTCGTTTAGATTTACTCTCAACATGTTGCCTGTTTTTCACAACTGTGCAAAGATGCAAATGTAGATTGGTGATTTTAATCCATGTAGTACTTTCATATAACAACTCAATAAGCGTCCACCTCAACCCCCAGATAAATGTTTGACATCCGGTATGTTGCTTTTGTTAGAACAAACTTCAGGAAAATCTTTACAGGGCTTTACAAAGATTTACCCTGATGCAAAGCATTCACTTTTTTTAAGGTTTGTGTACAACAAAAACTCTTGAATAGTTTGTTTTTGTTGTTGTATGTTTACATGATAGGTGTGCATAGACTAATTTTCATCTGAAAATTAGTTTTTGTCAATCCTGTTGTTGTAATATTGTAACAAATGAATGATGACTTTTTTTGTATGGTTGTAAATAAGATGCTTTCTGATTTTTACCCAATAAATCAAAGAATGATGTAAGTTTATTTCCCAAAGTGTACCTTTACTTGGGACATTTATATATATATATATATATATATATATATATATATATATATATATATATATATATATATAAATCCTCAAAAGTAGGTAGTTGTGGAAGAATGTATTAACAATGTATTTACATTTACTTTATTTACAAATAAGAACAGCAGAGTGGAAGGTCGGTACAAATGAAAGGGTGAGAAATATGTATTTTCAACAGCTTCAGTAGTGTTATTAATATAAAACAGTTCTTTTAGCAGAGGTGCTAACATATAGCAAAAAATTGTGTATAGATTCCTGAGAGAAAAATATGCATCTCTAATATGGAAATAACGAACAACGAGGGATCTATACCCACTTACTGAACCGTCACAACAACAACAGAATTTCTTTAAATTATTTTTTTTGTGTTTGGAAACTTCAATATTAATTTCCCAAATATAGTTCAAGTATAATGTTTAAAAAAAGCTTGTATTGATTATGCTAATCTTGACTCAAAAATGGGGGCAAAGCTTTTTCGCTGGTGTCCCCTCTAACTCCGTCCCTGTATTAAGTACTTTCAAAGTACCTTTCGGACTGTTGCGCTTTTCTTGCAGAAAATGACTGCGTCTTTGTTCATTTAAGTCCATTTGTTGCACCTTACAACTTTGAGAGAGATTAAAATAGTTTTATAGCAACTAAAGTTTCTTTCACTTCATTACGTGCCATTCTGAGCTTCTAAATGGCAGAAATGATGCCTTCTTCTGATGCCTTCTTTAGAAAGAGATGTTGGAGGGAAAGTGTAGATTAAAAAAAGTAATTAAAAATCGCTTAGATTATGATTGATATAGGAAAATAAGAGTCATGGTAAAAGTAATGGGATTATTAACTCTAACTTTAATATGTTTTTCTCAGTACTTTAAAATAATAGTTATATTTCACCAGTTTAACATAATTTTAGTATAAATTATGTATGTAATGTTAGTAGCCTGAGATGTTAAAAGAACTTGATAAAATTTCTATTTGTTTGTTTCAGCTATATTATGAAATTGAAATATTTTCCAGTTGGTTTACAGTTTGGATTATTATATTAAAAAATCTGAAATGTTTCCTTTAGAAGTTTATCATATTGAATAGGTGTTATTATAATACTATACTCTGAAGCATTTCTAGTTCTTGGGGTTTGTAAAATGTGAAGGATGGTTGTGTGATGGTCAGTGCCTCAGAGCAACAGGGTTCCTGGTTCAAATCTCTCCTGGGTCCTTTCTGTTGAATTTAACTCTTTTCTTCGGGGTCAATGTGTGTGATTGTCTCTCCTTGACACTGTGATAGCCATGGAGACTGTCCAGGAGGATTCCTGCCTTCAAACAAAGACAGTCAGGACACGCTTTAGTGACCCCATGACCCCATTCAGAAACAATTCAATTCAGTTTTTTTTATATAGCCCAATATTAAAATGATAGTCGTCTCAATGGGTCTTAATTGTGTAAGAACATGAAATCGGTCATAAATTTCGATAGTTGATTGCTAAACTAAACTAAACAGACTAAACTGGGTAATCAGGCTGGTATTAAGGATAAAAAGAGGGAGATTTGTTAGCTTTCAATACTTGGGTTATTTTTCTGCTGTGATCTTTCCGCACTGGAACAACAACAAAGTACTTTTAGAAAATAGAAAACCTTTCCTTATAACAAAGTGGAATGAAACAGTCAACAAAAAAATATCTGGATCTGGTCTTGGAGCCCGTTTGTTGTACGTTGATGAAGGGTCTCAGTCTTTCAGGCGGAGAAATCTGAGAACTGAATCCTGTCAACTTTTTAGTTAAAACATTTTTTCCCTCACACATGAGTCGGGTTGTGGTACCCAGCTCATGTTGTGAATTCTTGAGCGAAGTCATGATATCTTTTCATTACAGAGCTGGAAGAATCAAGCTGGTCCAGCTGCTCACCGACATTTGTGGGACCAATCTAATTGGTCTGGTCAGCGGGAATGCACTTGAGAGGATAAGTATGCGACGGTAAGCTTTTATTCCTGCCGTCCAGGCAGACGAATAGTCTTGATCTGATTTGGGAACAAAACACAGCATGCTAATTTACTTAGACGGTGGTACTCAGCCTCAAACATCTCAGTGGCAATGCTGGCTGGCTTCCACCATCTTTATCGCATAGCCTTATCTCCGGGCACAGACTCAGTTCTGCAAGCCTTCATTACGACAGGATGAAAGGTTGAAAACCCAATGGCATGTTTAAGAAACAGCAAAT
This sequence comes from Oryzias curvinotus, assembly GCA_023969325.1. Classification (NCBI taxonomy): domain Eukaryota; kingdom Metazoa; phylum Chordata; class Actinopteri; order Beloniformes; family Adrianichthyidae; genus Oryzias; species Oryzias curvinotus. The sequence continues at coordinate 8,816,803 of CM043721.1, forward strand.
TCACTGGTGTTCTGCTTGGTTTATGACACCTGTTGGATATCTGTTGGAGTTATCCCTCTTTTTTTGTTGTTGGCACCAAAAGAACATCAATAGATTCTCCATGATGATTACCTTTTAGTCAAGGCTGTCAATAAACTAACGAGGATGGCACTTCAAATTCAAAGGCTCCAAATTCTCACTATTTATGACATTGAAATTTTTCAATTCTATTTACTAAACTAATACTGAAATAAATATTCCTTCAATGTTTGCAACATATATAACAAGTAATTTAAAGTTACATCGTCATTCAACTCGTAAACCTTCAGCTTTTCAACTTCCTTAATTTTCTCATTTGTAGAGGTCAGTTTTCAATGAGATTTAGGGCAACAAAATTATGGACTGATATTTTTTCATGAAGGAAAAGCTGCATCTTTATAAGGTTTTACAAAATATGCCCATAAAACCTGCTTTGTAAAATGTAATCCACATGCATTTTGTCCATTTGTTGGGATGAATTTTGTGATAACCTGTGATTTACCAACACTGTGTTATTTCTCTGTATTTTTATATGCTTCTGAGTTCTCTATGATCTCTGTGGAGGCTTTAAATAATGTTTTAACTGCTCCTATTTAATTTTCTTTTCTCCTTCTTTTGTGGGCGGCCGTGGTGCAGCGGTAGGCGGTCGACTCACAATCGTAAGATTGCAGGTTCGATTCCAGCCTTGCACGCCCATGTGTCGAAGTGTCCTTGGGCAAGACACTGAACCCCACCTTGCCTCTGGTCGGAGGTTGGCGCCAGTGTTTGGCAGCGGAGCCACCGCCAGTGTGTGAATGTGTGTGTGCATGGGTGAATGGGACTGTGACTGTAAGGCGCTTTGGGCCTTCGTAAGAAGGTAGAAAGCGCTATATAAATATACGCCATTTACCATTCTTTTATTTTAATTGTTCAAAATACTAGAAAAAAAAAACTAAAAAAAAAAAAGTCTTTCCAGTTTTACAATTGACTTTATTGTAATCTGAACTTTCCACAACTAGTGTAAAAATCATATCAGAATAATTAGAGAACTTACAGTACAGTACATTACCACATGCAGAGTTTAGCACTGTTGTGCATACACAGTATCAAAGCAGAGCAGCACAAAAGAGGGAAAAAAAATCCTGCATGGTTTATGAACTCAGCTTTGTGCATGGCACATTATTATCTCTACATGGTTTGTCTCACAGTATTTAGCTACACTTTGAACTGAGCGCTTAAGACACCTGCTTTGCTGATGAATGCAATGAGGATATAACAGAACAGCAAGTTTCTTTTCTTCGCGTGGATGTGATTTATCCACAATCTCTTTCTCTGGATTCCCAAACCTTCGATGGTATCAGAGTATGGTTGGAGAAAGGTCCTACTTGGCACTGCGACTCATACAGTAGCTTATGGAAAATGTCAGCTTATGTCCACACAGTCATTTTCAGCAGACTATATCTACATTTTAAAGATACTTAACTCTGTTGCTGCATAAGACCAAAAGACTGTTAAAAGAGGTATTAGAGTATATACAGTAATGACCATGAACAGGCTGGAATATTTGAATTCCTTCCCCTCTAGCAGCTACAGACAAGTCCGGTCGATCCTGTGCTGTGTGAAAATTAAGAGCATTAACAGTTTCAAGCCTTCACATATTTCATTTTGTGATTGAGCCACAGGGAGGAAACGTGACTATTTGGGGCTCCACATTGTCCGTGTTAAAACTCATCCTATGTGCCTCGGTGGGTGTACAGTCACAGCCATTTCATTTGTCCAGAAGGATATTTGGAAAAGTTGCTCACTGAATTCCTGAGAAGTATTTGAATTTTGCTCTGAGTGAGTAATAAACTATTGAAGCCTCTGAAGCTTTAGCACCAGTGAGCCATCAAGCGTGGCCTCCTGGTCTACAGTAACAGTCTCGCCTGAAGATTATAAGCTATTTACATTTATAGTCCTTGATGTGGTATGAAGAAAAGGCAGCATGAAAGTTGCCGATAATAAGTGAAACCATGATCTTTGTTGTTCCAGCCTCATGCAAATGCTGTGCGTCCTCACAGACACTGCAGCGATGGGGCCATTGCTTTGGATTTCAAACTGCCTCTTTTTTTTCAAAGCAGCAACTGGAACAAGATTAATCCACCTGACCCCGCAGCTTCCTCACTAAAACATGTCCAATCAGCTCTTAGCATAACATAGTTTCCGGACCAGTCCAGGATGGCCAGAAATATAGTTGAAATCCTGTTAAGACAGAATATTTTCATTGTGGGCATTTGTAGCCTCACAGGCCAACTTTCACTTGGAGAGGCCTCTCTGCAGAAGCAAGGACGAGCTATGAGTATATATACCGGTACATGTAAATATATGAATTTTTTTTGTCCCTTTAATGTAGATTATAGGGTTGCCTCCTTTTTTAGAGTCTCGTGCTTGGGGCAATGTAATTCTTTTGCTTTTTTTGTTCAAAATATTCCTGTTGTGACAAGTGAACAACACCCAGGCTCCTGCTGCTCCGTCCAGCCTTCAAGTAAAATACTTGCAGTTTGTGGAGTCAAGTACACAGTTTGGTGTACACCTGAGGTAACCGTACGACCTAAAACAACAGGAAAAAAACAATATTGGTATTGAATTTCTGTCTTTTCAAGCAGTACTTTTACTTGTGAACACTGCCACTGGTGTTCTGGGCTTACCCTGGAAGATATGAATTACACGTCTGGTATCCGAAATCTTTTCCATCACACTCCTCAGCGCCTTCAAAGCGGTATCCATCTCCACAGAAGGCATGTTTACACTCTATGGTAAAAGAGGGGGTAGCAAGAGAGCGTGTCATATAATACATGTACAGCACAGCCCAGGTGCAAACTGTAGAGGATCATGAAATGTGGACTTACTGACGCAGTTGTCGGTAACCACTCTGTTTCCATCATCACACTCCTCTCCATTGGAGGGCTGCACAATCCCGTCCCCACAGTACCCTTCATCATCAGGTGCGTTTTCCATGGACTGGAAAGGTGACAACTGGAATGGAAAAGTCTTTTGCAGAGTTTAAGTGACATGAATAACAAAGAAAGTGTAGATAGAAAAAAGAAAAAAAAAGCTCAGGACAGGGTACCTGGATTGGCAGCCAGCCATCAATGTCTTTAAAATAGAGAGACCTCTGGTCCTTTCGGAATGCAAGAGCGTTGTCTGTGTGAAGGCGCTCTAGTTCCTCCTCGTTGCTCACCACAAATATCTTAATGAGATGTAAAGAAGAGGATTTTTCCCCTAAGTTAGTGTAAAATGAATCATGGTAAAGTTCTTAAACACATAAAATTCTAGAGCCAATATTTATTCAATAGGACCTTCATGTCAGCTGAGCACATTATTTTACTACAAAGCTGGTGTTTGCTTGTTTAAAGCAACTGAGGATAAAAATTAAAAAAAAAACCATGACAAAAATGTGTAGTTGGATGTCTCATAAACATGTCAGAAAGTACATCTTACTGCAACATTTAGACTCTTTCTCACCACAGGTACTTTGGGGTAGTTTGGTGTAGAAGGATAATCATTGAATGGAGAATTGCTGAGAGAGCTGCAGCCACACCTTCCAGGAGGCCCGGGTGGACCACGCGCACCTTTTGCTCCAACCATGTAGAGCCCTGCACACAGACGGAGAAAGCAAAGTATGCATTTGAAAGACACAAAGTTGAATAAATCACTAAATAACAAAAATGAACATTTCTTCATGTTTTGTCGGTGCTGATGCAGCATGGCAGATTTAATGAGCTCAAGCAGAGATGTAAACAAAAGCCTCCACGAGCTTCTGTAGAAGTCATTAAATGTTATGTCTGTGGACGTCTATCAAGAGCCAAAAGCAATCAGCTTCATTCACACAGGAACTCGATCGAGGGAGATGTCACTTTGATTTGTCGGTAACATAATCTTAGCAAAAGTGCAGAGAGCCCTGCCACTGTGAATCCACTTCAGTCACATGATGTCATCAAAACAGCCTCCGGTTTCAGTTCGTGGGATGGGTTTTCTCCAGAGCTAAAAAAGGCTGCTGCTGTTATTTCTTACACTGCAGTAATGAAGCTTCCTTCAGCTGATCAGGATGTTTGCCTCTTCTCTAACTGTAGAAACAGCCTTCCACAGACTCACAGCAGAAACTCTTTCATCAAGCTGTTCTTTTCTTACCATCTGCCATGTTGAGACTATAACTTTCAGAATGATCTCACCTGTGGCAGGTAAACCTGGTGGACCCGGGTGGCCTGGAGGTCCCTGTGGGCCAATCGGTCCCATCAGACCGATTCTCCCAGGGTCTCCTTTCACTCCCTGAAACCCAATCAAACATTACAAGATGGCAGATTAAAAATACACCCTTTCACTATGTTTAAGGATTTAAAACTCCATTCTGTGGGTACAATGGCACGTAGTGAGCACAGAAAAACATGTTATGAATGCATGTCAGAGATCTTTGTGAGCTGCAATCTCTCGCTCTCAGTAAAAGGTATTTGTGTTTGCTTTGATCCGGACTGGCACAGAACGAAACCGTTTTTCAAGAAAAGTCAAGAGACTGAAAAACTTAACACAGGTGAGAATTGCAATTATAGCAATAATTCAAATATATATTTCCACTGATGTCAGGTGAAATATAGAAAATGCATGTATTGAAAAAGGTTACAAGTGAACACATTTGAGTCAAAACCCTGCAAGTCAAGGAAATGGAGGTCATTTTCAGATTGTATAGTTTGTTAGACATGCAAGCCTGGTTTGCATGTCTAACATGCAAACCATTAAGTCTAGTGAAACCGAAATAAAAAATTTAATAAAGTAATTTTTAAGCATCTATACATCTAGCAGCTCTAACAAGTCATGTTTTTTTTGTTTTAATAAATAGCTATGGCTGCAGACACAGAGAAGGTCATGTGGCCTCCTCTTTGTGCTTCCTTCAATTGGGTGGATCCTTTTAACTTGTCTTGTATTGACAAATGGGACAGTAGTGCTGTATGTTCATGTTTTTGTGTTCTGCAAAGACGGAACACACTGAAAAAACACCAACTGTACTGAGTTACTTGTTTATTTTAATATTTTACTGTTATTAACAGAAAATTGTTAGTTTTTATTATTTTTAGGATTTGCAACCTAATCCAAAGGAAACGCTGTCACAACAAATCTGAGGCTAAATAAAACAATATGTGTATTTATGACAACACTTTGGATATATCTGATTTCTGCTTTAACCTCTAGTCCCAAAGCATTGTGTGATTTTTATTACAGTGGTGAAAAAGTTTTTGTCAGTAACTGATTTGGCAAGTTGTCCCACTTAAAAAGATGTGAAGGGTCAGTAATGTTAATCATAAGTTAATCACAACAGTCAGTAAAAGGCAACATAATAAACCTTTAATGGTCAGGCAGCCAAAATGGGGATAAAGAAAAATCAAGAATAGAAAAAATATATAATTTCTTATAGTACCAGCAAAACTTTTGAAATCAGTTTTCCACCACTTGCTATGTAAATTTTTTTAAATCACTTTCACCTATAGCATTTTCCCCTGTTTGGCATATTCCTCCTGTTCTGTGCATTTCATTCTATTTCTGAGTGTGCCCACCAAATTCTCTTCACCAAATTTGCTTTCAAAGCCTGGAGAACATATATGTAGATGTGCTGTATTGCAAATTTAAACTATGACCTCCTCACCTGCTTGCCTCTCTTCCCTGGTCGGCCTGTGGGTCCTCTGTTACCTGAGTTTCCAGGTTCTCCTTTTGGGCCCATTTCACCCTGCAAAGTGAGCCAGTTATTTTCACAGCTCTTGCAGATATTATGAGTGTAAATCAGAGGATCAGGTGAATATTAATTTAAGAAAATGTAGCTGTAAATGTAACAGTAACTTGTCATCTCACATGGGAGATGAGGCTGAATAGAGTAAAACTGGTTTGCTACAGTGTGCAGTTTTTTTTCTTACCTTTTGTCCAAGCATTCCTGGAAAGCCCATGGCACCCTGTGAGCGGAAAACAACAATTACTTATGTCTGATGTCATAAATAAAATGACTATACGTTCAATATTTGAAAAAAAAAAAAACTTCGGCCCACCTTGTCTCCCTTTATTCCCCTCTCACCATGGTCACCTCGTGAACCCTGACAGAGCACAAAGAAGTGTTACACAGTGATATTTATTCCAGGTAAGTATCAATTTCTTGGGTAATCATATACCTTTTCTCCTTTGTATCCGGGCAAACCCTGAAATTTATAAAAGTGTGCATTAAATGGGCAGTAAATATAAAAAATAACAGTGAAATTAAAGTCAGAGGGCTTAATCATACCCTTGGCCCAATTGGTCCCCTGCCTCCAGGCAGACCCATCAACCCTGGGTCACCTTTTTCTCCCTAATAAAAAAGGAAATGAATTAGATGAGCTCGGTTTGGCTTTCACTTTTAAATATAGGCCTCAAAATTACAACTCAGGCCCCAGAATTTGTTGTCTGTAATGTTTTGTGTTTATTTTAGTTTATTTTTCAGGTTCTTATTGAATTCAGTCAATTTCTAGCATGATCTGCATCATGAAGTCTGACTTACTCACTTTGGCCCCACTTGGTCCTGGCCATCCAGGTAGTCCTGGCTTCCCTGGGAGTCCAGGAGGCCCAGTTCGACCCTGAAATGACACTTCAGTTTTTGAAGTTAAATCAGAGCCTTTAATATCTTTTTGCTTTGCAGTTAAATAAAAAGAAAATAGAAAAAAAAGAAATAACTGAGTGCAGCTTCAGCTGACAACCAGTCCTCCACTGCATCCATCACACCCTGCTGCACATGAAGCTGGAGAATGGCTTTAACAAGCCCTGTCACTTTGCTCTCTTTAATTAAATGATAGGTTGTGTTTAGAACAGGAGTCTGCCTGTTTGGAATAAAATGATTAATGATCTGGCCGGAGCACTAAGCTAAATTGCGCTGCAGTGCAGAGAAACAGCTCAGTAAAGGGTTGCCATTACTGCTCCGCTACAGCTGCAGATTATTGTCCTCAACCTCATAAAAATCTCTGTCCTGATCCTTCAAGGTAGCTATGTAACAGAGGGAGGGAGGGAGGGGGGGCTGACAGGTATACTGGATGTTTAAAGGGAAACTATATGTTCCCCCCATCTGTGCTATAAGGGACCGACTGTACTGTAAATCCTGCCATAATAGACAGCCTGCCTCAGCATCCCTGCATCCTGCATCTGTTTTGTCTCTTGTCAAGGTTGCACTTGGACATTGTACACACCATGGCTCAAGCAGCCGCAGGCCTCAGATCTCATGTCTGAGCAAATCTACTTACGGTAGCAAAGAATATGGAGTGATTAATGAGGACTCTCACCTTTTGCCCAGGCCTTCCGATTTCTCCCTGACAACAGGATGTAGATGGGAAACAGACACAAACAACTGGTATTTAATAAACTTCTTAAAAACATTTCAAGTAGTACATAACAAATCAGTTTAAGCAAAGTTTACATAAACCACTGTAAGCAGAGGAACTGCTCACCTTTTCTCCTTTAGGCCCTCTTATTCCAGGTAATCCAGGCGGACCCTTAAAAACATGTATTGAAAAAGATCATTCTCCATATTTTTGTTTTCGTCCACTATGCCCACCACAAAGTCCCATTTGCCTTCCTTGAGAGTGAGCTGCAGTTTCAATTAACTAAAGGCTGACTGGTCCCTATCGATTTAAAAAGTGCCTGTTGGCTCTTTTTTTGATATGCTGAAAAGTTCCTGCTCTGCAGCTGAAACAGCCTGGAAAGAGCAGCTTTAATAAAAGCTTCTGGTTTAGGTAATTTTTTTTCTAATTACAAAATGTTGGGCTGACAGCATGGGATGATCGGCAGTAATAAACCAGAAAGCATTTAATGTCTCATCACCAAAAACCCAAAACACACGGACGTGTGTGTTTACTGGTAATCCCTGGAATTTACGCGACCCAGGACACCTTTCCAAGCAGGCCGCTCTGTAGACACTTTCTGAGAATGGTGTGTGACAAACTGGCAGGCGGTGGAAAAAAATCTATTTATGTCACATCTAAATGTAGAAAATTAATGGGCTGCTGTGCTGGATGACCCAGAGAAATCCCCAACCCCTGCCCTGCAGGAACTGTCAAGTTGGAGAGAGACTGGGAAATACAATTCTGTGGCACTAATCCTTAACGCTGTCTTTGTTTACATGAGCAAATTTGTGATGAAACTATGCAAATGATTAGTTTCTTGGAGCTACTTTTGACACTGCCAAAGTCCCAGATGGGGAATTCAGTTCTGCTGATATGATTGAATCTGGTGTCATACCTGATATTTAGGGGGGTCAGGAAGGCCTCTGACACAATCAGAGCCTTTTTCCTCATAGTCCGAAGTCAGACTCACTGCCACGATGTGAAATCTCTTCCTTCTGATACACACAAAAAAGAAAAACATGCCTTCTTTCTTTCTTTTTTTTTAAGAAACGTTTCACAATTGAAGCACAAAAGTCTGCAAAGGAGTTTCATAAGCAAGCTTCTCCACCACACAACAGGGCAGATGGGTTTAACCAAACGACACATCAACAGTCAGATACTCCGCAATAGAAAGCCACATGATTTTGCACTCACTGGTGTGTAGCGGCGCCAAATTGAAGGGGGTGGAGGAAAAAGCGGGGGTGGAGGTGGACTCAGTAAACAGCATGGGTCGAATCTCTTCCGCTGCTCCCGGGATGCGAGAGCTGTGCAAGGCACGCATGAAGTCAAAAATGACAGCACCGGTCCAAGTTATGAGAGGACAGTCAGAACCTTGATCATGTGTTGCTTTGACTCGTGCGCGGCTGAACCTTGACCTCAGCATGGGCAGAGGCGAAGAAACCCTTAAATCTTAATGTCTCTGAGAAAATCCTTACAATATTAGGTTTGCTGACAGAAACTGGAAAGCTTGCAAGGTGCACATGAATGGAGGAGCTAAAGGGGAACAGGTGCAGACTATCAGATTCTGAAAAAACTTCCAGAAGAGTTCTGAGGGACAGACAGATATAAGTGCCTGTCACTGAACGACTCAAGCTCTGCCTGCTATTTATAGAGGCATTTCCAGTCTGCCTCAGGGGAAACGAGACAACAAAGTGTACAGTGATGAGTCCAAGATGAATCTGAAAAGAGCTCAAGCGGAATCTACACTTTTACAGGAGCTCAACACCTAATCTGCATGCAGAGAAAGCCCTTGTAGATCTAAACGTGCATGCAAACTCAGCTGAAATGGTCCTACCTGCAGGGAATGAAAAGAAACTGTCCAGAAATGGAGACTGAGCAAGGCCATAAGAAAGCCAGAGCTGCAGATAAAGTCCAAATGTGAAAAGAGTCATGCTGCTTCAGATTGTTGCCTTACTTTATGTCTGAGCCACAGCAGCCTTCACACACTGCCTTCTTCCTCTCCTTCCTTCCTCTCTGTCCTCCCCCTCTTTTCCCCTCCCTCTTTGCTCAATCTCCTGGTTCTCCCTTACACTCACAAGAGGGTACACTGACCAATGCCCATTAAATCTTTCCTCTGCATCAGTGTGCGCTAAAATTACAAGAGACAGCTCGCCAGCTGCTCCTTGTGCCAATATTAGATTTGTACTACTGTAGGGGGTGTTATTATTGTTTCCACTCCTCTTGGGAGACTTGATCGAGACAAACACAGATTTGGCATCTCTGCAAATAGGATTCTCCATAAAGCTAGAATGTAGATTGACAATGCTCCGTCTGCTCTACTGAACATATTTATTTCTCTTACGCAGCGTGCAGAGCAACTACGGCTTATTATAGTGTCAGTTCATTACACATTCTATTTGCATCATCGTTAAAGAAGCCCTTAAAAAGTAATATATGGCATTTTCAAAGAGATTTATTAAGGGAATCTATTATTTTAAGTAAGAAATAATAATTCTGGTTTTGTTTCATTTTTAGTACCATTACTCTCAGAAGTTATTTCATGTAATCCATTGAACCAGTGAAGATCACAAATCATTGAAAAAAAAAAGGTTCAGCGCACTGTCTAGTGAATCTAGATGACCCAAATCCCAACGGTAAAGTGCCTAGGATAGCACAAGGGTTACACACATGTAAACCTTAACCATTCCTGAGTTTTGCTAAACGAATTAAAAGCAGTTTTCTGCTTACATTTCAACAGCTAGCACGTCATTCCTCTTATGCAAAAGATGTATAAATATTTCTTTAACAAGTAAAAAACATGTGAGGTTTAAATTATTTATTCATAGTGTTTTTCTTCTCTTGTTGAGTTGTATTAGAATCCCGATAAAAAGAAAAGATGTTTTTAAAAATTCAGTCAAACCAGGTACAACCTTTGAGTTTTTATTAATCAAAACATTACAACAGGGTGATAATTCCCCCACATCTTTGCATCAGAAAATATTATTTCATAACAAAACAAAGAGTACTAATTATGAAAACTGTTTAAAATGTTTTACTGTGTTCTTATATACTACTGCGTAGTAAAAATCACAAAGAATTTGGTTATTTCATAGAAACAATTACATAGAAAATTATCTTGTTTTCTGATAAACTCTTGCTGAGAGCTCTGGATGAAGGTTTGTGCTCAGAGGTTGGAGCGAGTGAGCCAAGGAAAGTCCTGCAGAAACAGAGAACACAGTGTGTTAACATAAGAAACCCACCAAAAAACAAGAAATTCCTCAAAAAGAAGCTCTTTTTCTCGACTCCAAATCAATCGAAAGCCTGCAAAAATGAATGGAAGAGATGAGAGCAGCAGGCCTCTAAAGGAGGGAATCGAGCTTCCTTCCTTCTGCTGCACGGCCATGGAGCCCGCCATCACAGACACGGACCTCAGTACAACCTTCAAGCATGGTTGCGTGGATACATTCAACATAAACACAGAGGGCTATGCCTTCTAATTATAAGAGCTCTGAAATAGAAAGGTCAGTGTGGTGGGAGGTGGAGGGAGCGAGAGTGGAACAGAAGAGTTCTGCGCTGCACCTGGAGTGAACGGATTAATGTTTAGTGTGGCCTGACAGTCACATGCCACTTTGAGGATGAGGGAAGGCTCAAGCTGTTAGATGCTCAAATCCCTAATCGGAACTCCGTCTTTTATAATCAGGGATGGATTTTCTGTCATGATTCCTTCTGTCACTCACTGCTTTATGAGAGGAAAAAAAAAGTGTAAGAGGGCACGGAGCTGGATTTGTAGTATTTGCTGATACAATGTATAGAAATTTGACACATCGTTGCCTCACTCCATTCTTAAACCCACTCCACTGGCAGCTGTGAGATGTTCTCAACAGAGTTTCATCCACAGCAGTCACACAGTTCAAAACACAGAAATCGAACGGATTTGATGGAACATCCTGGAGCAAGTGACCACCCAAAAGTCTAGGAGGGAGAGGCCATGCTCAACACGAACTCCCAGTATTGTTACACAAGCGTAAAAGCGGAGATCCACCCAATGTTAAGTAAGTTGTTTATTTGTGCTATCCTATGACTCCACCCTTACATTGACGTGTTCTCCCTACCATGACAAAGGTGGATACAGGTGGAGAGGATTTCATGTAATCCATGGACATCAGTGAAGATCACAAAACATTGAAGAAAAAAGGTTCAGCGCACTGTCTAGTGGGGTCTAGATGACCCAACTCCCAATGTTAAAGTGCCTAGGATAGCACAAGGGTTACACGTTGGGGTCAAAACCCAGAATTTGCAGTTGGATTGCAAATTGTCTGTGTTAAAATGTTGACCCTTAAAAACAGCTTCAAGCCACGAGGGCCAGCAGCTGATTACCAGATCAGATGTGTTTTACCAACATGGAGCTACAATGGCAGGTTAGCTAGAAAAGATGGAAGACACTGGACCCCCTCAAGGCTTGGAGCCGACACATGTGCTCTTAAAGGGCCTGCAAATAAAATCTAAACTTGATAATAACATTTTTGTGGATTCCTTTAGGGTCTCCGTTATGCCTGTACCCATGATTCTCTCTGTTTTACTCATAAAGCTGTGGATACCTGCTGCTTTCTGTCAGATGAAGGGTCAATTAGCACATTGAGGAGGCTTGGCCTGTTCCAGTCGCTCAGGCTGAGCTCCAAGGCGCTCTTCAGCTCCTCCGCTGTCCGCACCAGGAACCCCTGACCCCCGAAGGCTGTCATCACTTGATCGTAGCGAGCCTCAGGAAGGAGGGACACAGGTGGGGCTCTAAAAGTCAATGGGCTTTTGTCACATCGCAGTTCTTGTGAGACCTTATATAATCTACTATATGCAAGACTCACATAGAGGTCAGATCCCCCATTTTTGCCATTTCCTTCCATGCTTCAGGATCCACTCCGCTGTATATCCCATTATTATTGACCACAATGATGACAACAGGAAGATTATATCTGAGAGAATAACAAAAACAATTACAACAAAAGCAAAACAAAACACAAGATTGACTTAAAAAAATAAAATGATCAACCTGCACATGGTCTCAACTTCCATGCCAGAAAATCCAAAGGCACTGTCTCCTTCCACACAGACGACTCTTCTGCTTTTGTCTCTGCTCTTTTCCACGGCAGCTGCCGCTATCGCAAAGCCAAGGCCCACTCCCATTGTCCCAAAGGTACCAGCGTCCAACCTGCACATCCTCAGAGTTAGTGAAGAACAGGGCAAAAACTCACGTGAGAGCTGTCCGTAAGCTGCTCCAAAGAGCCCATCTTGCCTGTGTCGAGGTAAATAATTGTTCAGCATAGTGCGTCCGATGTCCATGGTGTTTGCACCCTCACTAACAATGATGCAGTCGTGAGGCAGCTGCTGGGAAATGTGATGAAATACTGTGTAGTAGTTCATCGGCACTGTTTTGTTCAGAGCCAGGCCCTGCACAGTGTAAAAAACAACAACAGAATATTAAACTGTTAAAGATGTGATTGAAGAGGCCTTTTTCGTTCAGTCGATAAGTCAGACCCACCTTTGATATTTCTGCATTGGCAGCAATTTTCTCCTTCAGAGAGCCCCACCATTCTGTATTTGAGGGATATTTCCAGCCATGTTCACGGACACGTGTCAAAAGCTGAAAACAATTAGAAATATTTCATTAAATTAAAACAATATTTATTGCAGATTGTTAGTTTTTTGACAACTTGTGATAACAGACCTGAGTGACGATGGCTCCAATATCTCCCAGCAGAGCAACTGACTTCACATTATTACTCATTTCCTCAGCACAGAGGTCCACCTGTCAAACAAAAACAAAATGTTTCATCTTATGACAATAAGGCGAGAACAAATGCAGATTACAGTACTTCAACAATCAAAATACATAAAAGTTGAGCTGAGGTAGACTTTGGAAGCCAAACGCAAAATAAATACAAAAACTATCAGACAAAAGTTTTAGAACGCACTAACTAATATATTGTTTCTAATTCAAAGTAGTAAGATTCAATAAAATGGCTAAAAAAAAGACAAGGTTGCTTGAAGCTTAAAAATGTGTACATTGCAGAATTACATAACTACAATTTTGTCCAGAATTTGATTTCAGGATTGATTTTTTTGTCATTCTACTTGCGTTCTACTTTACTATCCTTTCATTTCTATGTGTATTTGAGTGAGAAGGACTAAGATATCTGATTGAAAGAACATTGTTTATGTTTAAAAATTTGGGGAGAAAAAAATTCAACATTAATTAAGAATTTTGTTTTGGCAATTTTCCACAAGGCAAAGAAGTGTGGCAATGATCTGAACTAACCTGTATGATTTTAACATTTGGGTTAAACCTGGGTGGAAGCCCAAAATGCAGAATCCAGTTCAGTCGGGCTCCAAACAGAAGCACAACATCAGCTTGGAGAAGAGCTCTGACACAAGAATAAAATTTACTTTAATTTTTTTTTTTAATTAAATGTTTAACCAAAAGTTAAACAAATGCGCTAAAAAATGACACAAATGTATATTTGCTGTTGTTTTTAGGCCAATTCTAATTTTACTTTAGCAGTTTAATTTTAAAATTCATTTGCTGCATTTGCAATTTACGTATCCATATGCTCGCTTTGAATAAATTTCAGATGAGGCAGACCGTGAGCGGGCAGCTGCCACACAGTTGGGGTGATCATCAGGGATGACTCCTTTTCCCATCGGTGTGGGGAGAAATGGCAAACCGCTGATTTCCACAAACTGCCGCAGTAAAGCCTCTGCTCTTCCATAGGCTGCCCCTGATCACAAGAGCAACATTTCATGCATAAGTAGTCCATATTTGTAGGAAAAAAACATGGTTTTATATTGTTTAGTATGGTTATTCAAAACACACTCAAGTGTTTTCTGTGCTACCTTTGCCAATGATCACTAAAGGTGTCTTAGCTGCCTTGAGGGCACAGATGGCCTCTGTGACAGCACTGTGGTCAGCCAAACTCACAGGTGGAGGTGGGCAGCAGGAGACTCCCCTGTAAACAAAGACAACAAACCTTATGGTAGTATCTCATTTCTGGAAACACCAAGGTGACCCTCTGCCCAAAAATCACTGCTTAAAATGCATAAAAGGACTATTAACTTGACTTTGCTCCTGTTCACTTTGGCATTGACCATGTCTCCTGCAATGTCCACATAACAAGCTCCTGGGCGCCCGTATATGCTTGTGCGGACTGCCTGCAAAACCAGGAAGTCTCGATTAGATTTATTTGTTGACGAATAGTACCATAAAGCCATTTGGAGTTAGTACGAAACGTAGATAAATATGTGGTGTAACCTTCTCTATGACTGAGGGGATTGCCTCTAGACTGCTGGGTCTTGCAGAAAATTTGCTGTATAGACGGCACGCCTCCACCTGGTGACAAATAAAACTAGTTTTAGTGCAATGTAGAGGGAGGAAAATCCACAGGGCAACATGCATTACCTGAGGGAACTCCTGAAAGGCTCCTGTTGTTTCCTGGTTCCGATCTGATGACCCGCCAATGACAACCACAGGCCTGCACATCAACGCAGACTTTAAAAACATGATGAGCTCAGATCAGGGAAGTTTGGCTGTGTGACGTTTGTTCATGAAGGAATACCAGCAGTTCACGTTAGCATTGGCCATCCCACCCAGGGCGTGAATAAGTCCAGGTCCAGATACAACCAGGCAAGCACCTGGTCTGGATTCAGAGACCACATGAAACAACACGTGAGTACCAACGTCATTCAGCAGTTGTTTATTTGTACAGCACAATCTGTGTAGAAAGACATTTTAAAGTGATTTACATAAAACATTAACAGAAAATTTTAAGAGAAATATTAAAAGTCTGATCAATAAAAATGTAAAGAAAGTTGAAATGAAATGAAGTTAAAGTAAGCATAAACTTTTGAATCCAACTAATCCAATGCAGCTGAGAACAGGTGGGTTTCTAACCTGGATTTAAACAAACTGAGTGCATCGGCTGGTCTAAGGCTTTCTGAAAGTCTGTTCTAGATATGTGGAGCATAGAAGCTGAATGCAGCTTTTCTCTGTTTGGTTTTGACTCTTGGAACTGACGACAGACCGGATCCAGATGACTGAAGAGGTCTGGTTGGTCCATACGGGGTCAGGAGGTCAACTATATGTTTTGCTGCTGAACCATTCATAGCTTTATAAATCAGCTCCAGAACCTTGTTGTTGACCCAATTCTCCAAGGTCTTACCTCCCTGTGAGGTATCCAATGGCAGATGCAGCATAGCAGGCCTGTAGGAAGAATTAATTTATGCGTTTTTATTTTTTCTGGCCTGAGTCTTGATGGAGAATTCAAAATTAAAGACATTTACCGCCTGCTCATTGCGCATTCCCACATATTTGATCCCAGCAGCCTGAGCGGCCATGGCCACTTCAATGATAGGAACCCCAACTATCCCAAACATATACTCCACTTTCTGCAGAGACAGACATGAAGACATGTAAAGCTCTTTAAATCACAACTGCCCACGTTGCTGTGGGCAGTTGTGATTTATAATCAACACACAAAGAATTAAAATACATAGCGTTTTTAAAACGGGACGGCGCAGCTGCCAGGACTTGAACTTTGACACGTATTCAGGCTGAAGTTCAAGTTGCGATATTGAGATTAAAACAAATGTACGTTTTTTTGTTTTGTTTTTTACCTGAGTCTTCAGGGCTTCTGCTATCAGTTCAGCTCCAGTAACCTCAGCCATGACGGCTGGCTTCAATGCCACAATGTCAGACAAAAAATAGACTTTAAAATCTCTTTTACCACTTTGTTTGTCTACCCTTTCTGCACGCGCGTGAACACGCCCCCTTCACACAGTTTCCGGGTAGTAAACCAATCACTAAAGTGTTTAACTGACGTCACCCAGATTGTGTTAAAGGTACAAACCCTTGATTTCAGAAAAAGGGGTTTCTGCTTCTACAAGTTTCACCAAATAATTTATAGAAGAATTAAGCAAAATATTTTTTTTGCTTAAATAGTTAAAGCTAGAAAGACCAGAAGGTACACTTTTTTTTAAAAGGACAGAAAGTAGAAGCTTACTGAGCATTGATGAGTGACAGTAGGTTCTCATGTAGAGAAAGAGTACCATAGTTGAAGTAATTGCTTTGAGGACTTTTGGAGAAATACTGAGGTTAGAGAAAGCTGCATTGGGTCTGTATAGAGCTATGAAAGAGTACGGAGAGGAGCTGTGGTTTGTATGAGTTTTGTAGGACATGTATAAGAACTTTACCTTAATAAAAAGTTGAGTGCAGTTTATTTATTTAAAAATATTATAAAAACAATAGATACATGTATGCAGTCACTAATAACAATAGTCAGTCAAAAAGTCTCTATTTTAAAAAATGATCAACAGTAGTAAACTTTTAGTTATCTTATTGTTTTATTAGGTATACTTGGGTATAAGTTAGTATAGGTATAGTAAGTATACTAGAATTTCAGGATATTCTTTTTCTTACCAGATTGGGACAGTGGTGTTCTCCATCATGAACTTCCAGGGTTTGGAAGCATAGATGACCTCTCTGTTGCCGTGGAGCCAGGCTCCAACGCCCCAAAGCCTCTCCCCAGACATGGAGATCATTCCATCAACTGTGGGACCCCCGTTGGGAAGTTAGCTGTCCCCAGGAGCACCAGATCCTACTATCAAACGGAGCTGAGAATGTCTGACAGAGATACACAGTTAAAACTATGATTGAAGTAAATATGTGTTGATGATGAAGTTAGCTGCAGCCTTTGACCAGAGCTTTGACCTGAGAAGCTTCACTGCATTCAGACTCTAAATACTTCTGGAAATGGAAACTGTTGTTTAGTTTATTATTTAGGCTGCATTTGTGAATCACTGATAGACCTGATGTGAATTTGGGTCAAACACTATGAAGTAATTTAAAAACTAGCAGCAGTGCTTTAAAGTCAAGTCACAGTCAAACTGGTTGTTTTTCTAGAATAAGTTTTTGTTTGGGTTCAGGTTAGGGTAGAACTTACCATCCCATTTAAATGTGTCATAATATTATTTAATGCAATAATATTTTACTAAAGTATCTGATGCAGCAACCAGGATTTCTCCAGCAGGACGATGTCACGAGGACATGAAGACCCCATAACATCTGCAGGAATTAGGGATGTTGATTCCAGAGATGCAGAGGGTGGAGGAGGACCAGATCTGGGGAGAAGTTCCTTCTTTCAATTGATGAATGACATTTTTCAGTTTGTCTTTAGTCTGGTCTTCATTTTCTTGTCTGTAAAGGTAGACAACCTGTCGGAAAAAGTCTAAACATCGTCTACAGTTGTCTTTCAGGTTAGTAAAAGGCAGAAACATCAGTAAAAAATTCAACAGAGAAGATCAAGAGTATACACAAACACACACACACATTTACACACAAACAAACAGGCTCACACATATACAGTGGGGCAAGTAAGGGTTAATGGCCGACGAAGTGTGCGGTTATTACTTTTTAACGCACGACGTGGAAGCCTGAGGACGGTTGCTTCCGCGAAGTGCGTTATAAAGTAATAACCGCACACTTCGAAGGCCATTAACCCGCTTATACCATGGTCACTTACAAAAGCAATACATATTAACCAGGTTTTAGTCCTTAATTCTTGTTTTTTTTTCGATTTGGATCGCTTTTCTCACAAAAAGCAGACTATATGTTACGTGATGCGTCACGTAACATAGTCCGCGTCGCGCAGCACCACCGCTGCAGTCAAGATTCGGCGATATATATATGCTGATCGTCCCGATAGGTTAAATAAAGCATCATTTCAAAGAGAAACTTCACCTCTTACCGCTTGTTTTTGTCCAAATTATGAAGCAAAAGATGTTTTAAAGAAGCCGACGCAGTGATACAAAACATTTAAGCTAGCTGACCGGAACTTCTTCTTTCACCGTGCGGTTATTAAGTTTTAACGCAAGTGGGCTCCACACATACACAGTGGGGCAAAAAAGAATAATCAGCCACCAATAGTGCAAGTTCTCCCACTTATACATATGAGAGAGGTCTGTAATTTCATAAAAACACTTCAACTAGGAGACAATAATACATTTAAAATAAGATAAGTATAACCTGATATAGTTGATCAAATACTATTTACCAGCACTGTTTTCCAATAAATTCTTTAGAAGTCCAACATAATCTTTTTCTGACTTTTCTTTATTCATTTTGTCTCCCCAGTTGAGTTGAATCTATGATGAAAATAACATCTTTTTAAGTGGAGAATTATTACATTTGGTGGCTGACTAAATGGTTGTTGTTTAAATGGCTGAATCTAAATTTTAGGTTTTAGGATGTTATATTCTAAAGAAACTTTTTTTGTTATGTTCTTTACTAGACAGAAAATAGATCTTGAGACAATAACCAATCATTAGCCTAAACTCTTTTGCCCCACTGTACATACACTCAAAGAACTCACAAATACATTAACATTGACACAGACAAAAATATAAAATAAACATAAAGTTTCCTTATCTGTTCTCCCACTTACCTGGTTTCCATGAGCTGAAGAAGGAAGTGAAATCCACGTTCTGTTTTTACAGACAGGATGACATCAGGGGCTGCACGGTGGAGCAGTGGTCAGCGCTCTTGGGTTTGAGTCCCGGCTGGGACTTCCTGAACTTTGCACGTTTTCCCCGTGCGTGTATGTTTGGGACTCTGACTTCTTCCCACAGTCCAACACCATGCTTCATAGGGTAATTTGTAACTCTAAATTGTCCCTAGGTGTGCATGTGTGAGTGTGTGTGGAAGTGATTGTGTGCCCAGTGACAGACTGGCAACCCGTCCAGAGTGTAATGGATGTATATCCATCCATTCAACATCAGTGATGGTGTCACTAGGGGAGTATGGGGTTGTAGTGAGGTGATTTGATTAGCTTGGTTTGTTTGTTCACCTTTTGTCTTCTCCCTTCAGGGCTTGTCTTAAGTCCTCTATTTGCATGACACACACGCAGCTTTTTTTTAATAATCATTTTTGTTGGTAGTAATTTGAGCAAAGTTTATGCTACTAATCTGAAAGTTGGATTTCTGCAAAACCTAAATGCTAAAAAATGATTGTATGTTTTTTTTTTTCAATTTGATATTGAAATAAAATCTTGCTCGAAAAGGCAGACCTAACTCAATATCAAAACATTCTGATAAATATTGCTTCGCTCCTCTTTTTACGAACTGTTTTTAGGGGGAGGAGCTTTTTTTAGGGGGGCAAGCAACCAGCTAGTGACAGAAGAGGCATGCTCCCACCCCTCCCTCTTTGGCCCGCCACCACCCCCCTTATGGGGACGTCACTTCTTCCGTTTTGTCCTGTTTTTCCAAATTAAAAAAGAAAACCTGTCTAACACAAGAGGCTCTTAGGTTCAGTTTGCTCAGCTGATTTTGTTTTAAATTTGGGGTTTTATTCTACACTCCACAGGAAAATCAGGGGTACATTTGTATTAACTCCCTTTTTGTTTTTAATCTAAATTTTAGATTCAGGATGTGATATTCTAAAGAAACCTTTTTTTTTAAATTATATTCTTTACTAGACAGAAAAGAGATCTCAAGACCACCAACAAATTGTAAGTCTCATAGCATAACTGCCAATTCTTTTTGAATATTTTTAGAAAACTGGAAATAATAAAATTGTTAGCAAGTGCAACATTTAGCCCAAAAAATGACTTTAAAAATGATTTAGGCAATTATGCTACGAGGCTAATGAAAGTTTTTTTTAAGGGGAAGAAGGGTTTTTGAAGGTAGGCCAGGGACTTCCTGAACTTTGCACGTTTTCCCCGTGCGTGTATGTTTGGGACGCCGACTTCTTCCCACAGTCCAACACCATGCTTCATAGGGTAATTTGTAACTCTAATTTATCCCTAGGTGTGCATGTGTGAGTGTGTGTGAAGGTGATTGTGTGCCTTGGCTCCAGCAATCCCTTGACACCAAGGCTTAAAAACATGAATGAATGGATGGATATGCATCCATTCAACATCAGTGATGGTGTCATCAGGGGAGTATGTATTGAGGTGATTTGATTAGCTTGGTTTGTTTGTTCACCTTTTGTCTTCTCCCTTCAGGGGTTGTCTTCAGTCCTCTATTTGCATGACACACACTTACTTTTATTTGATGATCGTTTTTGTTGGTAGTAATCTGAGCAAAGCTTATGCTATAAATCTGAAATTTGGATTTCTGCAAAACCTAAATGCTAAAAAATGATTGTATGTTTTTTTCAATTGGATATTGAAATAAAATCTTGTTTGAAAAGGCAGACCTAACAAGTCTGAGAAATGATGCTTTGCTCTTTTTTACTTGAAAAAAACAACACTTTTTTTAAGTGGAGGAGCTTTTTTTTAGGGGGCAAGCAACAAGCAATTGACAGAAGAGGAATGCCCCCCCCCCCCCTCCGGCCCTCCACCACCCCCCTTATGGGGACGCTTCTTCTTCTTTTTTCTCCTGTTTTTCTGTCCAGCAGCCGAGCAAACTGAACCTGAGAGCCTCTTCTGTTGGACAGATTTGTTTGAAATTTGGGGATTCTCTTCTTTTCTCTATGTAGGTTAAATTTGTAATAACGCCTTTTGTTTTTTAAACTAAATTTTAGTTTTATGGTGTTATTTATTCTTAGGAAAGTTTATCAGACAGCAGAAATCTTGAGATCAATAACAAATTGTTAGCCTCATAGCATAATTGCCAATTCTTTTTGAATATTTTTAGAAAGCTGGAAAAAAAACACTTTTCAGCAAGTGCAATGGTATCTTTAGGCAGATTTCAACATTTGGCCAAAATGACTTTAAAAATGACTTATGCTATGAGGCTAACAAAGGTTTATTTTTTAGGGGGTGAAGAGGGTTTTTGAAGGTGTGCCAGCAATTAGAAATAAACAAAAAAGAGACATGGCCCACCTCACCTCCTCCCCCTTTGGCCCGCCACCACCCCCCCTTATGGGGACGCCACTTCTTCCTTTTTATCCTGTTTTTTCATATAAAACAAAAAGTCTGTCCAACACAAGAGGCTCTTAGGTTCAGTTTGCTCGGCTGATTTTGTTTTAATTTTGGGTTATTATTCTACACTCCACAGGACAATCAGGGGTACATTTGTATTAAATCCCTTTGTACCTTAATCTAGATTTTAGTTTTATGATTTTTATTCCTAGGAAAGTTTTTGATTATGTTCTTTATCAGACAGCAGAGATCTCGAGATCAATAACAAATTGTTAGCCTCATAGCATAATTGCCAATTTTTTTTTAATACTTTTAGAAAGCTGGAAAAAAAAACCACTTTTCAGCAAGTGCAATGGTATCTTTAGGCAGATATCAACATTTGACCAAAATAATTGCTTAAAAATGACTTATGCTATGAGGCCAACAAAAGCTTTTTTGGAAGGAAGGAGGGTTTTTGAAGGTGTGCCAGCAATTAGAAATGAATAAAAAATAGACATGGCCCACCCCACCTCCGCCCCCTTTGGCCCGCCACCACCCCCCTTATGGGGACGCCACTTCTTCCTTTTTCTCCTGTTTTTCTCTCCAACAGCTGAGCAAACTGAACCTGAGAGACTCTTCTGTTGGACAGATTTGTTTTAAATTTGGGGATTCTCTTCTTTGCTCTATGTGGGGTAAATTTGTAATAACGCCTTTTGTTTTTTAAACTAAATTTTAGTTTTATGGTGTTATTTATTCTTAGGAAAGTTTATCAGAAACCTCGAAATCAATAACAAATTGTTTGCCTCATGGCATAAGTGCCAATTATTTTAGAATATTTTTAGAAAGCTGGAGAAAAAAAACACTTTTCAGCAAGTGCAATGGTATCTTTAGGCAGATATCAACATTTGGCCAAAAAAATGACTTTAAAAATGACTTATGCTATGAGGCTAACAAAGGTTTACTTTTTTAAGGGGAGGGGCACCAACTTACAGTTGACAGAAGAGGCGCTGTGTCCCGGGTCAACTCGGTGGCTGGTGGTGATGTCTGTGCCCCATGGCTGCTCGTCAATGGGCCCTTGGTGATGAGCAGGGCTGGGCATGCTGGTCGAGAGCTGCACCTCGGTGATGGGCCCCACCTCAGTAAAGGGCCGCGTCTCGATGAATGATCGCCCCTCAGGTGAAGAGCCATGAGGGGCTCTGTGACAGGCTGCACCGGCTCGATGATGGGCGGCGCCGGGTTGGTGGTAGTGGTGGCCGGACAGAGAGAAGAAATGGTGATGAACAGATTTTGTTTTACATTTGAGGTTCTCTTCTACACTCTTTAGGAAAACCATGGTTGTATAAACTCATTTTGTGCTTGAATTTTACTTTTATTTATTCTTTGTAATAAGCTGGTTTTTAAACTTTTCGTTTACTACTAAACTTGTTTTTAATCAATCAGCACAAATGTATGAAGTTATTGTTGCGCCAAATCCTTTAAGCAAAACCTTTGGTAAATCAATCAAACATAGGAAGCTGCAAATTACATTTCTCTAGAGATGTAAAGACTAAATGATTCTGCAAATGCAACCCTTCAGCCCACAAATATGAATTATGCATCACTGCGTAAAGCATTGTGTTACTTTTCTGTTCCAACAAAATGATATTTTAAGCTTCATTGACATCCTTTGGCCCTTTTTGCAGGTCTGTAACACTTAGCTTTTTCCAATGGTAGCAGAACTTTTGCTACAAATGTGGAAGTTTGGATTTCTTCTAAACTTAAATGCTAAATAATGATTCACTCACTCTGCTCAGATTGTCACCACCAACAAAAATGATTCTTCTGCTCAGTCATCTTCTAAACCTGTTCTGGCGACAGCTCCTTTGTTAAAGGATTAAAAGATCTGGCACAAACATAAATCCATACAAATGTAAACGTAATATTTAGGGTTTGAAATACTGACTGATAATTGGCGGTTTGGTTTGCAATTAAACTGAACGCTTTCATAAAATATTGTTTAGGGGAAGAGCTTTACTGAAGGAGGGGCCAGGAAGTTACAGACAGACTAGCCCCCTGATTGCTCTTCGATTGATTTGATAACAAATAATTTTAGGGGGAGGAGCTTTTTACAAAAGGAGGCCATCAACCAGCAATTAACAGAAAAGGCATGGCCCCCCTCCCACCCCTCCTCATAGGGCCCTCCACCACCCCCCTTAAGGGGACGTCCCTTTTTCCTTTCCTCTTTTTGTTCTCTTTCGTGTTTTTTTTCCAGCATCAGAATTTTTCATTTTGGTCTGACGACTGTTTTCTCAATAATGTCCTTTATCAGAAAAGGAAGAGACATTGAGATCAATGACAAATGTTTTTAAGGGGGAGGAGCTTCATTGAAGGGGGCCATCAACCACCAATTAACAGAGGAGACATGGCCCACCGCTACCTCCCCCTGGCCCGCCACCACCCCCCTTAAGGGGACGTCACTTTTTTACCTCTTTCTGTCCTCTTTCCTCCTTTTCTGTGGAATCTTAGAGCCTCTTGTTCTAGACACATTTTGTTTTAAATTGGGGTTTTCTTCTACAATCTAAGGAAACATCTGGGGTTTATTTAAATGAACACGCCCTTTTGAGTTTGAGTCTAAATTTTAGTTTTAGAATATTTTATTTTGGTCTGACAATAGTTTTTTTAAATATGTCCTTGACCAGAACAGAAAGAGGCATTGAGATCAATATCACAAATATTTAAGGGGGAGTAGCTTTGTTGAGGGGGGCCATCAACCACCAATTAACAGAGGAGACATGGCCCACCCGCTACCTCCCCCTGGCCCGCCACCACCCCCCTTAAGGGGACGTCACTTTTGTCCTTCCCTTTTCTCCTGTTTTTCTGTCCTGAATCTGCGTCTCTTGTGTTGGACAGATTTTGATTGATGTTTGGGATTCTACACTCTAATAGAAAATCAGGAGTATATCTGTATAAAGTTTTCCTTTTGTCTTCCAATCTAAATTTGAACTTCAGTGTTTGATATTTTACCCCACCTCCTCCCCCTTTGGCCCACCACCACCCCCCTTATGGGGACATTAATAAATTGATAATCATGCTAAGAGGCTAATGAGAGGTTTTTATGTTAGAGGGAGGAGTTTTCTTTGTTGTTTTAAGAGCAGCCCGACACTTACGATTGGTGGAAGAGGCGCTGTATCCGGGGTCAACTCGGTGGTGATGCCTGTTCCCCCTGGCTGCTTGTGGATCCTGCAAAATGAATGCAGTGATGCTCCAGTGACAAATGTGTCAGATTGAAAACTACAAACACAAGGATTTGCAACTGAAAGAGCAAGTGATGCGACTGAAATAGAAACAATCTGAGGCTAAGTTTGAGCAGTGAAAATAAAACCAGTGAAGATGAAAAAAATATTTGTTTTGTTGAAAAGAAACTAGACTGCAAAATTAATACAGTGATGCACTATGCATGGGTGTAAATTGAAGGGTTGCAT
Source organism: Oryzias curvinotus (assembly GCA_023969325.1). Taxonomy (NCBI): domain Eukaryota; kingdom Metazoa; phylum Chordata; class Actinopteri; order Beloniformes; family Adrianichthyidae; genus Oryzias; species Oryzias curvinotus. Next base: position 8,841,505 of record CM043721.1, read on the forward strand.
TTAGAGAAACATTTAGTCTATGCGCCACTGGAGACTTTTTCTTGCAACTTCCTACTTTTGATTAATTTACCAAATGTTGTACTTAACTTCCCATTAACACTGAATTGAATTATTGTAACTCTTTCACTGTTTATGCAGATAACATTATTCCATTGGATTCCGAAAGCTGAGAAAAAAAAACAATCTGTGGCTGAAATCCCTGTGATGCTTTCATTTATTTGTAATTTTGAAAAAACTATTTAATTATATTTTGCTTTCAAGTTCATGCTGAATGAAGGAATGGAAGTTTTTGATGTTTGCAGTCCATCAGCATCAAGGGAATATTCAACACTTTAAAAGCTTTGCACAGATATGCAACCTTTTACAATGGTTTAGTGTTGCATATCAGGACAAAGTTCCTTTTCTGAGCTTTTAGAATCCGTTGGAATTACATTAGATTGTGCAAACAGTCAAAGAGTTACGGTGATTCAAAAAACAAGTTGTTTCCTTTCACTGGTGACAGCTCCTCTGTTAAATGATTAAAAGATCTGGCACAAATATAAATCCATACAAATGTAAACATCTACAATATAACATTTTCATTGGGAAAAATTGACTGAAAAGGACAGTTTCATCAGTTGGTTTGCAATGAAACGGAACGCATACATAAAATGTTGTGTAGGAGAACAACTTTACTGAAAGAGGGGCCAGGAATTAACAAAGACAGACTAAAAGATATGGAGAGATCAATAACCAATCATCAGCCTCATAGCATAACTGCCAACGCCATATTTGAATGTTCTTAAAGCAGCAAAAACAGACATTTTAGCAAGCAAAATGGCATTTTGTGCCAGATAGTAACATTTGGTCAAAAATGACTTAGGCAATTATGCTATGAGGCAAATGAGTTTTACTTTTCGCTCTAGAGGGAGGAGCTTTTTTTTAAAGAGCAGCCAGAAACTTACAATCAAGAGAAGAGGCGCTGCATCCTGGCTCAGCTCGGTTGCTGGTGGTGATGCCTCTTCCCCATGGCTGGTTGTGGATCCTACAAAATGAATACAATGATGCACAATGAATGTGTGTAAATGGAAGGGTTGCATTTGTAGAAAAAAAAAAACACTTTTTGGCAACCAAAATGGCATTTTGTGTCAGAAGATATCTGGCCACAAATGACTAAGGAAATTATGTTATGAGTCTAATAAAAGGGTTTTTTTTAGAGGGAGAAGCGTTTTTGAAGAGCGTCCATTAACTTACAATCCACAGGCGAGGCGCTGCATCCTCAGGGGCTGGTGGTGATGCCTGTGACCCATGGCTGCTCGTCGATCCTGGGCCTTTGATGATGGGCTGCGCCTCGGTGAAGGGTTGTGAATATGACCGAAGGGGAAGCTGAGCAAGGACACCGTCGTACCGGACCTGTACAGGCCATCGGCCGATGCCCCCACAAACTTCCCCTTCAGGTCAAATATTTTTTATGTATTTATTTAGTGTTTTTTATTTTTTTTTTTGTTTTATGTTTTTTTATAATTTTTTTTTTTGTTTTTTGTTTTTTATAATTTTTTTGTTTTTTGTTTCTCCATCTCTTCATGACTGGGTGGTTTTATCCACTCAGCCATGGATGGAGAAGAAGATCTTCTAATGCTGGCCTGCAGTGTGGGAGCGAGGCCAGACATTTCTCTAGGAAGTCCTTGCAGTCTATGAAAAAGAAGAGTAAAAGGATGAAGCTAACAGATACAAAGATCCATCCACTCAGTGAAGTTGAGATGTTTTTGTTTTTTACCTTTAGACAGCTCCGCGCGTGGCTTCAAGTCCTTCCAAAAAAACTTTGTGGCATGGAAAGGATGTTCGTGTAGGAGATCAAATGTCACCACCCCCACCTGCCACACCGTGGTGGGCCCCGCTGAATAGGAGCGGCAATGGGTGAATTCAGGGGGGTCTCGATACGTTGCTTCTGAAAGACACACAAAAAAATAAAACACATTTTAATCCCAATTTTATGTGACTTTCTGCCAGCTTAGTTAATGGATCACTGTGTTACTATGTCTCTGTCACCCACCCCCACCCCACCACCCCCAAGGAGCAAAAATAGTGCAAAATTGAAGCAGAAGGCTGATTACTCACTCCAGACATATCTGTGCTTTGTGTCCCTCTTTGTGAAACTGCTAATGCCAAAATCAATGAGGCGGACACGCGGGACAGTGGAGCTGGTCTCCACCAGGATGTTCTCCATCTTTATATCCTGGTGGAAGATTTCTCTGTCTTCCAGCTCTTTAGCAGCTTTTACAAGCTGTTTCACGATGATCTGAGAAAGACAGAAGATACAGAACACTCTGAGCAAAACCACATGGAAGAAGACCTCCTCCTCAGAGGGAGAAAGAGAGAACAAGGACCCACTGTGAGCAGGTCGTCATGTCTGAACCTTTGCCTACCTTTGCTTCGTCTTCCTCCAGCATTGGCTTTTGTACTCTATAGTCGAATAAGCATTCGACAGGCGTGGGTCTCTCCATGACCAGGATCAAGTTGTCTTCCTGGTCATAATAGTCGAGCAGAGACACGGCAGCTGTGGACCCCACCTCTCCATCAGCCGCCCTTTGCATTATCAGAACCTCCCTGGGTATCTGCTTGCCTTCATCATCCTGTAAAATGCCAGGAAAGATGAGGGTGAGAAGCTGCACAGGTGAGACTTCAGGTGAGCACCAGTGACTGCGGCTAAACTTACGGTTTGCCTTAAGACTTTGGACTGTGGTATGTATTTGATCGCAACCTGTAAGACACAAACAGAGCTTTGGTGAGCATTTCCCTCCTGATCTGCTCCATCAAGAGCTTCTCTATGTCACACTTACTGGAAAGCGATCAGCAACGCGAAAGCCAGCAAACACGGACCCATAGCCTCCTTCTCCGAGCAGGGCCTGCTTCTCGTACTTTACTGCAGAGACACAGCAGATAAGTTCAGTTATGACTGTGAGGAATACTCTTTCAACAGGATTTTAATGTTCTCCTTCACTTATTAAGAAACCTGACTACTATTTTTACCTTCAAATTGGTTTTGGTTGCTTGTCTCTGCTTGTTCTTCCTTTTCTCTGGAATTTTCTGAAAAGAGCAGACACACATTTGAGAAACTGTAAAGAAAAAGTAACTCCAAAAGGAAAGAATTCCATTTTTTTCTGAGGGGTAAAGATCAAAGCTTCTGTAAATTCATTAATGGTCACATTTTGCTCACAGACAGAACAGCTTCAGAAGAGCTGCTAAAGGACTGCATGAAATTATTGCTTTAATTTCTTACTGTCTGTCGAACATTACTGAGTATTCACGTTAAATCATTCTTTCTACTTTGATCTTTTCTTTTATTCTTTTAAACAAAGTGACAGATAACCATTTAAAGTTTAGGTAAAAAAAAACAGAGACTGTAGAAGTTTTCTGTATTTGCCAAACTTTTGACAAAACGTCTGTCTTAAATGGAAATAACTGACAATCAACCTAATATTTTCTATTCATCACAGAATAAAGTGTGTTTAATAGAAGTACTGGCGATATTTTACTGTGCAAATTATACTAAAATCTGTGGACTTGAAAACAAAATCTATATTTTTTTTGGCTTGTTTTTGTGTTTTTAGGTTTATTGGACACAAAATAGTTTTAGCAAAAATCTAAACATTTCTGTGTGAAAATTGTTTCAATGACAAACAGAGAGGTTTTCAGAAGATGAGCTCTAAAACATTTGGACATTTTTAATTTATCCTCTGATATATTTGACTAAACATATTTTTTGTGAATGTTTCTCCAATGAATTTAAATAAAACTGCAATTTGTTTTGCTTTTTCAATGATCCTCATGTCAGTTTAAGTTCAAATCAGCTTCTAAGGTCAAATATTTAGTGCAGTAATCAGTTTTCTATCACTAAGAATTATCAAAAGTGTTCAAATCATCTTACCGCCATCGGTGTCAACGGGGTGGGGGGTGCTGCTACATGGAGAAAGCCTCCTCCTTTTCTGTGCAGTCACCCCTTCAGGTGAGTACTCTAACTTCCTCTTCCTGGATGTCGCATGGAAAGGCTCTGCAAAAAAAGCAACACAACATTGAGGACTGTTAGGACACACACAAACCTGGAAATGGGTTCACTTAGGAGACGTCTGGGTCAAAAGAACAATTCACTACATTTTATGTTTCATGTTGACTGGACATTTACATAGCACTTCATTATTAATTAAAGATTATATAAATCAGATAACTTGATCATTTTATGACTTAATTATATTTATAAATATTAGTATTTTAAACCAGACAATGTGTATTGTACATGAATTTAAAACAATGTCATAGTTATAATAACAAATTTAGACTTTCAGTCAAAGTAATTCATCTTTGTGTCTTTACTCCACCCTGAACCGGTAACATTATGGAAGATGTGGAGGGGTGGAGTTATTGATCACTGTGCACATCAAGCTATCAACAAATCCTAATTTTGATCCATCTTTATTGTCTAAAACTACTGGCATACTTTTATAAAAAACAAACAAAAAGGAGGCAGATGTTGATGATGCTAGCAATGATCTCACCGGAATGCAATAACTAGTAAGTAGAAAAATCAAAAGTATTATAATATTCTTACCGTTATCAGAGCCAACGGGGTGGGGGGTGCTGCTACGTGGAGAACGCTTCCTCCTTTTCACAGCAGTCACCCCTTCAGGTGAGTACTCTAACTTCCTCTTCCTGGATGTCGCATGGAAAGGCTCTGCAAAAAAAGCAACACAAGAATAAGAACTGTTAGGACACACAAGATTGAAGAAAGCTTCACTTAGGAATAGTTTGGATCAAAACAACAGGTGGAGCGGTGGAGTTATTGATTACTGTGCACATCAAACTATCAGCAAATCCTAATTTTGAAGCATCGTCATTGTCAAAAATGACTGGCATACTTTTACAAAGAAAACAATAAAGTAGGGAGATGTTGATGATGTTAGCTACATAGCAATGATCTCACTGGAATGCAAAATAAAGCATAACTAGTAATATCAATAGTAGGTGAAGCAGTGCCTCAACCATTATCATCTAATCTGTGCTAAATATGCAATTTATGTCTTTGATTCTGATCATTTAGATCACCTTGATACTAAACATATCTATATTTGGGATGTGTAACGCTTTATATCCAAAAATTGTACATTATAGACATTTTTATTACATGTCCTCACTTTAAATGTAAGTATTTCACATTCGTCTGTCGTTTATTTTTGCAGCCTGTGACCTGACATGGGTAAAAAACAAAAAAACAAAAACAAATTTGCTGCCATGAAATAGTAATTTGTTCCCTCAGATTAATTGTGACCTTTTACACATTACTCTTTTTCAAATAAACTGATATGCTTCTGGTTACATATTTACTGTAAGTAAAATAACTGGTTTAAAGCAATAATAGAAATAAAATATATTTTGCCTCTACATTACTGATGTTACTATTGAATATAATGATGTGATCGCTACACTGGGCAGCCTCTGAGCGGCTGGCTGGCGGGTAGACAGAGAGCCGCTGTGGGATGAGGAAGCAGCCAGCTCACTTTCTAAATCTTATGGTATTTTTCTTATATTCATTGAGACAATAATAAAATAATCTCCTATTTTGGTTACTGTTTTATTTTTCCCCTTTTTCAACTAATGGAGGTCACAGAGACACAGAGTAGTGATGGATGGAGGGAAGCTCACAGTACCAGGAGAGACTGAACAAACTCATAAAACCAGACATGGAGACGTGATTACTGATGCTTTTGTAGAGCTTTTTAAACTAAATCAGATCTCTTAACATCCACCGTGTCTTCCATACATTGTTATGAGATAAACACAGACAGAAATTTAATTGCAAGTATTGTTCACATCTGTGTTTTTGAATGACTTATTGCGTGAGTTTATTCGCATAAATGATTGAATGGAAACAGAGTAATTACACATTTTGCAAAGTGAAACTTGGCAAATCTAATAAAGTACATGAGAAGAGTTGTTCCATTTTCCACAAAATTAAGGCTAGCCTGAAAAGAAACTCCTCGACAAGTAACTAACTACTTCAGGTTTATGACAGAAAAAAAGTCAGTTTTTAGAATTTTCTTAATCAAATTTTAAATACTTCTTTCTTGGAAAGGATTTAATTACTCCGTAGGAATTAATTACTATTTCGTGGTAACATAATCCTAATTTGTGGGAAATATGTAATAATTTTTTTTTACCCATGTCAGTTCACGGGCTCCGAATTTATTTAATGTTAATATGACATAAAGCTCCACTGAAGACACAAAGTGATGCAGGCAGTAGCTCTGCCTCACCACAGAGGGCGCTCATGAGCTCGTGTGTGTTACTCAGTTGTTGCCAAGTAAATTTGAAAAGATTCCATTCTTTTGTTTTGTTTTGACTGACTGCAAACATGGCCGATGGAATATCATTAAAAATGTCTCAAAGTTGGAATTACAATAAAAAAAACGCGAAGAAATAAATAATACACGATGCATGACGGACCAAAACATTTTTTAATTTCTAAAACTAAAGGATTAGGAGAATTTTTTGTGCTAAAATCAAAAGAAATTGTGTCCAGAATGAGAGATGAATGTATTTCATTTACAAAAAAAATGTTAGACCACACCCCTGATTTTTACTTTTCAACTATGAAAGTTAACATTTTATTTTATATAACGATTTTGAATATTTAATTCTTTAACATAGACAGATAGATATAAACTTTATCTATCTCCCAAAGGAGAAATTCAGGTAATTTCATCTTTCCTTTAAGAAATTTGAGAAGTCAGTTATGAATTATTTGAGTAAAATAAATGTTTCCCTCAAATTCACATCACATCTCTGTTTAAACTTTACAAACGGCAACTCTGCATTTCAAAATGTTCCCACATCCCAGACAAACCAGCTTCTATGCTGGTTTGTCAGCTCAGGAAATAATGTAAAATACAGTAAATAGTTTACAACAATGTAAAATATTAGTAAAATATGAATATGTCACAATCTGGATATAAAATCTAATCACAAACCTATACTCAGCTTACAGTCAAAAATATTTTATGCGTTTTAAGCTTACCTGGGTTAAAATCAGTTGGGTTGTCCATAGATTGGTTTTTGTCCCGCAATGTCGCTGAAAAAAAACTTTTTCTAATAAAATCACACCAACGGAGCAGTCTCTGTCTGGACGGGTCGAAGTCTCTTGGCAGAGTGATGATTTTTAAAACTGTTTCCATAGATTCTGTGACATCACAAAGAGAATCAGGGCAAAATCTGACGGAACTGTGAATTCACCGTGGAAACGTTGATTTTGAATGGAAACAATACAGTTCTACTCTATACAGTTCTATTATATTCTATTCTACAATCAAACCACCAAATCACATCAAACCTTCTTGGAATGATTTTTACGTATATTGGTGTATTTTCTTTTTAACAACTCTAGGTGGGTGGGGGGGGGGGGGTTATTTTATATTAGCTCCAATTTTTGCATATTTAGATACATTTTTAATGTTAATCTATGTGTATAGTAAACAATTCACTCACTTTGCTGAATCCCATCCACTACTAAACCATTGTTGGCACATTCTTCAGGTGGGTGGAGTAAACTCTAGTGAACATGCCCTCCCATTTCAGACTGCAATGAGTGCTATCATTATTTTCCAGAGGTGTAACGATAAATTGATGAATCGAAATCTATTCCTACAATCTAACTAGATCGATCTGACCGAGGCAAGTTGTTGATTAAATTAACCTATACCATTAATAAATCATTTCAAAATGAGATGAATTGATAATCGATCTTGAAAAATACCATATGGATTGAGGCACAGTATGTTTATTTTACTATAATGTAAAAATGACTATCACAGCAGACTACACACATGTGATGTCAGCATAAAATGATCCAGCCATCATTTCAGTCCAATGTGTGGAAACAATTTAAATTTTGCAAAGAAATGTGACCATGCAGCACATGTGTCAAACTCAAGGGGCCACATGTAACAAGGGCCCAGCGTGTAATTATATCCAGCCGGCGAGATCATTTTATATTGTTGTTATTAATGTCCCGGCAACATGTAGTGGTATGTACCGATAACATTAACTACAGATCCCAGAATGCAGCGTGTCAACTGCCTTGCCGAACACCAGTGTTGCCAAGTTGGGTGTTTTCTCGCTCAGTTGGACAGTTTTGACTCTAAAATTCTGGGCAAAAATTGCTTTGGGTGGGTGGACATAATTTGGGAGGCTGTGTGGTCGGTTTTTGGTTCCTTATTGAAATATGTCTCAGCAGGGACGTGCAGTCAGGTGAGGCAGTGCCTCAACTGTAAGCAGCCTCACCCTTGTGAGTAACTAGTTGAATAACTATGTATCTAATCTGTTCTATAAATGCATATTTAATGAATGACTTTCAATCATCCTCACTGTAGGTTGTACAATCCTAAATTGGGTTGATTGTGTGCCTTTATACTAACAATGTGATTCTTTATTAATTTTTTATACATTGTAGTCTATGTTATTATTTGAATTTACTTTTCCATGCTTTCAGCCTCTGTCTTTCATTAAGTGCCAAATATTAACTTTTTCTTCAACCAACCTCTTCTAGCTTCCACACTAGAACCTCACCCATTCACTTTTTGTTGTCTGAGTCACACATTGATTAGTTTTTATTCAGAATCTGCTCTCTGTTTCAGCCCCACAAATACTGGCTCCTCCTTTTGTTCGTGAGGCTCCACCTCCTTCACCTGATAGTGGTATCTCTGCAGGGCTATAGGTGGCTTAGCTTCACATAGCTTTGATTGAGGAGCAGCACCTCCAATTGTCCTCCTTCCACCTCCGTCTGCTGGCGATGCTGAGGTGATGTGACAGTAGATGCAGCTTTTTGTGTCTCTGTGTTACTAACAGCAGTCATAAATGAAAGCTGCTTCATGGTTTCTCTTCAGGTGCTGCCTGAGTCCTGGCAGTGGATCGGGCGGGTCCCGTTTACCAGGGACAGCTCAAGGAGGTATAGGTTCACCCTTGATCAGAATCTGAGGTGGAACTTTCCCCTATTCTACAAAATTATAACCAACCTCCTGCATCTTCTGACCTGTTCTTTGTTTGCATTGTGATGAAACTGTTACTCCATTAGAAGTTAAAGGAATGAAAACTGGTTTCCCTACACCAAGGTAAAGTTTAAAGCAGGGATGGCAACTCCAGGCTTCAAAGCCTCGTGTGTCTACATGATTTCAAGATATCTAAGCCTAATCATGACTGATTACCCGGTAGGGTGGTCGACCCATGATCGTAAGATTGCAGGTTCGATTCCCGCCTTGCACGCCCATGTGTCGAAGTGTCCCTGGGCAAGACACTGAACCCCACCTTGCCTCTGGTGGGAGGTTGGCGCCAGTGTTCGGCAGTGTGTGAATGTGTGTGTGACTGGGTGAATGTGAATGTGACTGTGACTGTAAAGCGCTTTGGGCCTTCGTAAGAGGGTAGAAAGCGCTATATAAGTATACGCCATTTACCTGGTAAAGGTGTGTTCAGTCCATTAGAACATGCCAGAGCAGTGAATGTTGGAAAACATGCGGGAGTGTGTCCCTTGTGGCCAGGAGCAAGTATGTGTAGTATAAGAAATAGACAATCAGAATCATTTATTGTCATTGCACATGAGGATACAATGAAATTGCAGCAGCCTTGGAATGAAGAAGTTAAATAAAATAAAAATAAAATAGAATTGAAATACTGTATTTACAACAAAAAATGAACAATATGTACAGAAGCTGTTAAATATTAAATATTTGTGGATAAAATAGAATGGAATGAGATATGTTGCTATGAGCACAGCATAATAAATATTAAGTTATTGCACAGTGACCCAGTTATTGCACAGTCAGGATATTGCACGCATTGTAGTAAAAAGTCAGAGTGAGGTGTGGTTGGTGGAGGTATGTGTATTCCATATGGTAATTGCCTGTGGAAAAAAGCTGTTTCTTAGTCTATTTGTCCTCGTTTGGATGGACCTGTACCTCCTTCCAGAGGGTAGCAGGTTGAGTAGAGGGAAAGCAGGATGGGTGGAGTCAGTGATGATGTTAGTCACCCTGCTGAGGCAGCGTGACAGGTAGATGTCCTTCAGTGAGGGGAGAGGGCAGCCGATGATCCTCTGCGCTGTCTTGACCACTTTCTGGAGGCTCTGCCGTTCTGCTTCAGTGCAGTGGGAGAACCACACTGTGATACCATAAGACAGGATGCTCTCGATGGTTGAGCGGTAGAAGGTTACCAGCAGCTCCTGGCTCACACTGTTCCTCCTAAGTTTTCTCAGGAAGTACAGGCGCTGCTGACCCTTCCTGATGACAGCCATGGTGTTGTTAGACCATGTGAGGTCAGCCGAGATGGTGGTGCCCAGGAGGGTGAAGCTGTGGACCCTCTCCACACAGTTTCCATTGATGTAGAGTGGGGGTGGATCTGCTCTGTTCTTCCTGAAGTCCAGGATGATCTCCTTGGTCTTGGTGGTGTTCAGGATGAGGTTATTATCCGACACCACCTGGACAGTTTCAGGACTTCGTCTCTGTAGGCCGTCTCGTCGTCACCAGAGATCAGCCCCACCACAGTAGTGTTGTCTGCAAACTTTACTATGGTGTTGCTAGTGTGGGCTGGTCTGCAGTCTGCTGTGTAGAGTGTGTACAGCAGAGGACTCAGCACACATCCCTGTGGGGAGCCTATGCTCAGCATCCGGGTGGAGGAGAAGTGGGGACCAAGTTTGACTGTCTGTGGTCTGTTTGTGAGGAAGTCCTTGATCCAGGAGCAGGTCCTAGGTCAGACAGTTTGCTGACCAGAATGTCAGGGAGGATCATATTGAAGGCTGAGCTGTAGTCCATCCTGGCGTAGGTGTCTCTGTGTTCCAGGTGGCTCAGCGCAGTGGAGGGTGATGGATTTGGCATCGTCCGTTGATCTGTTTGCTTTGTAAGCGAACTGGTGGGGGTCAAAGGTTGGAGGGAGGGAGTCTTTGATGTGTCCCAGGAGCAGCCGTTCCAGACACATTGTGATGACAGGGATGAGTGCAACTGGACGGTAGTCCGTGAGGCAGGCTGTGGATGAGAACTTTTTGGGTATCGGGTATCGAATACTTCTTCAGATTAAATTGGAACCTTTTGTTTATGTATTGCCTCACTTTTAGTATAGACTAAGTATAATTGTAGTACACTATCTAGAGAGGTGAACGTTTGCTCTAGGAAAGAAGAGAGGATCAGACATAGCAAGACACAGCATCAATGAGTCAATGAGAAGGACTGAAGTCAAATGGTGAGTTACAGGGAGCAGAGGTGAAGAAGACAGAGGACTGAAGAGGCATGTGTTAGCAGGTGGAAGAAGGTTTCAGGTGTAGATGTGTGACAAAAGATCGCAAAAGATCAGCAAAAAATGAAAGGTATGCATGACTGTGGTCAGAGCAGCCATGTTGGTTTAAAGACAGTGGCTCTGAGAAAGAGACAGACCTGAAGACGTTGAGATTCCCTTTGAGAGTATTGACCGCAAATGAATGCATCAGAGGAATAGCTCATGTTGTGTTATGAAGACAAATGCACAGCTGTCAGATTAAAATGGTTTGGACACATTGAGGCGATGGATAGTGATTATGTTAGTACCGGATGCTGAGGTTGGAGCTACCAGAAAAGGCCAAAGGAAGATCAAAGAGGTTGATGGATGTAGTGAAGGACGACATGAAGGTGGATGGTGGCAATGAGGATGCAGGAGAGAACGGATGGAAGCAGATCATTTGTTGCAGTAACTCTTAAGGGGAGCAGCCAGATGACAAAGAATATTCATAGAAATGAATTCTGATAGTGTTTAAATTCTATTACTCACAAACAAAATTATTTTTTTTCATATTTAGGCAGAAATTCTTCAAATTTCTTTATCAAAGATGATACAGTTGATTTAATTGAAAAATAATGTATCAGAGTGGAATCTTGACCATCACTAAAGTGAAGTCTATACTTTTTGTGTTTTCTCTTTGTTAACCAAAATGACCTTTTTTGTTAAACCACCAAAATTTTTTTAAAGTTTTTAAAAAGACAGTAAGACAGCATTTAACACCAGCTGTATTATAAGTCCAGGGATGTAAATGAGACCTTTGCATCAGTCACTTTGAAGGATTTCTGCTCACATGACAGCAGTACAAAGATGAGCCTAAATAATCACATTAGTCGCAGTTCTTCATGTTCCGTGATTAGTGAATGTTTATAAAGATCAGAAACTCGAGCACCGCAACATCTAAAATTCCTACTGCGATTGACAGCTGTCAAAATAAACAGCAACACACATGGACACACGTTCATTATTAAATAACTCATTTATTATTCATAAAATATACAGCAATCTCCGTACTGAAAGAATTCATTGGAATTTTGAATTCACAGTCATAATTTCTATATACATGCTAGTTTCATTCTTCAAGGAAAACCAAGGAACAGAAAATTCCTCTTTATTCTACTGAAGCTAGCAAATGTACATATTTCCAGTTTAAAATTATGTAATAGACAACTGAAAGTGATATGATTGAATGTTTTTAAGTTAAAGCAAGCAAAACTAAAATAAGAACCAGAAAAAAAAACACTCAATAGAAAAATCAAATGCTGCCCTGTCATTGGTTTACAGTGTTTCCTCTTCTGAAAACTGAGCAAAGATGCCTCAGAACTGAATCAGTGCATTGATACTTTTCTAAAGCGCACTTTCACTGTAATTAAACAGCTGCCTCTACAAACCCATGTTTTCTCAGTAACTAATGAAGGCACGAAATGAACAGATGAGGAACCAAAAGTACAAATAAATTATTCTTTAAAGACTAGATCAACAAACAACGGCAGGATTGATCAACTTGATATTAACCGGGTGCATATTTTCAAATGTTTGGAAATGTAGGAAATCAAATTTTGAGAGAACAGAGTTTAAGATGTTAAAATTGGCATTTTAAAATTTTAATGTTGGAAAAAAATAATAAATGACCCCCCCGATAACTTGAAGCTCAAAAGAGTGTTCTGATGAATTGGGAGATTTAATTTGGACCCCACCCCCCTGCTCTTATTCTCAGTAACAGATAAACCCAAAAATATTCTCCGTCTTGAATTGTTATGATGTTAAAAATGGGTTAAAACGCATCCGAGTCTTTTGGTCCCTGTCTTGGTGAAGTGCAAACACACCTCTTCAGGATGTTATTGCCATAAAACAGCTGCTATCTGTCCAAACGGTCATTTTCACGCTAAAAAAAAGTCAGTGTTGATAAAGCAATGAGTACTTCAGTTCAGCGTCTGCTGAAGGACATCTCTAGTGCTGGCTGAGGTCAGGGTCAGTGTGAGCCAGCCTGCTGCACCTCCTTCTCCCTCGTTTGCCCTCTGGTGTGTGCAGGGAGGCTTTTAAGGCTCCTGCGGAGGCTTCCACCTTGTTTTGTCACTTCCCAAGCTTCCATCGGGTGATTTTAAGACACAGCGTGTGTTGATGTGTTTCGCTTCCCTAGTAAGTCTCGGAATCAGAGTCGTTAAGCTCCTCCTCTTTGTAGAAACCGTCGTGATGGCTCATGTTGTTGAAGCTGCAGTAGGAACCGTGCTCACCTCGCAGCACAGGCAGGCTGTCGAAAGTGGCACTCTTGGATGGGCTGGTGGTGTAGTGGTTAATGGCACTGAAAGGGAGGGTGGGTGCCGAGGTGCAGGGGGACACAGGCATCATGGTGGCCAGAATCAGGGCGAGGCAGTCTGCCACATCTTTGTTGGGGGCACAAGCCAAGGCAGGCGTGTAACCTGAGAACAGAACAAAACAAAAAATCAATCAATCAATCAATCAATCTATGAAAAACTAGATAATATTAAATATAGTTTCTGCTAAAAACAGCCTGAGAGCTGAATACTTTCCGTTTTTTCCCCCAATTGTACTGCAAAAGACACAGAAAAGGTGAAGTGTTTACCATTCTCATCAACTGCAAGGACACTGGCTCCCTTTGCCAGCAGCTCTTGCACCACCACAGTCAATCCATTTCTTGCAGCCACGTGAAGAGGCCTTTAAGAGAGAAAGAAATCCTGGGTCTGCTGACACTGCTAATTTCTCCTCATGACTTTTCACACTAAAAACAACCTTCATTGCACAATGCATAAAAAATTATGTGAATTACATACGTTTGTAAGGCGGCATTAGTAGCATTTATGAGATTTCGGTCAGATATCTTCTCCAATATCAACAAGGCACTGGTTTCATGACCCTGCAGAAAACAAGGATTGATTTAAAGCAAAAATTCTCATTAAGTAACTTCTATTACCAGCAAGAACACTAATTTATTATCAGCTTTACAGTGACAGAACAGTGCCACCATATGGCAGGACATACCTTACTGCATGCCAGATGAAGTGCAGTGTTCTTCACAGCATCCTGAATAGTAAGATCTGCTTTTGCACTGCTCACCAGCAACTCTGAGAATCAGGTGAAGTGGATGAAGATATGAAAACTTAGTAACCTCAGTTAATAATGTTGCTCCTCCAATAATAGTCCATGTTTAGGGGAAGGTGCAGAGGCATTCCTACCGACAGCATTGGTCTGACCATTCTCGGCAGCCATCATGAGAGGGCTCTTCCCCGCAGCATCAACAATATTGACCTGGGCATTGTGGCTCAGAAGCAGCTGGAGACACTCCACATGATCAGTAAAGGCTGCAGCATGCAAAGGGGTCCTGCACAAAAAAGTAGGGGTGTTAGAAAAAAATCGGCGATATATCGCGATAGTCCATTTGCCAATATTGTTTTAAAATGCCGTCAGGATGTTTAACTATATATATGCGTGTCCTTCAGCCTCTGACCACTAGTTGGCAGCAGAGCACACAGAGCCTCTTTGAGCAGCTCTACACCACACTTAACAACAGGAAGACCTCAGCTAGAGGCAGCTTTTTTCGTTGTTATGAGACACGAACTACTTAGTTTTTACTTAAGATGGGTACCGAACTGAAACTCTGTGCCATGTTGCTGCCAGTAACATAGAAATACATGGATTGCGGTGCTTTCAGCGGCCCACATAAGAACGAGTGAAGCAGAGCAGCGGCTAATGCACTGACTTAGCATCGGCCAAAATGCTATCGGCAAAACCCACCCTAAGTTCTGCAGAACCTCCCAGCAATAGATTCTAGTTTAGCGACCTGTTGGATTAGAGTGATGTGTACAACTCTCTGAAAAAAGGCTAACATCACGGCGATGAGCGTTACTAGCTTACTTCCGCGTGTGAGAAAGCGTGACTACAACGATGCAGTACAGACTGGGATGTAAAAAGCATCTTAGCCACATTAAAGCGTCTCTTTCACCCTGTCATGCTGCCTATTCACACTTTTTTGTTTCTGTAAAGAATTGATGTTCTTTATTTCCAATAAATGCCTTTATTTTTGAAGCACCATTCAGACTCCTGAGCCATTTAAAAGTACTGGAGAAGCTACATTAAGCAATGTTGAAAATAAACAGCACTTTATTTCCTCAATCATACTTTTAGAACCTTATTGGTTAAGGCACATTCATTCCATTTTTTTTTTCTTATACTGAAAAATATTTTGTTTGTTGATATGAGATACAGTTGCAGTGCTTAACATTGTGATCATTAAATAAACTGAATTTGACAATTGTATTACAATGGAAGACGTATTGAAATTCAGGTAGAGTTTTTTCTAGGTCATATTTTAAAAAATAGATAAATAAATAAAAAGAAAGAAAATGTGTTCCGGTATAATATTAGGAAACGTATGGTATCGCCAGACTCACACCGCTACAAAAAAGGTTGACAAAAGGCAGAAGTTTTTCACGTCAAAATGTGAAAAAAAAACAACAACTTTAAGGTTAAAGTTGCTCCTACCTGTTTTTGCCGTCTTTGGCATTGACAATGGTAGGGCCCAAAGTGTCTATCAGCATTTCAGCAGCACCTTCATTGTCACGGATTCTAAGGAAAGCAAAAAAGAGATATCGAACAGATTAATCTATTCCAGACTCAACTCTGACAGTTTGAATAAAGCAAAAGACAGCTGGGCTCTTACACAGCACAGTGCAGAGGACTGAAAGGATTGCCTTCAGCTTTATGAAAAACTTCCTGCTCCAGCAAAACCTCCACACACGTATCATGACCTGAAGAAAGAAAAGCAGGACTAAAATCTGGGGAAATGATAACACCTTAATAAATGATTAAAAACAGTAGTTGTATCTGATTTACTCTAATTTGAGGTTCATACAAAAACAAATAAACAAATAACAATATGCTTATTTTATATCCAAATTTCCATTAGTATGCTAACAAATATATTTTCTCCAAATCAGACATCCAACATTTCTGGAAAATGAACCCATCTCGTCTTTACCATTGTAGCAGGCCCAGTGCAACGGGGTGTACCCATGGCTATCCGTCAACACGGGGAGCGTTTCCACAGACTGGGCGGCATGCAAAAGGCCCCCAAGGACGCCAATGTGTCCACATGCCGCTGCCAGGTGGACCGGCGTACGGCCTCTGCAGTCCCGCACCAGGAAGCTGGCGTTGTGCTGAAGCAAGGCCTCCATACATTCCTCGTGACCAGTCACCGCCTGGAAAAAAAAAACCAGATCTTATTCACTGTTCCATCATGAAAAATGATTGCTTTCTTTTTTTTTTTAATATTAAATCTGAGACTTAATTTAACATCTGCAGCTGACAGACTGAGCAGAAACACATGGGGGAAATTTCCTGGTGTGTTTTATCATTTTACTAAGAGATGTGCCTCTTCTGAATTGTAGGAAAAAAAGTAGAAGCTGTCAACAAAATCATCGGATTCAAATCTTTGATTTTCTGTCAACATGGATTTTTTTGTAGATGCTGAATAGAGCTAAGAAAAGACAACTGTACACACCATTTTAGCTTCTGTAATCAATTATCTTTATACAGATGCAATGTAACTATTTTTGTTTTAGCGTAAATATTTGAGTGGCAAAATAACAAAGCTCCACCAAACTCCACACAAAAAATCTCTTCACCCCTCGATGCAAGGCTGTCCGGCCCCACTTGTCTTTGGCTTCTACGCTGGCTCCTTTGTTGAGAAGAGAATACACACAGTCCGTGTGCCCACTCAGGACCGCCAGCATCAGAGGGGTTCTGAGTGATGACAGTCAAGTTAGCGTTTACGTCGACACCTCAATAGGATGAGGAAAGGAAAACAAAACAAGATGTAATCGCTTACTGTCCGTTCCCGTCTTGAATGTCAACTGCACTTTGAAGATCAGCGTTTCCGATCAGCAAACGTAAACATTCAGAATGACCGTTGGTGGCTGCAGCAGAGGAGCAGACCATTCGCATTACGCATGTTTTTTAGTCTGAAGTTACACAAACCAGCAAGCTTTGATTGTTTTGTATTTTTTTTGGCAGTTTTTACCTGCAGCGTGTATAGGGGTTCGCTTCAAGGTGAAATCCTTGACCAGGATGGAGGCCCCCTGGTTGATCAGGACATCCACACACTCTACATGGCCCTTGAAGGCTGCCAGGTCTAGTGGTGTGCGCCCTTGGCTGTTTCTAACATCTAAATCCAGCAGAGACTGAACCAAAACCTCCATTGCCTGATGGTGTCCATGGTATGCCTGAAAGACAAGCGAATAAAAAAATATCTGTTAAAAATGACGGCTTTTGGAACAAAAAAGATCATTTTGACATATTTAATTAGCCTTTAAGTATTCTAGGATTAAAAAGGGAAAATTGGTAACAAAACCCTGGAAAATAAATAAGTTAGATGTGTAGAATTTAGAATCGATGCCGTATCCGTGGAGGCTAACCATTTTTTGGGAGTACTGAACAGAATTGGTGCACAAATCTTTTAGAGAACTATGAAATCCGATTTAGACTTTACTCACAGCCAGGTGTAAGGGGCTGACGGGTGCTCTGACATCAGAATCATTCAGGATGTCTGTTCCTGAGGTTTCCATTAACTAAGCACCAGAGAGACACATGTTAAAATGACATTCTTAAGTAAAATGCTCTTCTTTCAGATAGAAAATATGAATAGGTTTACCACATCTAAGGGGGTTTCACTTGCAATCTGGAGAAAAAACCAAGGAAACGAATAAAATGGAATTAAAGTTCATTAGAACTGGATACCAGGGCAGGAAGCATTTCTCACCAGCTCCAGACAAAGACGATGTCCGTATGCCGAAGCGTAGTGCACAGCATTGTAGCCCTGATTGTCCCGAATTCCTGGATTTGCATCATTTCTCAGTAAATATTCCAGGCACCTCCAGACAAAAGATACAACATGTAAGTGTCACGCCTTGAGCAGTTGGCCTAAAAACCGGTGTCACTCACTTTCCATCTGTGTCTGAGGCAGCGGCATAGTGGAGGGGAGTGCAGCCCCGTTCGTCCAGGTCGTTAACGCTGGCCCCAGAACCCACCAGAGCAAACAGGCACTGGTAATTACAGTTGGCAGCAGCGTAGTGGAGAGGCGTCCTGAATTGGGAGAAAAAAAAAAAAAAAGATTAAAAACAAGGTGGGTTTCCAGTTCAGGTTTGACTCCTGCTCCAAATCAGATTTCAAATACCACAAACCTGCCAAAGCTGTCCTTCCTGTTGAAGTCAGCCCCAGTGTTGAGAAGAAGATTCAGGCATTCCAGGTTTCTAAAAGCAGCAATACAAAGTTGGACATTATGCTAAAAGAACTCTAAATTCTTCCAGATTAAAGCATCTTTAATCTGTCGCGTGCTCACCCTCCAGCAGCTGCAGCGTGTAAACAGGTCCTTCCAAAATCATCAGGAGTATCGATATCGAAGCCTGTATAGAATAAAGAAATATAAAGAAAATTTGTGAATACATTTACAACCTTTTTGACCTTTAAAATGTGTCTGTTTTAAGAGGGGCATACAAAATCACCTGAAGACAAGAGCTTTCGGCAGCAATCAGAAAAACCACTGAGAGCGGCCAAGTGCAGCGGGAACATCCCATGAATCCCCCGCCTGAAAATCACAATTCCATTATACACCTTATTCCAAAAGCCCAAAGGTCACAGTTTGAAATAGAAAAGTGCGGCGATCCCACTAAAAAAAAACTCATTTCAACACTATGCTTATACTTGACTAAAGTCTTTAGAAGAGCAGCTCTTCTACAACGCACAATTCCAAAAACTTGCAAAAATCCAGCAGAAAAGGCAAACCCACTTTGCTGTGTCAGCTCTGTTAGTGATGAGAGTGTTAATTAGGAGCTCGTGTCCGTATCGAGCTGCGATGTGTAGTGGTGTATTCCCGTTCTTATCTTCACAGTCGATCTCAGCGCCTTTGGAGGAAGAAAAGCATGGACGTTTTAGTTTTACTCTACAGCGGGATGGCAGACTTTCAAACTGGATTTTGGGAGTTTACCGTTCTCAATGATAGCTTGAGATCTGGAAAATCTGCCGTGGATTGCAGTCATGTGAAGTGGTGTCTTACCATCTTTACTCTGTGGATTCAAGAAAAAAGGATGCTTACATAAGGTTCACTCTCTTTGAAAACATTTAAGTGCTGTTTGTACATGGAATTACAGGACTTTTACGTGATTATCAGAGGACGACACTTGAAGAGTGTTTAAATCTGACAGCTTTACTATGACTAAAAACAAATCTGGAATCAGCCACTCTGTTAGCTTGTTTTAAATCACTATTTAAACTGTGCAACAAGTGCTTGAATTTAACAAAAGCAACAAGCTAAGAGAGTGTCAAACTTGAAACAAGCCTTTTCTCTGTTTTTGTCTACAAAACAGCGCTCGTGATGGGTCCGTACCACTTCACTCAAATAAAAACAAACCTAATCAACCTTTTTTAGGTCACAAACTCAAAAGATGTGAAGATTTTCCCAATTGAGAACAATTTGGCGATTTTTCTGCTTTATAACATGATGTGCATTTCAACAAATTTCCTCTCAAACTCACAAAAGACTTGAGTGCATTTGGCTCAAGCTCTTTTCAATGTGGTGTGAGATGGAAGTGAATCCTCATTGTGTCTAGAGATTCTTCACACTGAGTTTGAGCCGAATGTGAGCAGGACATCGACATATGCAAATGCTAAGCGTCACTGTTTAAACCATGAAAGATGGCGCAGGTACATGTCTTCAAGCCACTAACTGACATGAAAAAAGCAAACCTTTTGAACAACACATCCCGAATTTAGGACACAATTAATTACTGAATACTAAGTATATGATGGGGATTCTCACCTTGATATTGACATCAGCCCCGTTGCACACCAGAAGCTCCAGACAGAGGGCGCCATGGCGTGACGCAGCAGTGAAGTGGAGAGGTGCAAAGCCCTTTTCGTTCACCTGATTGACGTGAGCTCCACACTCGATGAGCTCATTGACAACCACATCCTGTCCGTTGTAGCAGGCCACGTGTAGGGGTGTGTTTCCATATGCGTTGGGTTCATTGATCTAAACAACCAGACAACAAGGCATAAGAAAACATGTTTCATCCAGAAAGAGCAAAAATAAAAAGGACTTTCAGGTTCTGTTAGAGGCTTAAACTTACATCCACTCCTAAGTCCAGGAGGAATTTGACAACACTAATCATTCCACTTGAGGCTGCCGCGTGCAGGGGAGTGTAGGATTTCTTATCTTGCAGGTCACCTCAGCGCCATGAGATGCCAACAGTTCACCACTTCTATGTGCCCTGCAGAAGTCCAGAGGACAACGTTGTGTTGCCGAACATACAAAAGCTTTTTGCGCCTCGGCTCACATCACATTGGGAGAACTCACTTTAACACGTTGAAAAATAGGGAGAAGTCTTTGCTCCCTAATAAAAACTCAGGTTAACACTTAAAGCTAAGCAGATGGAAAAACATTTAAATCAATAAACATAAAAAAAACACATCCTGGAAAAGGAATCCGTCTTTTTTTTTACCCATGTAAGCTGCCCAGTGGATTGCACGCCGATCCTTTTTGTCAAAAGCGTTGATGTTTGATCCCCTGGAGAGCAAGAGCCGCACCATCTGAGAGCAGCAAAGGCCCAACATCAACACTCAGGATGACTATCACAGCAAGCAGAAAATCCAATACTTCTGCTTACAGCTTTACCATCTATCCAACCATTAATGAATAAATCTAACCAACCATTTTTCTGACCACAGAAATATTTGATTTGATACATTTAGATTATCCAATAAAGACTTATTCTAAAAAACAAACAAACACACAAACTAGGATGAAAACCGATCTGCTGATCAACAATATAAACTATGCTTTGTGCACTTGATGCACACAAGTATGTCAAGACGTGACAACGTTCAACATGACTGATTTGCAAGCAAAATGACCAAGAGTCATTTGCATTCGTGTGTGCATGAAGTGTTTTTTGTCTGTGCACATTTGCATCCTTTTCTGCAAGACACTGATAGCTCACAAAGTCAGTCTGCAGCCACGGCTGTTGATATGAAACCTAGTCTATCTTGGATTTTGTTTGGATTTACACTACCGGATCTCGCCAACTTCCACATAGGAAGTGTCTGAGCACGGCACATAAATATAGTATATTCACAGGAGTCAATTGCAGCGCAGCATATTCTC